>LPNX011144852.1:234487-342342 GCA_001517045.1 Pseudotsuga menziesii | reverse complement strand
ACTCAAATACATAATAGAAACATCCCGGAATAAACATCGGGTTACAATACATAAGATACATAGAAGAATACATTCCGAAGTTACATATACATCAACACATCCTTCCAAACCAGTAGCCCATACTGGATCTCAAACTAAAGAATCAACCCAAAGTGCTCTTCTAATCAGTATCTCTACTAGTATGAATCAACATAACCATGCAGGTTAGTCTTCTGATTCATATCATACTTGAGCCCATACTCAACTGTACCCTTCAGGTAACTCATTGCATGCTTTGAAACCAGGTGATCATGTCCCGTATCCGTCAGGAACTGGCTCAGGTCATTCAGAGCAAAGAATGTGTCTGGTCTTGTATTCGTCAGGCACATCAATGAACAAATCATATGGCAATACATCGTGGAATCAACCATATCTGTTGAAGCATCACTCAATAGCTTCAGGTTCAATGCTATAGGTGTGTCCATAGCCTTGTAGTCCATCATCCTGAACCTCTTTAGGATCTCCACTACATACTTCCCTTTTCCAAGGGAGATTCCATCCACACTCTGCCACACCTTTATGCCTAGAAAGTAGTGCATCATACCCAAGTCCTTCATCTTGAACTCGACAACAAATCTCCTTCTTGCATCTTTAATGAGTTCCTATTTTCCTGTCAAGAACAGGTCATTGACATATAACAGGAGCATCACTGGTCTTCCACCTTCAACCTTGAAGTAAAGGTTGGAATCCGCTTTACTCTCAGTAAATCCTAGAGCCATAAGTAAGCTTTCCATCTTATCGTACCATGTCAAACCTCAGGATATTCTGTATTCACTCCCTCTAAAGCAGAGCATTATTCTCCCTCTGCCTTTTGTACTCTATGTATTGAAACATTATGTAATGGAGTGACAAGTAGCTTGCTATGCTACTAATATTCTATGTATCCATGTAGGGCCACTGGATACCAAGAACCTCTATCTTGAACTTTGGAAACTTATTCTCGCACCCATTTGTGAGCTTGTCATCCTTTATAGGATTTCATCTTCAATATTATAGAAAAGTTTAAGATCTTCATCACTCTAGATGATCTTCAAGCTCCTTATGTAACTATATGTTCTATCCCATGGGTGCCTTCTGAGATCGTACAAGGCCTTCTTTAATTTGCACACACAAGTCTTCCTGTCATGTGTCTCAAATCCTAGTGGATTTCTATGTATACTTGACTCGTCACTGGTGCAAATGTCTCTTCATAGTCTATGCCTTCTTTTTGTGTGAAGCCTCATGCTACGAATATTTCCTTGTATCCCACGATGCTTCCATATACTACATGCTATATCTGGAAGACATTACATACTTCCCTTCAAGTCTTGGAATTGCATCCTAGACATCATTCCTCTTAATCAACTGGTACTCTTTGATCATAGTCTCCTTCCATTTCTTCTTGGTTACTTCTTCATAGCTGGAAGGCTCTGCATCAATGACATTGCTCAACAATGTCACATAACTGGAGTGTGTCTGAGGCCTCTTGAAGTATCGTCATACTATTATTCATTTTGGATTTTTTCTCGTGCCTAAGGTGGTCTTCATCTCTCGAGGTGAATCTACCATTCTCTTTATATTCTTCTGAAGCTCTTTCTTTCGCTATGGTGTCTTTGACCTGGGAAGCTTCAGGTTCCTCTTCTAAACCGTTGTTACTTGTTCTTTGGAATGATCTACAAGTCAAGTTCTTTGCATGATTAGAAACATATCATAATTTCCAAAACATATTAATAGTGACAAATATATGTCACATAGACATGCGACTAATTTAGCCATTTCTACAACATTAATCCATATAATGTATACATACGATACATTCTAGATTCATTCTACCCTAATGTTATTAAGAGTGTGTACTAATCCTAATATTCCAACAAAGAGGTTTCAAGCTAGATAAGTAGTAATGGAGTTTTTTACAACATCATTGACTTTGTACCCATCATGTGCAATTCAGTAGTATAAATGCAAATAATCAAACATGCATAAAAAATCAATTGAATATAAACAACTTCATAACCAAACAATATCATGAAATGAAAATTGAATACTTATCTTTATTTGTTTCGTGGGTGGACTCCTTGAGCCTTCAACTTCATCATCTTATTTATTTATAACAACATCATTTCTTATCCAAATTCTAAGATGGATAATAGGTTCTTCAAGAATTGAATCCTTCATATTCCACATCTCTTGAGGGATCTTCTTTGAATCATGAGAGCTTGATCTTCAGTTGCTCCCACCTTCTCTTCTATTATTATAAGTCGAGCTTCTTCTTGTGTGCACTCTTCCAAAGTATGCTGAAGGTAATCAATTCATTTTGGCACACATTCCTCAAATGAATGAATCCCATGATATTGGGAGGCCATTCAAGGTGGCTATAACAATATATTATTCTTCTTCGATTGAGCATCAAACACTTCCTTTTAATTTCTTCAAGGATGACATAGGAGGGATCAGATGATCTTTAATAGAATCTGCAATAATTCTTTTGGCTCTAGCATTAGCCTCATCTCCCTCCACATCTTAGAAATTCCTTACTGAAATAATGATCCAAGTCAATTTCTTCAAATATCGCGAAGGTCCTATACTTCCATACTCAGAAGTTGTCAGCTTCACCAAGCGATTTGAGGTGTTCGTCCTGGTTCTAGAGCTGGCTGATCTAGGGTTTGTCAAAGAAACCCTAATTTTCAAAACTTGGAATTTCAAACTTCTGATTGGATATAAATATGGGCCTTTTCAAGGCGAGTTATCCAATGTACTCCTTTTCTAAAAACAGTGGAGGGAAACTCTCGGACCAAGAAGCCCTATTTTTCCAATTTCTTCTACAGAAATGACTGAAATGGATTCTATTGTGTCTCCAAAGTTTTGGATCCTTAAAGTCTTAAAAGTCTCACTATGATATCCTGATAATTATTATTTCCAACCCCATAGGTTATAGCAGAAATCGATTCTCCAAGTGGGACTTATGATGAGTTTCCCAAGGTGACTGTTTTGGGGACTGTTCAACTTAGAGAACTTGTACAGTCTTCCATGTGTTATTATTTCACATTCTGGGTCTGAAAAACGTACCACAGAAACTACAGTACATTCCCTACCTGCAACATATTGAATTTTTTTTTTGGGAGCTTCCTATCCCGATATATAACAAATATCCCGAGGTCACCTGTTTATGACTGTATTTTGGAGGAGGCTGGAACCCTGATTTGAAGGAACCATATATCCTAAAGTATAGCGAATCCGTGGATGAAACTTTTACACAACATACAAAATGAATCTATATTCATCTTTTCAACGTTTCATCTTTTTATCCTTAGCCATTATCGCGTTATAGCGAAAGTACTAGAATGACTAAATTCAGTCTTCTAGGGTTTTTAGGCATGAAATCATAATTTCTATTAGCTTCCATTGTAGTTGTATTTTGGCTGCATAGTGAAACTTCTTTGATTCATAAAATTACACCACCATTGGATGCACCCTAGTGAGGCAAGTTATCCTATCCCTCCTTGCTTTATGATTTGTGGAGAGAACAACTTCAACTAGGAAACTCTAGTTCCCGCAACTACAGAGTGCCTTCTTTCAGAGAGGATCTGATACCATGTAATATTTTCTTAAGATATGATTACATTATCTAGGATCTTCATTTGAAAGGATAACAAGTACAAAAAAATGCTTAAAATGTAAAAGATACACAAGACACAGATATTTTTATTGGGGAAACCATAAAGGAGAAAACCCTGTAAACTTCTTCAGAATAGTAAGATGATGAAAAGCAGTAATAAGAAATGTTTAGCAACTATCTTTCTCTCCTCCTATGGTTGTCTCTCTCTATCCAACGCCTTAGAGTGTGTATTTGGTGTGTATAAATGAGGGAGAGTGCCTCCCTATTTATACCCTTTCAAGTCACTGACCAAATATAAGAATCGAGCCTACATGTCATCTCACATGGGGACCACTTCTCCTAGAGAGACCATAATTACATATTACATGATCTTACACTGGGGACTATTGCCCTGACTTATAATGGAGGTTGTACCTCAAGGTATAGACACAATTTAGACATCCCATAAAGGGGTAATACACATCCCCAATGGGGGTACAACAACATACAATTATAATATACATCAGAATATCTTTCGAAGTTACAAATACATCAACAAAGGACACCATTAGAAAAGATCAAGCTTTGAGGACAAAGCTTTCCCAAGGGGAAGGTAATGTTGTGAATATTAAATGATATTATTAATTATAAATAAATAAATTATTAGTTACTAAGGTGAAAGGGCGTATGCCTTCACTATGCATGCTCAAGCCTTATAAAGGTGAGCCTCATTGTAATATTTTATCTATCATCTATCAATATATTATTATTTTTATTCTTAATCATGGAAGACAGACTCGCTTCTTAAGTGCTTCTTAACTGTCCAACCAGATATGGTTGTTCCATAAAAGTGCATATCAAGCAACCTCCAGGACTTGGTACTCTCTACAGAAAACCACATATGCACATATGGATTTGTACATTCTTAGAAGTCAGCCATGGGTTAATACATATAGTTACATGAGGAGCTTGAGGATCACCTAGAGTGATGGAGATCTCAAACTTTGCTAGAAGGTTGAATATAGAATCCTACAAAGGACAAGAAGCTCATAGATGGGTGCAAGAGGAACTTGCAACAAAGTTTGAGATGGAGGATCTTGGTATCCAGTGACCTTGAGAGATGGCATTTATGGATACACAAAATATCAACAACATAGGAGGATACTAGTCACCGCAATGCATAATTTCTCAATTCATATAGTACAAGATGTAGAAGGATGGTACTCTGCTTCAAAGAGAGTGACTACAATATATATTAGAGCTCAAGAATATTGAAATGATTCTTGGGATTATAGGTGTGTAAGAATGCAGAGGATATTTTATTTAGCCAAGGAAAATATTCAATCGAGAGTATGCAAAGGTTCGATACATTGGATTGAAATTCCACAACTACATCGATGGCATTGAACTTGAAGTTATAGTGTGATCCTACTTCAGAGACAGTTGATTCCATAATATACAAGGAGATGATTGGTTCATTAATGTACTTGATGAACATGAGCCTGTATATTTTCTTTGCGGTGAATACTTTGAGGCAATACATGGCGGAGTCGATATGTGTTGACATGGTTGGGACAAAGCACATGTTGATGTACATAAGGGGCATGGTTGAGTATGGCCTCAAATATGTGTTATACCAAAATCCTATCACCATCATGTGATAAGAACTTTGGCATACCTACTTGCCCTGAATCCCAGCTCTTGGAGTGGAAACTCATGGGTTATTATCAATCTTTCATGGAAATTCCCAGCACCGCGCTTCCTCTATTTTCTAGAAGCGGTACCTTGTTCACACCACCAATCCCATATTTCCCACAAGTGGTGCCACCGCTTATGGCCCTTTGTCCATAAGCGTTTCTTACAAGAACCGCTCTGTCATTGAAGGAGAAACGCGATACCCTGGGTAAAAAGGGAAAAATAGAAGTTTGTTGAGGCTTCTAGATGATAAGCCTCGTGTCCTCCCTTATCCCTACTGTTGTGGTTTAGTTGAGCTCGAGATCCCTCATCCTAGGATCTTAAATNTTGGGGATGAGAATGCTTGGTTTCATGGAGATGCATGTCAACACTAAGGCTTGGTTGTAAACTTCTTCATATTTCTATATTAATGCAAGTTGATTTTTGTCGCACATATATTGTTGTTGTTTGATTTCACATGTATGTTGTTAGATTCCTTAGTCACTAACATAGATCAGCAGATTATATTCTGGGGGTTTCAATATGTTTGCGTGTTGAATCTTATCGTAGGTACACAGGATAATGATCGAAGCATTACATTCGAGGTATCTACGACGTCTAGGGAGAGTCTTTAACCTCTGTCCTCTATTTGTTCTGGATCTAAACCATTCAGACCAGTGGACCACCTTGCTATCCGTAGGAGGTGAAATATTCCAGCTAACAATATGTGATAGATCAGAGGATCTGCTTGCAAGGATATGTTGAATCTGATTAGGATGGTAGTGCTACTGATAGGAAGAGCACTTCAGGTTGTTGCTTTAGCTTGGGATCTGGCATGATTTCTTGGTTAAGCAAGAAGCAGATGAGCATAGCACTGGGTACAACTAAGGATAAATATATTGCAACGTGTTCATCTTGTAGCAAAGTAATCTGGTTTAACAATTTGTTGACATGATTGTTTGATACCGATATGGATGTGACTGCTATATAATATGATAACCAGAGTTATATCAAGTTGGAAAAGCTAGTGTTCCATGAAAATTCAAATCTTGGGCACGATAAATGATTCAAGATGCAGAGAAGTATGGTGCTCCATATAGGACTTCTAGAGAAAGTAAGAGGCCTCGAATACACTCCAGTTATGTGGCATTGTTGTAGGACCTTCCAACTATGAAGAAGAAACCAATAAGAAATCAAGGGAAGATTCCTCAAGTGATGATGAATATGTACTTCGATATATAAGAATTCAACCCATGAATATGAAGATCATGCTCTCATCATAAGAAAGATAGGCATAGCTTCTCATAATCAAACAATAAATCAAAGGACATTATTAGAGACTCTAGTAATTCTTGTAAGGAGACAAAATATCAAGAGGGAGTCTACCAAACAAACAAAGCATAAGTATTTGAATTATCTAGTTGCTTAAATGATATTGTTCAATTGTGTACATGTTTAGGGTCCTATATTTAGGAAATCTATTATGCATGTTAGAGCATTTGCATTGATGAACAACATAGTTCTAATATGCATGTGATGGGTAAGTGGCCTATGGTGATGTACAACATTCCATAGCTACTTATCTAGAATGAAATCTCTTTGCTAACATGTTGGGAGTAGTGCACACTCTTAATAATGTTCTGGTAGAGATAGAAGGAATCTAGAGTTATAGTATGCATATGGGATATGGATGAATGTTGTATTGAAGCATTGGATAAGATAGTTATATGTATTTATGCATATATATTTTCCATTATTAATATGTTTATAAAATTATAAAATATTTCTAATCATGCAACTAAATTTGACTTGTAGGAAAGATCATGTGCAATCACCTATAAGAGAAGAACGATGAAGAATGAGCGATGATGTAGTTTCCTGGAGAAACGATGTTGCAACTCAGTATAGGATTGGTATGCCATCCTTGTAAGGCCTATTTGATCCTAGTGGGATTGGTATGTTAGTGATGACAAGGCCTGTTTTATCCTAGGGGGATCAGTATGTATGACTAGGCTTGTTTTTATCTGAAATGATTAGTAAGTCAGACATAGCCTTGAGACTCAAGTAGATTGGTATATCTGACTAAGATTGTTTGGTATGAAAGGATGAGCCTCAATATTGATGTACTTGTTGTCTATTGTTCATTGCTGGATGCTAAAGATGCAGGCAGAGAAATTTTTCATCCAGGTCTTAGAGTTTGTTCTCGAGGGAAGCAAGTTCATTTTCCATTTTTCTATTTTCTCCTGTGCAGGTGAAAACCATAACCAATCTTTTTTTTTGGGGGGGGGGAATGGGTAGAAAAACAAAAACATAATTTTTTTGGAAAATGAAAATTTTGAGTTTGAAAAAACTCTGATGGGTAATTAGGGTTTGACTAGGTTTTGGACACTTTATGAGTGATAGGGAAGCAAAAAATGGGAATTTCAGAAGTGGGGTGAAAGAATGGGAAAATTTGTCAAAGAGGGAAAATGAAGCAGAAATAGGAAATGAACACTACGAAAAAATTTGAAGGCGATTGGGTGAGAATCAAAGAAATTATGGAAAACCCTAAAAATAGACAAATGTGGGATTTATAGCTTTGAAAATGGGAATTTGGGATAGGGTCCTCAAGGAAGGAAATATTTAGACTAGAATTGTAGGGATTACATTGAGTTTTCAAGGGAAACAGAGCTAAAGAAAATAGTATATGGAGAAAAAAATAAATTTATATTTATTTGTTTTGCAGTGAAATTGATCGGTGACGGATCTGGACAAATGCAAACTACTATTTACCAACCGAAAATAGATATGTACCCCATGTATGTTTGGATTAGTAAATGTTGAAGGGATTCACTTGACCACCAATGTTTTATAACACCTTGTGTATTGGGGAAATACCCCTCACTCCATGACTTAGGTAAAACTGATAACTGCTTTGCCACAAACGAAAACTCTTGGTTTACCTCATAGGTTGGAACTAGTTAATCAGGTAGGATTCGTTTACTTTTTTGCTAGCAGGTCCTCTCAATGGCCATCTATTTCAGGGTTCATGTGGTACTCCTTACAATGAGTTTTAGGGCTATTCCCAGGTATTTCCCATAGTTAAGAAGATAGGGGTTATTCCCTTATCCAAACTTGCAATTAAAATGAACAATACAGATGCAAAGAAGAACTACTGCAATAATCACAACATTGGGAATCCACTGTGAAAAACAATTTGGCACAAAGTCCACCCAACGATCCCAAGAAAGTGCTATGATACCAGATGTGAGAAGGAATTTATTGATCGTAGGCCACTTCAAGGGAAAAACCTCCTTTGAGCAAGCTCAATACAAATAACTCATGGATGGCTTTATTGGCCTCAACATGTACTTATATACTAAGTCTAACCTAAACAACTGATACTCCCCATGAACGTGGGATAATACAATATACTCACGGGATGACTTACAAAGCATATGTGTCCAACAACAATATACTAACAAATTAAAGAGAAGGGTTGACACAGGTTCCTAACATGAAAACATATATCAAATTCATAACAAATAAAATAGTAACAACTATACAGTAGAAAATTGCGCAGTTAAAAACTGCACAGTAAAAGTTTCCCATTATGGTTACAAGCATATATTAAGTATACTAACAAATTCCAATCTATCCAAAACATGGAAAATAATATTGCAATATGATAATTGCTTAAAATGGTTAATATTCCATCCTATTAATTTAAAAAAAACAATTACCCATCTAATGACCCATCTATCCAAAACATGGAAAGTAATATTCCAATATAATAATTTTGCAAATATTCAAACCTATTATTTACACAATAAGATTAGAGGCATAACTTAAGCAGGATAATATTTACTAATATATCATGGGATGTAAAAGCAAATTCCTCATTAATTTAATTCATGGTATTTTGTGCCTACCCCTACATTTCCAATACTTGTGTAATAAAAACAAATACCATTCATCCTTGGTCCACCGTATTTGCAAAAAGAAATTATAATAAACTCAACTTCTAGATAATCATTTAAACTATTTTGGATTAGCAGATTCAACCAATGTTTTTTGAATTACCAAAATACTAGTCAATGCAATACTTTAGGAATCAAGCCTTAACACATGTTAGTTGTAATTAAAACAAGCAAAACCAGCCTGTGGGTTTCAAAAATAATAATAAGATTCCAAGATAAGCTTAATAAACAAGCCTTAGAAATGGATAATTATTTTCTTATGTATCTATTAAGCAACAGTTTTTCAAACATGGTTAAAACATTGCGTAATAAATAATTACTTTATAAATACATTTTCCTTAATGAATTAAGCGATGCGTAATAAACGATTGCATGGATAAGTCAATTAGTCATTAAGCGAAAAAATTCTAATTACCACGCCCAATAACTATCTTCCATCTATAATAAATTTTCCAGTCTTTACTTTCATAAAATAATTGGTATTGAGTTTAGTTTTATCCCTACAATTAGGGATTATTTTCATGCATATGGCGGAATTAAAATTCACACAATTTCCATGCACAAACATTTTAATTAAGCTACACATGAATTTCATTTTGAATCCATATTCGGTAATTTTCAAAACTCAAATTGAAACAAACAATTTGTGTGCATAACAATAATTCAATCTCACGACAAGATATCCACTTCTTGGTTGAACTTCCATCTACCATCATATCAAAGGTAAATCTAATATATTTATAACATCTGAGTGAATAAAAATAATTTGAAAAGTAAATGGAATATTTTATAACATTTGGGAGAATAAATAACAAGTCAGGAAATATAATGGCCATTGGGAACTCAAACATTAATTTATAGGAAATTTTATAGTTGCAGGTAAGTAAATACATTCTATGGAAAAATGTACCACAACTATGCATGTAAAAATGAATTTCCCCTAATTTCTTAATTGACCATAGAGACTTCAATTTTAGGAATGCAAAATTTAATTCCTTATGGAAAATAAAACCTTGAAATACATTTCCAGATGAGAAGAACTGGTGAAGAAAAGGAACTTGTACTAGGGCGAATAATACCTTGCTTCAGCAAGTCCTGAACGAGCATATCAATCTCTTTCTTTTGGTGAAACGGGTAGCAATATGGACTGATGTTGGGAGGAACACATCTAGGAAGGAGATAAATACGATGGTACTCTGGTCTTGAAGGTGGCAATCCCATTGGTTGCGCAAAGACACATGCATATTGTTGATGTATTTGTAACTTTGGAATGTATTCACTTGTATATTTCATATATTGTATTTCATTGGTCCCTGATGTTCCTATCAGAAGAATCATTAATGTAACAAAGTCATGTAAATTCAATGAGGTTAACCCTCCGTTGTAAGTCAGGGTAATAGTCCCCACAATTGAGTTGAGGTTAACCCTCGTTGTTGATCAGGGGGGAAAAGTCTGCACAATTGAGGGGCATTAGGGTTATTAGACTCTCCTAGAGATGTCAACCCTGGTAAGTAATTGTCAAGTTAGAAACCAGTATAAATAGAGATTTAGACTCTCTATTTGACACACACTCACTCACTCAACTGGGGCGCATGAGTGAGAGAGGAAGAGCTCACACAAGTGAGAGAGAGAACAAACATTGGAGATTGTGTTTTCTGTCTTTGGTTTTTACTGCTGCCATTAGTGCTCATTCTGTCTCTGAGGAAGTTGTGGGGTTTTCTCCTTTATGGTTTCCCCAAGGAAAATATTTGTGTCTCTTGTCTCTTGTGATTGATCGATGTGCATGTTATTCTCTCAGATAAGATCCTAGATAATACTGTCTAATTGATAAAAATCTAACATGGTATCAGAGCTAACCTGAGAAGAAGACATTGTGCAGCTGCAGAAGCCAGGGATTCTTAATTTTTGGGTCTCTCTCCACAATCCATCAGCAAAAGGAGGCTAGGCTAACTCTCCATTGAGGGGCACATCTTTCTGTCGAAGCAGAATTTGATTCCGGGCATTTTCAGTTTTTGCTGCGGGAAATTAGGGATTTCTACAGGAGAGGAATTTTTGAGTGAGACCAGCATAGGATTTCTCTCCTCATCAAAATTGATGTTTAGAGACCAAGGTTGAAGTTTTTGGTTGAGTAAAACTATGAGAAAGTCAAACTTTTTAATTAGTTTGACCTCGGGCCTGAAAAACCCTAAAATACTAAAACAGGTAGTTTTGGTACATTCTCTATATCTCTGGATTGAAGAATTCTAAGGGGACAAAATTTTAACAGGCCAAATTTAAAATCTTGATGTACCCTGTGTAAAAATTTTAGCCTCTTCTAGGATTCATCCCTAAATAGGACACATACGAAGAATTACTATATCTCGGGATACGAAGGTCCTAATGAAATTTTACAAGATGTTCCAGATAGGGAACAGAATGTACTTTCTGTGGGAAAATATTCAAACCTTGATGATGAAACAGGGACATGTGGAAGTCCATACAAGTTCGCTATGCTAAACAGTCCTGAAATACGTAACCTTGGGAAAACTCTCATAAGTCCCAATTGGTGAAACCAATTTTGCGCAAACCTACGGCGTTGGAAATAAGAAAAGAGAGGATACAACAGTGTGAGTTTTCATACATAGAGAAGCATAAATTTTGGAGATACCACAAAAAAAATATCAGGAATTTCTGCAGAGGAAATTGGAAAACCGGGGCTTCTTGTTTTGGGAGCTTCCCTCCATTGTTTTTAGAAAAAGAGTACATCGGATAGCTCTCCTTGAAGAGGCCCATATTTCTATCCAATCATATCTAAAATATTCCAAGTTCTGAAAATTACTATTTCTCTAACAAACCCTAGATCATCCAGCTCCGGAACTAGGATGAACACCTCAAATTGCTAAGATCTAATATTTTGCTATTTACAGTTGAGGCTCTCATTTCAAGATGAATAATCACACCAGCTTGATGACAAGCTTGGTGAAGGTGACAACTTCAAAGCATGGAAGTATAGGATTTCACTGGTTCTTGAAGAAAATGAATTGGACACCTGCATAAGTGGAGAGGTTCCAGTTCCATAGGGAGATGAGGCTAAAAGCCTTACACAAGAAGAACTTGGTCAAGGCCAAGAAGATCATTGCTGATTCAATCAAGGATCACCTTATACCACAAGTGTCTTCCATAAAGACACCTAAATAGCTATTTGATTCCTTGACCAAGATATTTGAAGGGAAGAACATAAATCAGAAGATGACTTTGAGAAACCAGTTGAAGAATGTGAAGGTTCAGAATGCAGAGACCATATAGTCATACTTTAAAAGGGTCTCTCAAATTAAAGAACAACTTGAAGCAGTAGAAGAAGAAGTGGAGAATACAGAATTTGTGATAACCACCTTGAATGGCCTTCCAGGATCACGGGATTCATTCATTCAAGGAATGTGTTCCAGAAGGAAGTGATTACCATCAGCAGACTCTGGGAAGAGTGCACACAAGATGAAGCTTGACTCATAATAAAATAAAAGAAGATGGGAGCAACTGAATATCTAGCTTTCACGATTCAAATAAAATCCCTCAAGCGATGAGGAATATGAAGGACTCAATTCTTGAAGATCCTCTTATCCATCTTAGCATTCGGATAAGAAATGATGCTGTTATGAATGAAGAAGATGATGAAGCTGAAATAAGGAGTCCACCCATGAAACAAATAAAGATAAGTATTCAATTGTCATTTCGTGATATTGTTTTCTATTATGCATTTGCTTATATTTAGTTGATGTATTATGCATGATAGAATGTTTGCATTAATGACAGTATACTACTAATATGCATGTGATGGGTAAGTAGCTCATGATGCAATACAAATCTCCATTGCTACTTATCTAGAATGAAACCTATTTGCTGGCATGTTGGATTAGTGAATAATATCAATGATGTCTTGGTGGAGATGGAATGCATCTAGAAAGTTTCCGTGAGATATGGATGAATGTTGTATTGGATAGAATAGTTGCATGATTATATATTTATGCATAAGAATTTTCCATTATGAAATGTTTCTAAACATACAACTGGTGCATTTGAATTGTAGGAAAGATCGCGTACAATTTCCTACAAGAAAACAAGGATGAGACTTGTGTCCAAAAGAACAAGTGGCGACAGCTCAAGAAATAATAAAAAATGAAGAATGATGTCTGGGATGCGGTATCTGCAAGTTCCATCATGCAGTAGATGGAAACATCGTGGGATACAAGGCAAGATTCATAGCACGAGGATTCTCACGGAAAGAAGGCATAGACTACGAAGAGACATTTGTAAATGTAGCCACTGGAAGTTATGACACATGACAAGCAGATTCATGTGTGCAAATTAAATAAGGCCTTGTACAAGCTCAGAAGGCACCCATGGGATAACACATACATGAGGAGCTTGAAGATCACCTAGAGTGATGAAGATCTTAACCTTTTCTACAAGGTTGAAGATGAGAGCCTATAGAGGATGACAAGCTCGCAGATGGGTGAGAGAAGAAATTTTGAAAAGGTTTCAAGATATAGGATATTAGTATCCAGTGACCCTAGATGGTTACATAAAATATTAGTAGTAGAGGAATCTACTTGTCACTCCGGTACATAATTTTTTAATACATAGAGTACAAAAGGTAGAGTGAGAATGATGCTCCACTTTAGAGGGAGAGACTGCAGAAGATCCTGAGGTTCGACATAATGGAAAACTTACTGATGGCTCAAGGATTTAGTGAAAGTAAAGAGGATTCCAACCTTTACTTCAAGGTTGAAGGTGGAAGACCAGTGTTGCTCCTATTATATGTCGATGACTTGTTCCTGACAGGAAAATAGGAACTCATTAAAGTTGCAAGAAGGAGACTTGCTGCCAAGTTTGAGATGAAGGACTTGGATATGATGCACTACTTTCTAGGCATGGAGGTGTGGTAGAATGTGGATGGAATATCCTTGGGACAAGGAAAGTATGCAGTAGAGATCCTGAAGAGGTTCAAGATGATGGACTGCAAGACCATGACCACACTTATGGCATTGAACATGAATCTATTGAGTGTTGCTTCATCAGAGTCGATTGATGCCACGATGTATCGTCAGATGATTTGTTCCTTGATGTACCTGACGAATACGAGACTAGATATTTTCTTTGCTATGAACACATTGAGACACGTTCACCTGATAGTTGAAAAGCATGCAGTGAGGTACCTAAAGGGTACAGTTTATTATGGGCTCAAATATGATATGAATCAGAAAATTAAGCTAGAGGGTTATGTGGATTCGTATTGGGCAGGCAGTGCCATTGATAGGAAGAGCACTTCGAGGTGCTACTTCAATATAAGATCAGGTGTGATCTCTTGGTTTAGTAGGAAGGAGTCCTGCATGACACTGAGAATAGTTGAGAGAGGAGCAGTGAAGGTCCAGTTTGTGATCCAAATTGATATCTCTCGAAAGAGGGAGTTCTAGCATAGACGGTGAGACAGGTTTTCTAAGCATAAAATCTTGACGAAGCATGTAGGTTGCTCAGACATAAATGGTCCTGTAGGTGGTACTCGGATGTAATCGGTCCTAACAAAGCTTGCAGGTTATCCTTGGATGTAATCATCTCTGATGTGATCCTATGCTAAAAATGGCCAGAGTGAAATTTGAGTACTTCAGGGAGAAGCTTGGTGTTCTCCAAATCGAGTTTCCCTCCAAGGGGAAGTGATGAGTCCGTGAGCCCTTCTGACATGGTGGCAGGCCATGCCTCCCATGGTCGGATGTAAGCACTGGGCCTTTCTAAAATGGTGGTAGGATTGGTTCCTCCTGTGGTCAGATATAAGTGTTGTGCCTTTCTGACATGGTGGTAGGATTGGTTCCTACCATGGTTAGATATAAGTGCTGAGCCCTTCTGACATGGTTGTAGGATTGATTCCTCCCATGGCAAGATGTAAGTGCTGTGCCATTCTGACATGGTGATAGGATTGGTTCCTCCCATACTCAGATGTAAGTGTTGTACCATTCTAACATGGTGGTAGGATTGGTTCCTCACATGGTCAGATGTAGGTGTTGAGTACTGCATCTAGCATGAAAAAGAGCTAGCTCTGTAGTGGAAATCCTTGTAGAGGCAGGGTGCTACATCCAGTATGAAAAAGGACTAGCTATGTAGGGGAAGTCCTTGTAAGGCAAGGCAGTACATCCAACATGAAAAATGGATGGCTTTGTTGATGAAGACCTACATGGAGGCTAGGCCTACAACTAGCATGAAAAAGGGATGGATCTGTAGAACTTCCTGTGATGAGTAGAATTGAGAGATATCACCATTGATCGATATATAGGAACCAATATTGATGATGATTCTGTGATGATCCAGAATTGATGATGATCTAGTGATGATCCAGACTTGATGATGATCTAGTGATGATCCAGACTTGATGTTAATCCAGTGATGATACAGACTTGATGTTGATCCAGTGATGATCCAGTGATGAAGACTTGTGCTGATGAATTGTGTCAAGAGAATACCTTCCTAGTTAAGAGGGAGTGTTGATGTATTTGTAACTTCAGAATGTATTCACTTGTATATTTCATTGGGCCCCGATGTTCCTATCGGGATAATATTTAATGTAACAAAGTCATGTAAATTCAATGAGGTTAACCCTCCATTGTAAGTCAGGGAAATAGTCCCCACAATTGAGTTGAGGTTAACCCTACTTGTTGATCAGGGGGGAAAAGTCCCCACATTTGAGGGGCACTAGGGTTATTAGACTCTCCTAGAGATGTCGGCCCTGGTAAGTAATTGTCAAGTCATAAAATAGTATAAATAGAGAGTGTGACTCTCTATTTTACGCACACACACTCACTCAACTGGGGCGCATGAGTGAGAGAGGAAGAGCTCACACAAATGAGAGAGAGAACAACTGTTGGAGATAATCTTTTTTGTCTTTGGTTTTTACTGCTGCCATTGGTGCATGATTCTATCTCTGATGAAGTTGTGGGGTTTTCTCCTTTATGGTTTCCCCGAGGAAAATATTTGTGTCTCTTGTCTCTTACGATTGATTGCTATGCATGTTATTCTCTCAGATAAGATCCTAGATAATACAGCCTAATTGATAAAAGTCTAACACATATTGATCCAAAATTTGTTCTATATCCAAGGGAGTAGTTGAGACTGCTGATGGTTGCATCTGGATGGAATGGAGCTAAGAGATGAAACCATGTGAATTCTTCTTAAGAATATTTTCCATGCGATATGAATTGATGATGCTGAGAAACCCTGGTTATAATCCCTTAAATGTGTGTTTTTACCCATTGATTGAAAACTACAGCCAAAGTTCAGCAAAATCCCATAAGATGGGTCTAAGTGTGCATAACCATTGAGTGTCAAAAACCACATCACATCCACATAAGGGAAAGGAAAACATGTTAGAGCGCAAGTTATAATCTCCAATAGAGATACAAAAATTGTGACACTTCCCATTGCAAGTTAAGGTCCCCCCATTAGCAATTATATCTTCAAAGCTGGAGAAAGGATGGACAAAACAATCAACTTGTTTGGAAATCTGAGGGTGTTATACCTAAAAATGACACTTCTCCATCTGATTGATGACACTCAATGTGTTGTCACATAAAGGACAATATGGATTGAAGAGCCTTATGAATATAGGATTTTTTGGACTAAATCATATGATTCTTCCTCCAATGATAACACCCTTTTGTTATGAGTTTTTAGCAAGGATGGACAAAACAATCACCCTATTTGGAGATCCGAGGGTCAATGAAGGTATTAGTGCTAGCAAATCAATGAGTATTGTAAGAGGGAGCTTCTTGAAGAAACCCTTGACCCACATGGTTTGTGGGGTGGTGACTCCGACTAATGCATGGAGAGATATCTCTGGCGGGTCATCCTAGTAAGGAGGGTCAACAAATAGCTACTAAATGTCGACTTGATCATCTTCACAAATTTTAGGTGCAGGTGGATAATTCACATCCAAGAGATAGAGATTTTTCTCAACACTTCTATTTCCTTGGGTGAATTTCTCATCACAATTATAACAAATCCCTTTTTCTCCACATGCCTACATCTCAGATTTAGACAAATACTTGATAGGAGTGGTTCTAGGAGCTGGTGTGATTGGAGGTATTTGGGAAATCATATTTTTGAATAGAACAAAAGTGGATTGGGAACATTGTTAAGCTATTATATTATCCTCTGCCAACTTAGCCAACCCCAGGGATTCCATCATTGTGTTGGGACAAAACATTTTATCCTCATATCAGATTCCATTGTTCAGACCACAGATAAAGCAACTCCTGTAGAATGCATGAAACTATCAATCTGTGTGGTTGGACAGTTTCTCAAATTCTATCTAATACTCTCTCATAGTGCTAGTTTGGTGAAGTTTAATGAGTGATCCCATGATGTAATCAAAATCACTGGGGCCAAATCATTGCAAAAGGATTTGGAAAAAATATTTCCATTTTGGCTCTTCATGAGCCTTGATGTACCAACAAAACCATTGAAGGGATTCATGTTCCAAATGAATGATGCAAGTGGGAATTTGTTGACATCAAAAGTGTTATGCATAATAAAATATTTTTCTACCGTATATATCCATCCAGTTGGATCATCACCATTGAAGCAAGGATTAAATCAAGCTTTGGACCATGAAAATTGATGGAAGAAGAGAACCCAGTCTCTGTAAAAGAANGAATGGCTAGAAAAACAAAAAAATAATTTTTTTTGGAAAAGGAAATTTTGGAGTTGAGAAAAACTCTGATAGATAATTGGGGTTTGAATAGGTTTTGGACACTTTTTGAGAGATAGGGAAGCATAAAATGGGGATTTCAGAAGTGGGGTGAAAGAATGAGAAAATTTTTCAAAGAGGGAAAAGGAAGAAGAAATAGGAAATGACCACTATCGAAAAATTTGAAGGCGATTGGGTGAGAATCGAAGTAGTTAGGGAAAACCCTAAAAATTGACAAATGTGGAATTTATGGATTTGAAAAGTGGAATTTGTGATAGAGTCCGCAAGGAAGGAAATATGAAGAATGTAATTGTAGAGGTTCCAATGAATTTTCAAGGGAAATAGAGCTAAAGCAATGAATATATGGAGAAAAAACATAAATTTATACTTTCTTTGTAGTGGAATTGATATTTGACGGCTCTGGACATATGTAATATGATATTTATCATCTGGAAATAGATATGGACCCCATATATGTTTGTCTTCCTAAAGGTTTAGGGGATTCACTTGGAAACCAATGATGTCTAACGTCTTGTGTATTGGGGTAGTACCCCTCACTCTATGACTCGGTTAAAATTGATGACCACTTTGCCACAAACAACAACTCTTGGTTTACCTCACAGGTGGGAACTAGTCAATCAGGTATGGGTTGTTGCCATTTTCGCTGGTAGGTCCTCTCAATGGCCAACTACTTTGGCATTCCTGTGGTACTCCTCACAATGAGTTTTAGGGATATGCCCAGGTACTTCCCATAGTTAAGTGGATAAGGGTTATTCCCCGAGCCAAACTTGCAATTAAAATGAATAATACATATGCAAAGAAGAAGAACTACTGTAATAATCACAACTCAGGGAATCTACCACAATTTTTTTTTTTGGTTAGAAATTCCACCCAGTGAGACCAATAAAGTTCTCTAATACCATATATGAGGAATGCCCTACAAAAATAATGAAAATGCATGATATAACAGAAATAACAGAACACAAAAGGAATTTACCAATTTCAGGGAACTTCGAGGAGGAAACCTCCTTTGATAAAGATCAATACAAATAACTCATGGATTCCTTAATTGGCCTCAACACATACTTATATACTAAGTCTAATCTAAATAACTATTACCCCCCATGAATGTGGGATAATACAATATACTCATAGGACGACTTACAAAGAATATGTGTCCAACGACAACATACTAACAAAGTAAAGAGAAGGGTTGACACAGGTTCCTAACATGAAATTATATATCAAATGCATAAAAATAAAACAGTAAAAACTGTACAGTAGAAAATTGCCTAGTTAAAAAGTGCGCAGTAAAATTTTCCCAATATGGTTACAAGAATATATTAAGTATACTAACAAATTCTAATCTATCCAAAATACGGAAAATAATATTCCAATATGATAATTGTGTAAAATGGTTAATATCCATCTTATTGATTGCGCAATAAACAATTACCCATCTAGTTATCCATTTATCGAAAACATGAAAAGTAATATTCCAATATAATAATTGTGCAAATATTCTAACCTATTATTTGCACAATAAGATTAGAGGCCTAACTTAAGTAGGATAACATTTACCAATATATCCAAAATATGGAATGGAAAAGCAACTCATTAATTTAATTCATAGTATTTTGTGCATAACCCCTACATTTCCAATACTTATGTAATAAAAACAAATACCATTCATCCTTGGCTCATTGCATTGGTAAAAATAAATTATGTTAAACTCAACTTCAATATAATCATTTAAACTACTTTGGATCAGCATATTCAACAAATGGTTTCGAATTACCAAAATACTAGTCAATGCAAGACTTTAGAAATCAAGCCTTAACACACGTTAGTTGTAATTGAAACAAGCAAAACTAGCCCACAGTTTTCAAAAAGAATAATAACATTCCAATATAAGCTTAATAAACAAGCCTTAGAAATGGATGATTATTTTCTTATGTATTTATTAAATAACAATACTTGAAGTTCAAACATTGAGTAGTAAATGATTACTTTATAAATACATTATCCTTATTGAATTAAGCTATGTGCAATAAACCATTTCATGGATAAGTTAATTAGTCATTAAGCAAAATTTTTCTAATTACCACGTCCGATAAACTATCTTCCATTGAGAATAAATTTCCCGGTCTTTACTTTCACTAAAGAATTGGTATTCATAGGGTTTAGTTTTATCCCTACACTTGGGGATTATTTTCATCCATATGGCATAATTACAATTCACACAATTTCCATGCACAATAATTTTAATTATGCTACACATGAATTCCATTTCGAATCCATATTCCATAATTTTCAAAACTCAAATTGAAACAAACAATTTGTGCATAACAATAATTGAATCTCAGGACAAGATAGCCACTTATTGGTTGAACTTCCATCTACCATCATATCAAAGGTAAATGGAATATATTTATAACATCCGAGTGAAGAAATATCATGTCAAAGGTAAATGGAATAGTTTTATAACATCTGGACAAAAAAATAACAAGTCCAAGGAAATATTATGGCCATTGGGCACTCAAACATTAACTTATAGGAAATTTTACAGTTGCAAGTAAGTAAATACATTCTATGGAAAAACCTACCGCAACTAAGCATGCAAAAGTTCCTTTCCCCTGATTTTATAATTGACAACAGAGACTTCAATTTAGGAATGCATAATTTAACTCATGGAAAATAAAACCCATAAATACTTTTTTGGACTCTGAATTTTCAACAATAACAAAATATCTTAAGCAAATACTTGGAAATCATATTCAAATAAAAATTCCATAACAACTTTTAACAAGGAAACAACTAAATTTTAAATAACAATTGAATTTCCCATCGAACACTTATTTGAGAAATATCTTGAAATGAGCAACTAGCTATGTGTGAGGATGAAAAGTTTAAGATTCAATGATTTCTCAACGGTTTACCAACATTCTATAGAGACCGAATAGCTTATGATGAACCTCACACTTTTAAATAATATGATTAGGAAATCAAAGCATTTGTATGAGCAAGGTAAAAGTAGACAAGATGTGTGTAAATTTTGGAAGGGAAAATTGAAAGATAACCAGGAATGAAGGAAAAAGGGGCTTAGGCCTCTTGATATTAAACACGATCTATTTAATTCTTCCAAACAATCAAATATGAAAGGTGAATCAAGGGTGGCTGAGCCTAGCGAACAAAAGAAACCATTCCAAATTAAATGTTGGAAATGTGAAGGTGACCACTACAATTAAAATTGACACACTTTCCACACACAATAATTTTAATTAAGCTACACATGAATTTCATTTGAATCCATATTTGGTAATTTTTTAAAACTAAAATTACAACAATCAATTTGTGTGAGTAACAATAATTGAATCTCAGGATGAGATAGCCACTTCTTGGTTGTGTTAAATAAATGTAACTTTGGAAGATATTCTAATGCATTCTTATTATATTATTATTATTCTTCCTTCGAGAGATGTCCTAGATGTAATTGGTCATGTAAAAGTCATGAGGTAAAATCTCTGTTGTAAGTTGGGGAAATAGTACACACAAAAGTATTATATAAATGTTATTTTAAATTTCCCTAGGTATGTTGGTCCTGTTTAGAACAACATGCCGACCTAGTTAAGCTAAGATGTCACTCATTTGATGAGTATAAATAGGTGAGGCGCCAGTGATACTATTACATATAGTTATAACGTTATGATGATAAATGTTTTAATATATTGTATAACCATCAAAATTATAACATGGTATCAGAGCTACCTTGAAACAAGTCAGTGTGTAGCTGTAACACTGCTACTACTGCAATTTCCAGATATTAGGGCTTCATGCTTGAAACCATAGAAGGAAAAATCTAGTCATCTAGTAACTTTTTCGACAACTTGATTTTGATGAAGTTCCAGGAGCTAAAAATCAGACATGCTGAAGATAAAATATTTATGTACCTTGTGTGTGATTTTCATCCTCATATTCATTTTACTTTAGGATATATGATCCTTCAAAAATAGGGTTCCAATTTCTTCTAGAATTATGTCTTAAACAGGTGACATAGGGATAAATGATATATACTGAGACAAGAAGATCCAAATTGAATTTTTTAAGATGCCGCAAAAATTGCTTGGGATTTAGTTTCTATGGTGTAAGTTTAATAACCTGAAGTTGAAACAGAATCACATGGAAGTCTGTACAAGTTCACTATAATGAACCAGTACATAAAATGGTCACCTTGGGAAACTTAGAATAAGATTCACTTGGTGAATCCAATATTTCTATAACCTATGGGAATAGACATAATACAAATCAAAATACCCCAGGATAAAGTTTCAGACCTTTACGAGTTGAAATTTCTGAGATACATTAGAATTAAGACCAGTCAATTTAACATAAGAAATTGGAGAAACTAGGGCTTCTTGTTCCACACACTTCCCTCCATTGATCAACTGAAAAAGGAGGATCATATAACTTTCCCTAGGACGGAATGTATTTTTGTGGAGATAGTTTCTAATTTTGTGGATTTTTGAATTTTGACCTAACACTACTGTCGAGAAAACTAGGGCATAAAATATTTTGCAGTTATGTCCACAAATTTGGGGAAAGGAATATGTTGCTCAATTTTCCTTGGGGAGGTGCATATTTCTATCCAATCAGATTTTCAAGTCACCAAAATTGAAAAATTAGGGTTTCTCTATCAACCTTAGGTCCACCAATATCAATGTTCCAAAAAACCATTGACACAAGCATCAGTTGAAGCAATCTAATTGGTAAGTTCTATTCTCTCTCTTTCCATTTGAGGTTCTCATTTTATCAAGATGACAAGCAATACTAAGCTTGAGGAAAGACTTGAAGGAGATGAGAACTTATTTGAATATAAGTATATATTGCTTTGGAAGACTATGTAAAAGGAGAAGTTGCAGATCTATAAGGAGATGAAGATAAAGAAAAACAAAATAATAACTTTGTCAAATCCAATAGGATTATTTCCGTCTCCATCAAAGACCATTTGACTCGCATGTATCCTCTTTGAAGACTCACAAGGAGATGCTTGATGCATTGAACAACTTATATGAATGAAATAATATCAACATGATGATGAACTTGAGGACTCAAATCAATCGTGTGAATATGCAGATATAAAAAAGCCTCCAATCTTACTTCACAAGGGTCTCCCAGGTTAGGGAACAACTAGAAGCTATTGGTTAAAATGACGAAGAAGCAAAAGTTGAGATGACAAACTTGAATGGTCTCCTAAGATCATGGGAATATTTAATTCAAGGAATTTGTTCTAGAAAAAGTCTCACCAAATTTAGTAGGCTCTGTACGCAAGAAGAAGCTCGATTAATAGCAATAGAAGAGAAGAAACAATGGAAGGATGCAACAATCAAAGAGTACTAGTCGATCACGATGAATGATGTATGGGACATAGTTAAGATAACTAAATGGAAGTATGTAGTGTATTCCAAGTGGATATACAAGCTAAAACATGTAGCATATGACATCATGGATAAATACAAAGAAAGGTTTATGGTTTCTCTCAAAAAGAGGGAGCCGATTATGGCGAGACGTTTACTCCATTAACTAGACATACTCCTTTAGTGAAATAAAATGTTGTGAATATTAAGTGATATTATTAATTATAAATAAATAAATGATTAGTTACTAAGGTGAAAGGGTGTAAGCCTTCACTATGCATGCTCAAGACTTATAAAGGTGAGCCTCATTGTAATATTTTATCTATCATCTATCAATATATTATTATTTTTATTCTTAATCATAGAAGATAGACTCACTTCTTATCTATCCAAATGGATACTGTTGTTCCATTAGTATCATAGCTTTCTCTCTACCCCATAGAGCTCATATTCGGCTCCTCATTCCACCCTTCCACTCCCCATACTACTCCATCCATATTCCTCTCCTTCTCCTACGACTCCACTGCATTTCCCACCAACGCCACTCCCTCACCATTGCTCCCATCGTGTTACTACCTCGTGTTCTACACGTCCAACTCCATCTCTTCCTTATTTATCTTACGCGCCACCATCTGCACCCTCTCACTCATCCTCTTGCATTCCACCATCGGACCACCACCTGCAACCCCCTCATCCACACCCTCCGCTGCTACTACTGCCCCAACCTCCACCACCTCCACTCCTCTCCCTTTTGTCAACTGCATGCTCACTAGTCCACTCCTTGTGAACTGCACATCCACCATCTTCTGCTCCCATCATATTCCCACCACTCTCACTCCTCTTGCTTTCCTCCTCTGTGTGTCCTCTCCCCCCCTCTGCCTTCCTGCTTGCGCTCCCCATTTTCTCATCCTGCCCATAGTCGCAATCCTCCCACTCCCGAACGATCATTCCATTTTTTATTCCCGCCTATATAAACAAACTTTAATAAAAAATTAATATTATGTATAAAACTATTATAATATTTATTTTATTAAATAAATTTTTTTTAATACCCAACTTTATAATAAATAAAAAAATAAAATATATAATATAATAATTTTTTATTATATATTTTTATTTATTTATTTTTCCCCTTCACTCCATGAGCCAAAATAGCGTCCAAATACAAACCTCCACATACAAGTACCAAGACCATGGATGAATTAAAAGACCAAATCAAGAAATTGGAGAAGGACATCAAGGACCTCAACACTAACCAAAATGCTTGAAGGAAGAGATAAAAAATAACAATATAATGCTTAAGAAAGAAATCAAAGATGAAATTGTTATGGTACTAGAAAGAAGGCTAGATGAAAAATTGGACATCATGAACGAGAAACAATAAGACATGGATGACAAAATGAGTACCATGACTCAAGACATAAAAACCATAACACAAAACTTGAGCACCATGACACAGAACCATAATACATTAATGGAGGTGTTACAAAAACTAATGCCTAGTACATACCATGTCAACAGTCCAGACATTTTAGATTCCTCATTTCATGTTTCCACAAAGGAAATACTCACCAAGGATTAAGAATATTTTCAAAAATAAATAAAGATTAACAATGCGACGCTTAATCCAGAGATAGAAACAAAAGTATTGCCAGATATGGAGGCACGGTTAAACAACAAAATAGACACTATCAGTAAGATAGTAGAGAAGGAAAAGGCTACAAATCACAACCAACAATGAATTAGTTCAAATATGTCAGTTGTATCGTCCAATAGCTCCGAGCCACCATCAAACAATAAAGCAAAAGGAAACCAATATCATCTTTACATAGTGTACCCACCTAAGGAAAAAATAGAGTTGTCAAAATACAATGGAAGTGAAGACCAATGCGTTTCTTGGTTCAACAAAGAGGAAGAGTAATTCAACATCTACAATATTCAATCTGACGTGGAGAAGGTGAAATATGCGTAAATGCATATGGAAGGGTATGCCTATAATTGGTACTTGTGGTGGAAGAGAGATGAATTTTCTTACACCTTGAACTTGTTCAAAAATGATTTTTTAATAGGTTTCAAGGAATCGCAGAAGATGATTTTTTCAGTAAACTTACTAGATTTCAACAGGTCGGAACCATTGAGGAATTCACACAGAAGTAGTAATCCCTATCAACACAATTATTTGGGTTATCTAATAAACAAATACTTGAAACCTATCTAGGAGGTATTAAACTGTACCTCCAAAATGAATTAAAGATGCATGACATATGTAACGTAGAAGTTGCAAGACAAAAAGCAAAAGCAACAGAACACAAATTGGAAGGAATAAAAACAAGAGGCGATAACTATTATCGACAAGGAAAAGAGACACAACATAGATATTGTGAAAATAATTGGCCACTCGATCATCAATGCCAAAAACCTCAATCATATGCCTATGAAATTGAAAATAGGTCGAAAACATCTAATAGTTACTCTGATAATATAAAAAAGAAGAAAAACACATGTCATCGATGCAGTGATGACTGGACCCCAGGCCATAAATGTAGGAACAATCAAACAATACAATGCAAAATCATCAAAGGAAAGGAAGTGCAAGTATCTGCACAAGAAGTCTCATCTGATTCTAATAATGACACAAAATCAGAGCGAAGGACGCCATTAAAAAAGATCAAGATTTGAGGAAAAATATTTCCCAAGGGGAAGGTAATGTTGTGAATATTAAATGATATTATTAATAATAAATAAATAAATTATTAGTTGCTAAGGTGAAAGGGCGTAACCCTTCACTATGCATGCTCAAGCCATATAAAGGTGAGCCTCATTGTAATGTTTTATCTATCATCTATCAATATATTATCATTTTTATTCTTAATCATGGAAGATAAACTCGCTTCTTAATTGTCCAACTAGATACGGTTGTTCCATAGAAGTGCATATCAAGCAACCTCCAGGACTTGGCACTCTCTACAAATAACCACATATGCACATATGGCTTTGTACAGGCTCAGAAGTCACCCATGGGTTAACACATATAGTTAGATGAGGAGCTTGAGGATCACCTAGAGTGATGGAGGTCTCAAAATTTGACACAAGGTTGAATATAGAATCCTACAAAGGACAAGAAGCTCATAGATGGGTGCAAGAGGAACTTGCAACAAAGTTTAAGATGGAGGATCTTGGTATCCAGTGACCTCAAGAGATGACATAGATGTATATACAAAATATCAACAACATAGGAGGATACCAGTCACTGCAATGCATAATTTCTCAATTCGTATAGTACAATATGCAAAGGGAGGATGGTACTTTGCTTCAGAGAGATTGACTACAATAGATATTAGAGTTTGAGAATGTTGAAAATATTCTTGGGATTATAGGTGTAAAAGAATGTAGAGGATATTTTATTTATCCAAGGAAAATATTCGGTTGAGAGTCTGAAAAGGTTCGATACATTGGATTGCAATTCCACAACTACACCAATGGAATTGAACTTGAAGTTATAGTGTGATCCTACTTCAAATACAGTTGATTCCAAAATCTATAAGCAAATGATTGGTTCATTGATGTACTTGATGAACATGAGCCTGGATATTTTCTTTGCAGTGAATAATTTGAGGCAATACATGGTGGAGCTGATATGTGTTGACATGGTTGTGACAAAGCACATGTTTAGGTACATAAAGGGAATGGTTGAGTATGGCCTCAGATATGCGATAGATCAGAGTATCTACTTGCAAGGATATGTTGAATCTGATTAGGATGGTAGTGCTACAGATAGGAAGAGCACTTCAGGTTGCTGCTTTAGCTTGGGTTCTGGCATGATTTATTGGTTAAGAAAGAAGCAGATGAGCGTAGCACTGGGTACAACCGAGGATAAATATATTGCAGCGTGTTCATATTGTAGCAAAGTAGTATGGTTTAACAAGTTGTTGACATGATTGTTTGATACCTAGATGGATGTGACTGATATCTACTATGATAACCAGAGTTATATCAAGTTGTTAGAAAACCGAGTGTTCCCTGAATAATCAAATCTTGGGAACAATAAATCATTCAATATGCAGAGAAGTATGGTGCACTAGATAGGAAGTCTAGAGAAAGTAAGAGGTCTTGACTACACTCTAGTTATGTGGCATTGTTGTAGGAACTTCCAATTATGAAGAAGAAAATAAGAAGAAATCAAGGGAAGATTCCTCAAGTGATTATGAATATGTACTTTGATCTAGAAGAATTCAACCCACGAATATGAATATCATGCTCTCATCCATTTCAACATAGGATAAGAAGGGATGCATTTGTAGGGATACACAGATCCAAAACTAGTACGTAATTCCATGTGATATATCGTCAGCATTGTTGATCATAAGAAAGATATGCATAGGTTCTCAAAATCAAACAATAAAGCAAAGCACATTGTCATAGACTCTAGTAATTCCTGCAAGGAGACAAAATATCAAGAGGGAGTCTACCAAACAAACAAAATATAAGTATTTGAATTATCTAGTTGCTTAAGTGATATTGTTCAATTGTGTACATATTTATGTTCCTATATTTAGGAAATATACTATGCATGTTAGAGTGTTTGCATTGATGAAAAACATAGTAATAAAATGCATGTGATGGGTAAGTGGCCTATGGTGATGTACAACATTCCACAACTACTTATCTAGAATGAAATATCTTTGCTAACATGTTGGGAGTAGTGCACACTCTTAATAATGTTCTGGTAGAGATAGAAGGAATCTAGAAAGTTACAGTATATATATGATATATGGATGAATTTTGTATTGAAGCATTGGATAAGATAATTGCATATGCATTAGAGGAAATTTGGGGTCTAAAATGGGTCTTATAATAAAACGTGCCAACAATAAGTTCTTGTGAGTTGGAATTCAAGAACCAATAGAATTTCAATAAAATGAGTCAACCATAATGGTTGAATTGACATATTTGTCAAAAAAAAAACTACTTTTTTTGTTCGTATTTTCGACATATCTCCCTGTGTTTTTACTCAAATTTCAATCGAGAGAGCTTTTTGGATGTATAATTTGATTCTTCATCCAACGAGTACCCAGAATACATAATTTTGACGGACCCTACTACCCCAAAAACAAGAAATACCTGAAAAAATGTGATGACGATGTCATCATCATATTTTTTCAGTTATTTCTTGTTTTTGGGGTAGCGGGGTCCATCAAAAGTATGCAATGTGGGTACTCATTGGATGCATAGTCAAATTCCACATCCAACAAGCTCTCCCAATCAAAATTTGAGTAAAAACATAGGGATATATGTCGAAAACATGAACACAAAAAGTAGTTTTTTCTTTCTTCCTCCAAAATTAATAAATATTATTTTATTATTTTAACTATTATTTTATTATTTTCCTTAGGAGGCCCATTTTAGACCTCAAAATTCCTCTAATGTCTTTTTGCATAGGAATTTGTCATTATTAATATGTTTTGAAAATTATAAAATCTTTCTAATCATGCAACTAAATTTGACTTGTAGGAAAGATCATGTGCAATCACCTATAAGAGAATAACAATGAAGAATGAGCGATGATGTGGTTTCCTAGAGAAACAATGTGGAAACTCAGTATAGGATTGGTATGCCATCCTCTCAAGGCCTATTTTATCCTAGTGGGATTGGTATGTCAGTGACGACAAGGCCCGTTTGATCCTAGGGGATTGGTATGTATGAATAGGATTGTTTTTTTTGAAAGGATTAGTAAGTCAGACAGAGCCTTGAGACCCAAGTAGATTGGTTTATCTGACTAATATTGTTTGGTCTAAAAGGATTATCAAGTTAGACAAGGCTTGATTGGTATATTGGGTTTCCACTATAGAGCTGCTTTAGATGTCCACTGATGATGATGATGTTCCAAAATTTATAGGTGATGATTTTCCAACATTTACATGCTGATGATGTTCTAACATTTACACGATTATGATGTTCCAAAATTCAGATGTCGAGGATGCTCTAGATTATGATGATGATGTTCCAACAGTCACATACTGATGATGGCGCTCATGTTGATGGCGCTGTTCCATACTAATATTGATGATGATGTTCCATACTGATGCTGAGGACGATGTTCCATGATGATGCTCATGGAAACATTTAGGGGAGAAATTTGTCCTATGGGCTATTTTTCCATTTTTTCCCAAAAAAGATTCGCCAATTTGAATTTTTTAAAGCTTCGTTTCTCCCACTTTTGACGAGGTAATTTTTTTCACTCTAAAAATCGAAAAATTGTTATATAAACTATATAAAATCCTTATAAATGAAAATATTTTAGAGAAATATCACCAAATATTTTATAGTTGACATTTTAAAAATTTGTAACATTCAACAAGGTTTATACACTTTTGAATAAATGTAGATCCTTAATTTTTTCCTTGATGATGTACCATACTGATGATGATGATGTTCCATACTGATGTTGATGATGACGTTCCATGATGATGTTCCTTGATGATGTTCCATGATGATGTTACATGCTGATGTGCATGCTGATGTTCCATATATATGATGATGTTGTTGTTGTTCCAAAACTTCCTATGCCATATATATTTTCTTTTATTTCTCTTCAACTAAAACTTTGTACTTCACCATGGTGGCTAATAGATATTGTTTTTCATTCTCCACCTGATGGATCTCTGCTATTTGAACGGGGTTCACATTAGGTATCTTTGATTGCCTCTTAAGATTGTCTATTTCATTATATTTCTTGGGTATCAGGGACTTGAATTGTGTCCCATCATCTGGCTTAGAGATTAAAGGAATTATTTTCTCCTCCAACTCTTTTATTGTGACCATTTTGACCCTCGTGCTCCATCTTTTAGAATTTAAAAGGTCTCCAACCTTATACATATCTTCTCTAATTTCTTTTTTGTTTTGTTTTGGTAGCCTTCACTACCTTTGTGCATATCATATCATTGGTCTGCTTGAATAAATCCACCTTAATATCCATATTGTCAAACTGACCCCATTTTATAACATTCTATTCATCTCTATAGTCTCTCAAGTTGGTTGGTATTACCACCATGGGCTCTATTACTGTATATATAAAACTGTTATCAATACTATCTTCCATTGACATTAGGCTCTTCTAAGGTGGATCTGTCTATTGTTTGTCATCATTTACACTCTGTAGACTGTCCTTCCTAATTTATTTGTAGATAATTCCGTTTAGATTAGGAGGACGCCGGTTTGAGTGAGGGGATTTGATTTATGAGGGATTGTGAATTCTAGAGAAGGTGAGGCATAAATCTAGTTAGTAGCTTTCCTTGGATTATAGTTTTCTTAGTCATTTCACCAACTTATTTGGATACCTCTACCTTTATCTCCTTCTCTATCAAGCCATATGAAGTCTCAACGACTTCTGTTCTTGCATTCTTAGTATGAGGAGATTTCTCTTCCTGGTTTATTCCCATATCCTCAGCTCTTGTATTCTTCCCTGATACATGTTCTGTTTCCTTTGGGTTTGTCAATTTATTTAGGATCTCTTCCACTTCTTCACAACTTTCTTTGTTAGAAATGCTTTACCATTTTGTCCTAGGTATGCATTCATAGGATGGATTCTTATTCTCTAATATTTGATTTGATATTACCTTATGGAGATCATATGTTGTTGGTTGATATTTCTCCAAATTTAATTGTTCTATGAATCCTTACATATATTGAAAAGCACTCAAAGCCTTGACTTGGAAAGGACCCACATATTTAGGGATGTGGAAAGTTCTATTTTTCTTGAAACCTCTAAAATTTAATTCATCTGATAAAAAACTTTGTCTGACATACTCCATTGCTAGAATCCTTACCGTTAGAAAAGTAGGCAGTTTGTATGGCTTCCCTTAAAATTCATAGATTCTGATGACATGTATGATATTTAAATAGGAACCAATCACCCACTCTAGTTTCTGGAGTGAATTGTAGCCACTCTCTATATTCCTTGGGAATTATGGATAGATATAATCTATGGATTATACCGTAGGAAGTATTCATCACTTGGTTTGTAAACTCTATGAAGTTAGAGTTTTTTGTTTTCCTTACAAATGAAGGATTCCACTCAGACTCTGGGAATTTTTTTCCCATTTCATCTATCATTTTTAGGCCCAATATTTCAAAGTATTTGAAGTGTTGGTATATGAACAAAAATAATAGATGAGTATCTGAAAACCTCTAAGGAAGGGAATTTAGGAAACTGGTACATGTATGCTAGGAAAGGGAATTTAGGAAGCTGGTACATGTATGCTAGGAAAGGGAATTTGGGCTAGGAAAGCACCAATATCCCATTTCGGTATTTCTTTGGAAGCATGGTACATGTATGCTAGGAAACCTAATACAGTCTCATCTACCTCCTCATTCTTGTAGCCTAGGATTATGCACATGAAGGAAATGACCCTTCTGAATTTGGTTTTGAAGAATACAGTCTTGAATGGGGGATTTTTAGACTATGTAATCATCCATGGATCCATATGTTGGGTTAGTGCTAATATTTTGTCATTAGGGATCAAGGTTTGGAAATTTAGGCCCATCCCTCTTTCCTCCACTAGTTGTAGGCCTTATTCTTCATGGATAGAAAACATTTTCCTAATGTTCTCAGGATCTATTTGGAAGACAATTATATATCTGTCGAAAGGAATGGTTAAATTTTAGCTTAGGTAATAGCAGGATGAACATAGGGTTGTGAATTTTGGGAAATAGACAAGTAGGGGGCATACAAAAAGTACCAAACCTGAGTCCCATAACTTGCAAGGTTATTGATATTGAAATTTTTGGGTTCATGCTTCATTTAGTGTTAAAATTAGGTCAAAATGAGTTATTTATGGGTCTTTTATGTTGGCCTGGTGGTCATACACGACCTCAATACCAGATGATTTTGGTTTGGGAGCAGGCTCAACCGTGACTTGTGATATTTTGACGGTGGAAAAATATTGGTTTGGGGTTTAGATTTACCAATTTATAAACTAGGGTAAGATTATGGTTTTAAATGGTAAATAGTGAAACAATCAAGTGAGAGGATAAATTACCCGGTTAACTGATGTGGAGGATGATTGGATGCCTAGATTCATAACTAGACCAGATGCTAGGAGTACATGTGTGTAAGAGGTGTGATCGACTGGTACTCTGAACAACTTGGATGACAATGACTCAACAAATGGGAAGAATTAGACTTTTAATGACTTTGCACATTCAAAATTTGGCATTTGGAGGAATATTAATGGATGAGGGGGTGTGACATGACCTCTGAAAATGGGATACCAACTAACGTGACTGGACATGTTGACTTGGACTAACAATGGAAACACCTAACTTTATCAATGAGTGGAAACAACCCCTGATTCCCAGGGCGGTAACGCTCACTTGTTGAGCAGTTTTCAAAAAGGTCTCCAAGCACATGCACCCAATGGAAATTGGCCATGCGTCTCAGGTGGTTTCTCCTTTTATGCATCCTCAACCCCGTTCATGGTTTTTTCACATTATAGATGCGCTATTCATTTATGGTTAGATTATATTTGACTCTTTCGAACATGCTCATTGTCCCCTTTTACTTAATGCCTTGTCATTTATACAGTGCACTTTTTATCTTGGCCATTGATTTGATCGATTGGCTTGCATATCTGCTCGATCCACCTTTGTCATATCTGTCATGTAATTATCCAAGCATTAATCATCTTAACCATCATATCTAATCCAAATTGACAATGTATCGGCTGCTTTGGTGTTAACGTTTGGATTTTTCATTCGAGCACCTACTACGACCTTTTGACCCAACTACTTCCTAATTCAATGCTTCTAGGCTAATACTTGGATAATATAACATGGTTTTTGAGGGCTTGGAGAGCCTTAAAAAATCCTTGTACTAACATCAACTACATGGAGATATCATTTTATTCCATAGGATGCTGAGAACTATGTAGATTTGTGTCTTCTCCATTGGGATATGGTGTCACCTTTTGACACCTCTTTTGAGCTTGTAGATTATTTGTTCCAACATATTTACAAACAATGTAAAGTAAAATGTCGTCATTTAAATGCTTGTGAAATTTAAAACAAAGCACGAAATTGAAATTTCTACTAATCTACTATTTACAAAAATTATGGAACCCATATTTAGAAAATGAATAAATGTTTCAGAAGACTTCCATTGATAAGGTCTTCTATATTTTCACCATCCAATGCAGTAATAATAAAAGTATTATTCCCTTTCATAGCATATATCAGATATGGGACAATCTATAAATTATCAAATTTTCTATGCTTATCCCTGTCTGCTCTTCTGGAATCCCTTTTCAGGACTAGAGCTCCTGGTTGGAAATTGATTTATAGGGATTTCCTATAAAAGATCCTTTTGATCTTCCTCTAATGTTCATGCAAATTCATATTGACTATTTCTCTCTCCTATTGTAATTCAATTAACTCATACACTTTCCTAACCATGCTATCTGGTTCTTCAGTTTCATGTTGAATGAGTTTGAGGACTCGTAGACCCAACTGTATAGGTAAAATTGCTTCTTTCCCATATACCAACTAGAAGGGAGATGTGCCAATTAATATTTTAACACTGATTATATCATCCCAAAGAGCATAGCTAATATTGTTAGATGACTCTACAAGTCCATTGCCCTATGGGTAGTATGCTGTAGAATGACCAAGTTCAATGTTTCATTTTTTACAAAATTCAACCACTTTTATAGATTTTAATGTTTGTTCATTGTCAGTGATTATATTCTTAGGGCATCCAAACATTGACAAGATGTTCTCCTTTAGGAATGTCATGATCACATATTCATTTTATAATCTAGTGAGGATTGCTTAAATCCATTTGTTAAAATAATATGTGGTAGTGAGAATCCATCAATGTTGTCCACTAGAATTAGTATTTATCTCCCCAATGAAGTCCAAACCCCCCAGTTGAAAAGGTGTTGAAGTTTGAATTGGATTTAAAGGTAACAACCTCAACTTTTTCTTCCCTGTAAACATTTGACATTCAATGCATGAACTGACAAACATAGAATTGTATCTACAAATAACTTGGGAAAATAATACCCATCTCTCAAAAATTTATAGTCAATATCCCTCCATGCATGATGGCCTCCACACACTCCTTTGTCTAGTTTTGTGATAATCACCTCAGTTTCATATTCTATGACACAGTTCAGTAAGATTCCTTGAGGGTCTTTCCAATAGAGGTTTTCATCCAAAATGCAATATTTTACTTCCTGTAAATTTAGAGATCTAGATTTGGATTTGGATAGATTATATGGACATTCTAATTTCATCAAATAATAAACAATGTCCTTATAACACTCAAACTCCTGAAATTTTGGGTTTACTTTCATTGTATCTCCATGCTCTTCATGTACACTTTTCAACTTTTCTTCTTCTATAAGCTCTGCAATCAAATTCAGATCTAATGCTTTGCAATTTGATTTAGCTAACAATTTTCCCAATCCTTGTCCTTTTACCAATTTAGTTGGATTTATCTCAAAGTCATATTGTTTGATTTTAGTGATCCACTTTCCCCTCCTTCCTTCACTATCATCCTGACAGAGAATATCCTTCACCAAAATGTGTGGAACATAAACAATAATTTATGAGTGCAACACATAAAACCTAAAATATTTTAGTGCCTTCACCATTGCATAGGCATGTTTTTCCATCAAACTTTACTTTATCTCAACATCTCTCAGGGCCTTGCTGAAGAAGGCTATTGGTTGTTCATGCTCATCTTCATTATTCTATAACAATACAACTACAATAGTAAGTGTTGATGCAACATAAAATATAAGGAAATGCTTGGAATAATCTTGATTGATCAAAACTGGTGCCTCTTCAATGGATCTTTTTAGAGTTTCAAAATCTTATTTTTCTTCCTTGGTCCATGTCACCTCATTATCGGTTTTTAGCATGTTGGTAATGGTATTAATTAACTTAGGCAGATTTGGAATAAATATTCTCAAAAAGTTCATTCTACACATAAATGATTGTACTTATTTTTTGTTTCTTGGAGCTTCTAAGGATTTTATTGATGCTACCCTTTTAAGGTCTATTCTTAACTCATCTTTTGACACAATGTGTCCCAACAACTTGTCTTCCTGTAAGGAAAAACTAGACTTCTTTGGATTTAGGGAGAGGCCACACCTTCTACACTTCTTGAATGTCTGGTTCAATTAATACAAATGTTCATTATCATTTTTTGAAAACACAACCATATTGTCAAGATATATATCGATGAATTTGTCAATGTCCCTTACAAAATCTATGTCCATTGCATGCTGAAAAAGTGGATCATGCATTCATTAACCCAAATGACATATTATCATACATGAAAGTTCCCCATGGGATAGTGAATGTTGTTTTCTCCCCATCTTCTTCACTCATAGCAAACCGATTATATCCTAAGAAACCATCCATCATGGATGTCATGTTTGCTCCTACCACTTTTTGCAAATTTTGATCCATTTTGGGTAGAGGGTAGTTATCCTTTAAAGATCATTTATTCAAGTTTCTAAAATAAACACACCACCTTATTCCTCCACTCTTTTTTTTGACAGGGACAAGATTGGAAACCCATTCAAAATATCTCAAAGGAATTATTATTTTTGCATCTAACAATTTTCTTATTTCGTTTTCTATGATGGGAAACAAAATTGGATTGGTTTTCCTGAGTTTTTACTTGAAAGGGTTTGTTCCAGGTTTAAGAGGGATCTTGTGCTCCATTATTGATGTATAATAGGTATTTAAATCTTCATATATCCATGTAAACACATCCATGTACTCTTTGAATGGTTTTATGTATCTCCATTTTATTTCCTTATGAAACAACTTAGATAATTTTATATTTTTAGGCTCTTTATCAGTGCTAATAATTACTTCCTCCACATCCTCGCCTTTAGGTAGAATTATAGGATTGTGAGGAACATCATTTTTATCAAACAACCTTTCTAAAGGAACCTGTCCTTTAGATTACTTAGATATATTTGTCTGTTCTTCCTCCTGGCAATTTACACTTTCATCATCATCCTACTCTTGATCAATGTATGTACTAGAATCTTTATCCACCGGTTCCATGAATCTTTTAATTTTCTGATCATGCTCAAACACTTCCCACTGTTTAGTATTATCATGCATTTTTGGTCTATAAAACATCTCTAGTTCTTATTTGACTTTAATATGTGTAGGAGGTTTAAATGTAGTTTCTGCTAATACTAACGAATTAGATTTTTTATTTTGTTCTCTAGGGACAATACTCATATTAAATGCATGAAATAAATTATCAATTAAATCCCCTATTACATTCCTATATTCCCTCATTCCAGGGTTCTTTGTTTGATAAATGACTTTAATTTTCTGCACTATCAGTTCTTAATCTCCAAAGACCATTATTTGTGTTATCCCCATTCTTGTTGTTGCCTCTAATACCAATATTAATTCTTCATAATCTTCCACATTGTTTGTTGTTTTAAAATTTGATTTAAAGGACAACAAAAATTGGGTGAGATGAGGACTACACTAGCTCCCGCTTCCTCTTTGGTAGAATATTCATCAGAATATATATCCCAAATCCAATCTTGTGTGGAATTTGTATATTTTATATCCATTAAAGGATAAACTTATTTACCATAATTACTTCCTCATTTCAACATGTAGAATACCATATAATCCTCAACTATGTATATTGGATAGTTAATACGACTACTACCTTCAATTAACACATAAGCATACATTGCTTCCATGTACACTCTTCTTATTTCTCCTGCGAACAAAGGGATGTTTGCATACTTCATATCCATATTCATAGTTCCACCCATCCTCTTTGTGTTAGAATAGTAGAGTCAATTTAAACTAGTTAACCTATCTAAGCAACCAAAAACATATCATAAAAGATAAGAACAGGAAAAGAAGAGGACAAGAGAACACCAATATACGTGGTTCACCCTAATGGGTTATATCCATGGGAAGGTAGTCTTGTATTATCTCTAGAATGTCTTCTCCAATCTTACAAGAGTTCAAAGCACAAATACCCCAAAGAATATAGATGATGTACAAAAATTTCACTATAGTACCACTACTACATCAAGAATACATGATATGTAGTGACTCACTTGGCCCTATTATATACTAAGAGATGAGGAGGAATTACTCTCACATATTGCATGTGGGATAATATAATTATCCAAAATAACATCTCTTAATACAATACCATGGAAAAAGACTCTACACAAGTAAATACAACACCATATAACTATGGGTTAAATGTATTACTCTTTTATGTAAGATTGTAGACAACTTCTGATATAATACAAAGACATTATTACCTTCCAAGGAATATAATATATTCCAACACTCCCCATTAATAATGGACGGGAGAAGGGCCCACACTAACACTAAGGAAGGAAGGAGTCATTACTACTCCCCCTTGATGACAACTTCCCGCATTCCAAGCAAGGATCAAATATGCACAAACTTCACCTCAGTGAAGGATTTGGTGAAGATATTTGCCGCCTGTTGCTCGGTAGGACAATACTAAAGAGAAAGAATACTATCTGCCACAAGTCCACGAATGTAATGAGCATCCAGGTCGAGATTCTTTTTCTTGGAGTGATATACCAGATTATAAGCAAGCTGGATTGCACCTTGATTTTCACATTTCAACATAGTGGACGATTTCAGAGCCAGACCAAGATCTGTAAAAGTATGCCGTAACCAAATTGCTTCTTTCGCTGCTCTATATTCTGCTTCACATGAAGATAAATAAAGAGTCTTCACCTTGTTGCTCGACCAATAAATCAGACCCAAACCAAGTTCAAATACATAAACTGCAGTGGATCGTCGATCAGAACTGTCACCTACCCAATCAAATTCTATGTAACCAGAGAGTGAAACTGTAGTACTGCTCAAATAAAAAACACCATAGTGTAATGTCCCCTGTAAATATCTTAGAATCCTCTTGGATTCCTGCCAATGACTTTCATGAGGTTGCTACATGAACCGAGAAACCAAACTGATGACAAAAGAGAGATCTGGTCGGTTGTGAGTTAAATATATCAAACTGCCTACAAGCTGGCGATAAAGAGTAGCATCAACAAGCGGTGTGGTACACTCAACCGTTAAATTTACACCATACTTAAATGGCGTAGGAGAAGATTTACAATCACTTATATGGAAACGAGCCAACAGGTCTGTAGCATACTTCGGCTAAGAGAGAAACATACCATCTGCCATATGCCATATTTGAAGACCCAAGAAATAATGCAGTAAACCAAGGTCAGTCATTTCAAACTTCTTTTGAAGATCACTTTTTATATTTTGAATTAATGTAAGCTGGCTTCTTGTGATGATTAGATCATCTACATATAAAACAACAATGAGAATATTAGTACCAAAGTTCTGAACATACATATTTGGATCAGATATACAATGCTTAAAACCATTCTTAAAAAACATGCATTAATTTTATCATACCAATCCCTAGGTGCTTGTTTGAGACCATATAAAGACTTGTGTAATTTACATACTAAATTTCATGATTCAGCATTAATAAAACTAGTAGGTTGTTGCATATAAATTTTTTCATTAAGATAACCATTTAAAAAAGAACTTTTAACATCCATTTGGTGTATTTCCCATTTATAAGATGAAGCAATAGATAAAATGGTTCTTATTGTATTCCTTTTAGCAACATGAGCAAAATTTTCATTATAATCTATACCTACAAGTTGATTAAAACCTTTTGCAACTAACCTAGATTTATACTTTTCAATCTGTCCTTCTGCAGTGAACTTAGTTTTATAAACCCATTTACAACCAACTAAATTCATACCAAAAGGAAGAGGAACAAGAGACCAAGTCTTGTTCTTCATAAGAGACTCATACTCAGTAGTCATAGCTTGTTCCCATTGAGGTTTACCTTGAGCTTGATCATAAGAGGTAGGATCATCCGTGGCCAAAAATTTGGTCATAAGGGAAAAGTTATATCTAGTTCTACGAGGGTCAGAAGGGTTACCAACCTCACTACTTGTAGATTCAAGAGTTTTTGGGCCCAAACAGGAAGGTTAGAGGAAACAAAAGTTTCTTCATCTTCAGTACATTCAGATGGAACACTTGAAGAAGAGGGTGAATTAGGATCAATGACAAGCATAGAACTGGAAGAAGAAACTGATATAGGAGTAACATGAGACAATGGGATATTCAGTGTAACATGAGGTTCAACAGACTCAGGTGGTGAAGATATTTCAGCAAAGTGAACATCCCTTCGGATGATAACACTCTGAGTAGAGGTATCAAATAACATGTAAGCCTTTGAATCCTCAGAATAGCCAATGAATATACATTTGTTAGACTTGGGATCTAACTTTTCTTGTTTATTGTCAGGAATATGAGCCCAACATTCACAACCAAACACCTTAAAGTTACTAATGTCAGGTTTCCAACCATTCCATTTTTCCACGAGGGTAACATGCTTAACGAATTTTGTAGGAACTCGATTTAAAATTAAGTTTGCACAACTTACAGTTTTAGCCCAAATTTTTTATGTAACCCTTTAGAATAAAGCATACATCTAGCCATTTCAACTAAAGTTCTATTTTTTTTTTCAACAACACCATTTTGTTGAGGTGTATAAGGTACAGTCTTTTGGTGTTGAATACCATGTTTAGATAAAAAAGATTCAAATTCATTCTTAGCAAATTCCCCCCCATTTTCTGATCTTAAAGTCTTAATCTTATTACCAGACTCATTTTCAACGAAAGATTTAAAAATTTGAAATATTGAAAAAACTTCACTTTTGTTTTTTAGGAAATAAACCCATGATTTTCTACTAAAGTCATCAATAAAAGTAAGAAAATAGACTGTATGAGATAAAGAGGGAACTTCAAGAGGACCACAAATGTCACTATGAATTAATTGCAAGGGTTCTTTTGCACGCCAAGCTTTACCTTTCTCAAACATTTCTCTATGATGTTTACCAAGAACACAACCTTCACAAACACCGTTAGTAGAAGAGATATGAGGCAAGCCATGTACCATTTTAGTTAACAATTGCATTTTACCATAATTCAAATGACCTAATCTTTCATGCCATAGTTTACTTTGTTCATCAGTGTGGGAAACATAGGAATAAAAAGGTTGTCTTTTAGTTGAGTTAAAACCAACAAATTTATATAGACCAACAATATGATCAACAGGACCAAAAGAAATTACTTTGAAATTTCGATTAATATCTTTAAAAACATATTTGTCAGGCCATGCTTCAAATTTAAACCCTTTTTAACAAGCACGATAAATAGAAAGTAAGTTAATGGGCATGTTTTCAACATGAAAAACATCTTCCAATTGACCATTAGTAACATTAACATTACTAGAACCAATTACGAAAAGTTGTTTACCATCACCTATAGAAATTTTCTGAGATATGTGTTTATGATTGTCATAAGAAGTAAATAAAGAAGCATCACCAGTTGTTGTAAGGGATTATGCACCTAATAATCGTAGGTCAGGGGTTACCAACATACTCAAACACTTGCAGACAATTGACTTCTAAAGTGCAGAATAGGAAATAGAAGGGTTAGAAGAACTTACTTGTTAAATGAAGTTCGATCCTTGCTAGTCCTCTTCCAATCTGCTCCACTTCCAAAGTCTTCAAGGCTCACTCCTCTTTCACCTGTTCAGAGATAATATTCCAAATATAGAATGATTCATATATATATATTAGCAGGTTAGATAAATCAAATATGAAATACTGAAGCATAAACAATTATCAAACCAAGATATATGAGACACATGTGGAAGAAGTAATCTCTTTATTATCAATAATGAGAAAGTTAAGAGTACAACCAAACGTCTGAGACAAGGACTCCTCTGTCACCAAAGGATTCCGAGTTTCACTGCTTCAAAGACTTCTATGAACAATCCACCAGCATAACTTTGCTCCAAAGTGTAAGTCTCTACAACCCTCCCCAAGGCCTGTATTTATATGGGTGAAATAAGGCAGTTCTCGAAGGTTGGGGAAGTTGTAGCAGTTGGGGAGATTAAGTAAAATGACTTAACTAAACTCCCATTAGCGCGTGATTTTATGTTTTCATGTTAAGAGGCACATTCGCAGGTATGTAGTAGAGCAACCCGCGAATGACTCGCGACTCTGTATAAGCGCAACCCGTGAATACAAGGATTCACATCTTGCTATAAGGGAGAATCGTGAATGACTCGCGATTTGTCTATAATGAGAGTCGCGAATACATCCTAACATGGAAAAATGGAAAAGTAACTAGCTGGATGAAGGTAGAATGTATTTCATGACAAGCCAAGCTATAGTGTTAAGGGCAAACCTCTATCCATAAGCGTCCTTTTGTGTGCCGACATGAAGGATATCAGCACTTGGACGGAGAGGTGCCACTCAGGTGTATAACAGATGCCCCCTAATGTGTGAGGTCAGAGGGGAACGATGGCCGAAATACATTATAATATTTAACTCTGGATAAACTCAGAAATCTAATGGAGCAGAGAGAGTACCTAAAACAAATACATAATAATGTGATATACAAAGTTACATCTAAGGATGCTATGTTCAATTTACTGGAACACTAGCTCCTTTACAATATTTGATTACATCATATGATACGGGTAGAAACCACGTATATTACAAGGGTGGATCGGTGCCACAATACAATAATGATGAGTCTTCAAAGATCTGGGAGCTGGATATCAGAATAGAACATGGTCTTGCGCAACTTAGCCCAAAATGAGGGACTAAGGTCTTCATAAATGATCCCAAAGAACCAGTACAATCCAAGCCATGTGAATAAGGGTAAGCTGAAGTCGAACATGGAGAGGATTCAACAGTTTGTCAACCAATAAGTGATAATTGACAACTGAAGCAAAGGAGTTCACCAATGATGAAAGTGAATCCAGAGGTACTATTGTCAAAACTCTAGGTCTTCATCATCAGGAGGTGCTGAAATAGAACCATACTGTGATAAGGAAGGCAATGGATCCTCCAACGGATCACAAGAGTGACTAGGAACTAGGAAAAAGAAGGGAGACACAAGTAAATGGATAAAAGATATAACAGTGATGGGATCAGGTGATAGGTCAGACATTGAGTATATTCCTTGAATAGTGAGCACAACACATAGATGACCCAAGGCAGCATACAATGGATAGATAGAACAACTAGACTTATCTGTCATGTAGGAGACATAATCAGATTCCCCAGGTATAATGGACAAGAGGAGGAGTCAAAAATCAAAGTGATAGCTGAACACAAGTGTATACTGAAACATGGATATCGGAAAGCAAAGAGTGCTATGTTCAAGGATGACATGCTGCCATTACTGAAAACAAGAGAAAACTTCTTCCTTACCTTCCCTGTTAAGTTTTAACGAGTCCAGGAAAGTAAACTCGGTTCCCTCTTCATTTTTTAACAAGCTTTAAGAGATGGAAAAATAATGCTTGATACACTGATCCGTGGATTTAATGAGCCCGAACTAGTACATGCTCATGCGGTATTTTCATATTTAGAGAGTCTGAAAATGCCAAAGAAGACTCCAGGGGGTTCCTTTTTTGTCCAATTTAGTCTCCTGAGGCCGAAAAAGTATAAAACAAACCACAAAAGAACTCTCTTAACTTCCGAAGAAGAAAAGGTGAACCTTTTTCGTACTTAGTCGGGAAGGTCCGAAAAAGGTTAAATTACCACCTACCCAACGCTCCTTCCAAAACAACATAAAATAGCTTGAGTGTTACGAGTGTGAAGGAAAGCAAGATCACTTGGAAAGATCCATTTGGTTATGAGAAATGGGGCTTACAACAATAAACTCGTTGCTTTGTTCTGAAGTGTTTAACGAGCATGACAAAGACACAAAGTACACTCGGAATCTTTTTCATGTTTGGGTCCAGAGCACGAAAAAGAGAAAACTAAGCTCAAACCGGGTGTTCCTTTTCTGTAAATTTAGTCCCTCAGGTCCGGAAAAGTGATAAACCTATACCTGAGAATACTCTTCTCAATTCCGAAGAAAAGAGAGTGATCCTTTCTCGTATTATTCCGCATGGTCCAAGAAAGAGATAACCTACCACCAATGCGGATGCCCGTTCACATATTCTTAACGAGCTTGAACGGACGAGATAACTCGGCAGTCAAGTCTGTTTTGAAGGAGTCAGACCTAGGCCTAAAAAAACTCCATAAGGTTGGGGAGTCCTATAAAGGGATAGCTTGTAAACAGAGATTCATAAGAAGCTCTATTTGGCGTGAAAAATAGCTATGAGGAAACCCCTGGGCCTGAAATAGTGACAAAATGAGTACCAAAGGATGACAATGGCATATAAGGATGATACTCATGAAAAGGGATCCTAGCCATGGAATAACAATGGTAGAGACAAGGGACTAATGGCTTAAAATACCATAGTCCATGGCAAAAATGTTGATTACTAAGGTTAATGTGGAGTGATAAGATGTAAACATGTGTTGGAAAGAGCAAAAACCACCCTATAGAAGCATCAACACTTTGTAAAAGTTGGTAAACCTGTTCCAAGGCACAAAGAGGGTGATATTAGTCAATTGAAATTTCAAACTATATAAAAAGACCCACTTTACGAAATATTATTTCTATAAATAGTTTGAAAATCAAAACATTTCATACCATTTGCACTTTTTGAACCAAAAAGGAAAGTTTACCCTCTATCTTTGATCGATCGCCGTGGACAATTGGATCGTCAGAATCAGAATCCGTCAGCTTCAGGTAAATCTACACCCTAAGCTCTTTAATTTGGTCCAAACAAATTTTCAATTTAATGGTTAATTCAGTATTTTTCATCAACCTAAATTATGGAAAAATGCATTCGCGGGTTGCAAGGCATGAAAGCCGTGAATGCACGTTTCATTCGCAAGTTTCTCAACAGGAAAGTCGTGAATGACTCGCGACTTGTCCCAATGGACAGTCGCGAATGCTGCGCAATAGGGAAAAGCTTTACAAATATGCAAAATTTTTAAAATTTTATGATGGAATACTGAATCAAATTATATGCTTTTGTCAGGAAAAACATGGTGCTGGAGTGGAGAGAGAGGGAACATGAAATGATGGATGAAGTGGCTCTCCAAAGCCTGCCTACTATCCAAGCATTGAGGACTAGTGGGCTTCTCAAATTCTTTTGCACATCGCCCATGCGGGCCAATGTTCGCACATTAGAGTTCTTAGTCCATTACTGGGACCATGACCTAGGGATGTTCAATATCCAAGGTGAGACTTTGGAGCTTACCGTACAAGACATCTACTTTATAACCGGGTTGTCACAACAGGGAGCACCAGTGAACCTGGAAGGCACTGGCAGGGGTGGAGACCCCTTGAGTGTCCAGAACTATGTCGATGTATTTTGCAGACTGGGTACTCAAAAGAAAGGCAGCAGCGTTCTCATTGCAGATATTCAGGATCTTACACTTTAGGTATTGGCCAGTACTATTGTGAGACTTTTAGGGTCAACAGGGTTACACATGGCCACCAAGACTCAGATGAGAGTGGCGGTGGACTGCTTTAGAGGTACTCTCTTTGATTGGTGTACGGGAATTGCCCCCATTATGAAGAGGCAATTATCCGACTGTAGGAGGGGAAGACGAAATAACTTCGGCTATGCGAGTATATTGGTAGCGTTCTTCTTTGAGAGAGTGCCAGCTATGAGCCCTGCTATACCATTACAGTTCCGTCATCCATGGCAGCCGAGGCTGAGCCGGTGGGGAGATATCTTCCTCCGTCAAGGAGGAGGAGACGTAGTACATAGCATGTATGATGATGACTTCTATACATGGTGGGAACGGCAGGTGCCGGCGTTGGAGCAGTTTCCATACTCCAGGTTAGATTTCCGAGGTGATCCCGACCTTGTCCTCCCTCCAAGAGGAGCATGGGGAGAGATGGGTAAGTAATTTTTTATTTTTTATCATTATCAATTTTTTATGAATTTTCAAATGATAGGATATATACATATGCACAAGTCTAAACCCTATTTATGTGTCAAAATGCAGATATTGGACCAGTCCGCCCTGAAGGGCACCCACGTACCTTCGTACGTCCTGTTGCAGGGGGAGACCCAGGATTGATCAGAGTACTCGAGATGAAGCTAGGCAGGCTGACCAAGCGAGTACCTATGATACGGATAGAGCATCTCCCTGTAGCTATGCAGGAGTTTGTAGTTGGGGTTCCACCGGCCTGGCTACATCTTTTCAGACGAGTAGCTAGGGCAGTACTTGTATACAGAGATGCGGTGGAGGCTGCCGAAGCCGAGGAGGCTGAGGAATCCAGGGGGCACAGAGATCACGGGGACCAAGGAGGTCCCAGTGGCCATGGTGGGAAGGCTTAGTTCTAGGGCCTTTTGATGGATGATGATCCACATTTTTGTATATTTTGTCATGACGGGATCTACGGATCAGACTCGACCTATCTATGACAGATATTTATATATATATATATATATATTTGTGTTTGGTTGTCAGCTTATTTACAAATGTTTCTTATATGTTTGTTGTATATTTTATAAAATGTGTGTGAGATGCCAGTCCAAAATATAATTAGCATATGCATCAGTTAATGAATTTTGGTTTCGTGGAATGTGATTGAAAGTGATAACTTCAAAATGTCTTTCCAATAAACGAATTTGCATGAACTGACGTAACAATGTGGGATTACGTACCTGATAAGCTCGATTGAGCTGGGAAACAAACAACTGAGAATCCAAATGGACTTCAAGCTGGGTGATGCCTCATGACAAAGCATCCCATAGGAGCTCAATTACAGCCCTATACTCAACAACATTATTAGAAGCAGGACCTAGACAAGCGCCTCCCGCAGCAACAAGATGTCATGAGGGGGAATAGATAACCCATGCTGCCGAAGCCAGGTTACAAGTGTGACGGCTGGCGCCATCAACAAAACCTACATACATATCGGAAGACATCTGCAACAACCAGCAGATAGTATAAAAAATGAAACTGACAACCTAATGTACATAAAAATACATCCATTAATATACAAGAAAAAGTGCTAAGCCTAAGCGTAGTACTTCTTCAGGTAGAGCCAATTTCTAGGCTCAGGCAGCTTATTCCCATCATAATCCACTAATTCATATGTGCCTTTACTCAAAACTTTAGACACAACATAGGGTCCCAACCACATGGCCTTGAATTTTCCTGCCCCTAGAGGCTCTTTATCTTGGTCCCAGAGTAAGACAAGTTCCCCTTCAGAGAAAATCCTAGGTTTGACCGTTTTATCGTATTGAGATTTAACCCTATTCTTATGAGCCTGATTTGTAGTCAACTCATCTCTACGTTGTTCATCAAGGTGTTCTAAATGGAGCAACCGTTCCTCAAGCTCAGTCGTGTCAGGTAGCACATGAATAGCTATCTGCAAGGATGGGATTTCGCATTCAATCGGTGTAATAGCTTCCACCCCGTGAACGAGTTGGAAGGGGGAAAAACCCGTAGCAGTCTTTACATTGGTTCGATAAGCCCAAAGAGTAGGGTATAACATGATGTGCCAATTCGAGCAGGCTGCATCAATAGTACATTTAAGGATAGTTTTTAAAGTCTTGTTTACAGCCTCAACCTGACCATTTGCTTGCGGATAATATGGAGAAGAATGTTCTTGTCGAAATTCGAGCATGGTGGTCAGTTCTGTCATCATGTTATTTTGGAAATGACTGCCATGGTCAGTGACAATCACTTTGGGAATACCAAACCTAGTAATAATCTGATTAAACACGAAGAAGGCTGCGGTTTCTCCGTTGTCTTTGAAAGTAGGCATTGCCTCTGCCCATTTTGTGAAATAGTCAACAGCAACAATGATGTATTTATGCCCCTCAGCCGAGGCTGGGTTGCATGTCATATAATCGATCCCCCATTTCATGAAGGGGCCTACCGAGACAACAGGAAACAAGGGAGCAGGATGTGACCGCATTTTTCTGGTGTAAAGCTGACACGGATGACAACGTTTCACTGCTTCCACACAATATTTAAAGATGGTGGGCCAGAAATACCCGGCACGTAATATCTTCTGGGCCATTGCTAACCCAGATAAATGACCCCCACACACTCTGCTATGGGAATCATTTAGGACAATCTCTGCTTCCTCATGAGTAAGGAAGCGACGCAAAACGGAGTCTACCCCTCGTCGATATAATGTATCTCCTATAATGAGGTAGTTTTTAGCATGAAGGCGTAACTTGCATCGGTCTTCCCTAGAGTAAGCGGTAGGATACTTCAAAGTCTGGAGATATATAAGAATATCTCCGTACCAAGGATCAGAGGTGGATATGAGGAAGATGTGCTCATCTGGGAATGAGTCATCCTCGATCACTACATCTTCTTCCGTAGGGAATTCTTCTATAAGCTCGGAAAAAACTAAGGAATTTTTGGATTTAGCGGATTGGAAAACCAATTCTAACTCTTGGAGGATGACTATCCACTTGTTGAATTTTCCCCCAACAATCCGTCGAGATAAAAAAATATTGGAAAGGGTTTACATCCACCACTACAGTAGTGGTCCTCAGTAAGATGTAGTGCCGTAACCTCTGTACAGCATAAACAACTGCTAAGGCTAACTTCTCGACGTGGGAGTACTTAAGCTCAGGTCCAACCAGAGCATGGCTAAGATAATAAACAACATGCTCAATGAGCTTGTCGTCCTCCTGAACTAGCACTACCCCAATGGTAGACTCCAATGCGGCCAGATATAATATAAAATCCCCAGAATAATCTGGTGGGCGTAATAAAGGAGCCGACAACAAGGATTTTTTCAATGCCTTGAACACGAGTTGTGCAGTTTCATCCCATACAAATGGGGTGTCCTGTTTAAGCAGGAACATGAAACCTTTTGTGATCTTGGCATAATTAACGATAAAACATCGAAGGAAGTTAGACTTTCCTTGTAGACTCTAAAGTTGCCTAAGTGAACGAGGAGGAGGCAGATTTACAATGGCCTCAACTTTTAAAGGATCCACCTGAATGCCCCTACTAGAGACAATGAATCCAAGCAATCTTCCTGACTCAACGCAGAAAACACACTTGTGGGGATTCAAGCGAATTTTATAGTATCTGCATCTCTCAAAAATCAACCGTAAATGATCTGGATGCTGGATCCTCTTGCGAGAATGAGCAGGAAGATCATCAAGGTAAGGCTCGACAATGGCTTTTATATCGTGAAAAGCAAAGTTCATGGCTCGTTGAAAGGTTGCCCCTGCATTTTTCAATCCAAAGGGCAGTTTTCTATACGCAAATGTACCCCAAGGGAAAATAAAAGCATTTTTATGGTGGTCTTCCGGTTTGATTTGGATTTGATTGTAGCCGGAGAAACCATCCATAAACGAGAATACCTCACTACCCACACATGCATCTATGATCTGATCAATAAATGGTGTGGGCTAATTGTCCTTAGGACAGGCTTTGTTAAGGTCTCGAAAGTCCATACAAACGTGAATAGTCCCTTGCTTTTGATCAACAGGAACTGGGTTGGACACCCATTCAGTCAAAGCTATGGCATATATAAAACCTGCTTTCAACAGCTTTTCAACCTTTGCCTTCACAGCCGCCGCTTTACGCGGGTTCACGGGGCGTAATTTTTGCCGAACTGGCTTGGCATCAGGATAGGTTGGGATCTCATGTTGAACAATAGATGGATCAATGCCTGGCATCTCCTCATATGACCTGGAAAAGATATCGTGGAATTCCTTGAAAAGGGCAGTATAAATGGCAATCTCCTCCGGAGAGCATTTTGCACCTATATAGATATTTACCATGACATCTGGTTTTACAGAGATGTTGATCGGTATAGTGGCGGAAATGTTTGCCATATTCCCCTCAGCAAACACTCCTTCCCTAGGTAAAGGGTTAACAGGTGTATCAACATCATCCGACAGTCTCACATTAAACTCTTGGTTTTCTATCTTGCTTAGCTCTGGAAGGAAATAAGATCGGTGATGAAGATCCTCACATATCTTATCACGTGAACACATAGCTTCCAGAATAGCTTCACCGGAAGGTAAAACGGTGTCTAAGAAATCTATGGCATGTAAAGAGTTTTCCGCCCATGCGGGCATATAGGCTTCTTCCAGATCATCCGAGACTGTAAGAGGATCTGGAATGGGATCCACAGTGGTTTGGGTAATAGCTTGATACGCCACTTCCACTGCAGATAAGGGAAGTTCCGGTTCCTGAGGGGTTGGGAGGACCCAAGGATCAGTCGTATCGACCACCGAATCAATGGACTTCCCTATAGTAGTAGAACCGATATAAAGTACTGGAGCTGGAATATCGAATGTGCCCATCAATGATGCGTACATTCCATCCCCCAAGCTCTGTGCAGCAGGTTTGGCCTGATCAACCAATGGCACAGTGGAATCTTTAGACTCTAAGCAGCATTTTCGGGTAAAATAAAGTTGGTCAACAGTGACCACCTTGCCCTCATGTGGAAAAACCACGACACGAAAGACAGCTGATGCAACAACAGACATTGCATAAGTCCAATTCCTACCCAGAAGCAAATTGTAGTCCAATGGAGCATCAATCACTTCAACTTCAACAGACACTGCTTTGCCAGCCAACTTAATCTTAAAAGCCGACAGGATACCATGTGGACGGAAAGACCTTCCATAAAAAGTAGTAAGTAAAGTGGTTGATGGGACCAGCTCTGGGGATCCAAGAGCTTTCCAACAGGCCAGGGACATAACACAAGTAGAGGCTCCCTCATCAACAACTGCTCGTCCAATGGTCTTACCACCATGGACAACATCTATCGATAGAGTAACATGGTAAGGGAGGCGAATTTTAACATCAGAGAGATGAAATTTCGCTGTGAGACTCGAAGAGTCCATGCTACCTAAAGCTGCTAAGAGGGCATCCCGCTGAGCGGGACAGCTCTGTAGCACCTCCAAAGCTGACATTGCACACGGAGTCCGAGCCAAGTCTTAAACCATAGAGTATTTAGAAGTGGCTCTCGCATTTGGGTTATGCAAAGTCTTCTTAAAGACACCTTTGGGTATCTTTGGCATTATTTCCGCAGGTTTCTCTATAGTGAGAGGGTTGGAAGGTTCAACTACAGCTTTACCCTTCTCATCGGTCTCTTTCTCATAGTTTTTGTTCCTGGTTTGTAACAAAGTTGAGGATCTAACCATGTTGATATAATTGGGGTCAGGGGCAGCTTGAGTGCCCCCTGCTACGGTAGAAGCTGAAGCAGAATTCTGCCCTTGGGGAAATGGATCCTTCAGGACAGCTGGTGGTTGAGCTTGGAGCAGCTTCTGAGCTTGTTCCATGAGGGGACAAAGATGAGTAAGGTGGTCCCCTTGGCACAACTTACAAGGGAACTTGATTTTCTTCTTTTCCTTTTTTCCCCCATCAACATTGTTTACGGGCTTTGGCTTGTTTTGATTTTGGTTTCCCTCTCCCTTTTTACCTTTCTTCTTCTTCCTGCCGGGCTGCTGATTGCCCTTCGAAGAGGTTTGTACAAAAAAAATTGCACTTTGGGAGGAGGGGGCAACCTTTGCTGCCTCCACCGTAGACTATTTGACAGACAATTGGTGAAGTTGTTTTGTCAAAGAATCTACAGTGGGAGAGTTTACGGACCCAACCACACCATCGGCATGGGGTCCAGGCTTGGGTTTCTCGGCCTCATGCAAAGGCCTTTGTGCCTCAGGGATAATTTCATATAGAATCCCAGACTGTGAATAAATCAAGTCCAACTGCTGGGCCCTGAGTATGGATTCTTCTTCACTAGTCACTCCTGATGTGGAAACATCCTTAGATATGTATGGCAACAATGACTTAAGGAACCACTCTAATAGAAACTCAGGAGGGATGATAGCTTTGATAAGACGCTTTCGCCTCCTCCACTCTTGGATATGATCCGAGATGTGGGTTGCCTTGTTTTGTCTGAAAGTAGACAACAAATCCGTTCCGAAATCGTAATGGACCGGAAGCTGAAAGTGACTGAGGAAAGCGCTAGCTAGGTCCCAGAAACTACTAAAAGCAGCAAAAGGCAGTTCTATGTACCATTTTTCTGCAGTGCCAGTCAAGGTCCTCTGGAACAGCCTCAATCTCACTGAATCTTCATTCAATGAGTTGGAAGAACACCATAAATGGAAGGTGGTGGCATGAGCCCCAGGATCTTCACCAGCCTTACCTTCGAACTCAGGGATGTCCGAGGGCAGTTTGGTGGGAACAGGTGGCCACAAAGGGTCATGCCTCACCGGGTCATTCATCAATTTTGATAAGTCTGGCAAGTTCAAAGTTGCCAGAAAAGGAAGTTTGGGCCTAACCGGTGTACTAGATGTGCCAGCTTGGGGATTAGAGGGTCCAGCCCCCGAATGCCCATAGGTAAAGGTGGGGTTTCCCCCTGACACCGATTGTGAAGTGGGAAGGTTGCTTTGAAATGGATTCCATCCGTAGGCCACAGGATTTTGGGTGGGAGGTGCAGTGTACATGGTTCGGGCCATCCCCATAGAATCTGGGGTCTGAAAGACTGGAGCAGGTATCCCTCCGCTAAACAAAGAGAAAGGAGAGCTTGAGTATGGGACTGAAATAAGGGTATGGAAGCTTTGCCCATAAGAGGTGTTGCCCCCAAACTGCACTCCTACATATGAAGGAGATGGACCTATGTATGGACTGGATGGGGGAATATGCCCCCCATTCCAAGGAAATCCTTGGACATAAGCCGAGGATCCTACCGGACCACTCTGAGTAGTGTAAGGGAAGGAACAAGGAATGGTAGGTATACTGGGGATCCCAGCAATCGTGTTACCAGAAATACCTCCTATGTTGGAGTGAACCGGTGGTTGAACCACTCGGATCGCTGGAGTCAAAGGTGTAGAAGGCAAACTAGATCTAGGGGCACTAGCCGGGGGAGGTAGTACCCCTTCAACCGGAAGGGTTGAGGTAAACACAAAAGAAATTTCTTCCGCAGAAGACATGACTCTACTCAAAGGGACACCTACTACTGGTGAACTAAAAGGTATAACTTGAACGATCACAGGATCATTAAGATCAGTCAAGAGGGTGTTAAAATTTCTTGCAAACTCGTCAGTCTGCAATTCTTCTATCTCGACTGTGTCAAAATCAAAACGGTTAGCTATCAATTTCGGTTCACCAAGAACCTCACTTACTCCTACTGGTTCAAAAGAACCGTCTGTGTCTAATCTCCGCCTTTGGGGTAAAGGTGGAGGATCCAATGCAGGGAGAGGAGGAAGGTTTCTCAACCTTCTTGACCTTCTTACAAGTTGGTCCTCCAGAATTAAAAATTTGACTAATCACACCCTAAGGTCAACTAAACACAAGCAAATCCACAGAGCATACACTAAAAATATCCTAGAGTCTCAAGCAATCAAACCAGGGTATAAAGATATGCTTTCCCGAAGAAAGCTGATGAACGGTTACTTGGAATCCTTGAGGGGTTCTCAGGCACAAGTGGAGGAATCACCCACCACCCTCCTGCACTTTCCATAAGGGTTACCTTCCAAGCCTGTTCAAGGTGAACCAGAAATAACCTTCCGGTTTACCTAGGTATGAATCCTAAAAGACAAGAGACTAAAGGCTACCTTGACAATACCAGCTGTCAGGGGGGGACAGTCGTCAGCTGAACTCATACGCATGGGCAGGGTAGCTGAGCCCAAAAATCTGTCTAGGACAGAATCCCCAGATGCGTAAAAGTCCTGGGTTACGTTTTGACAAGGATTCAGAGGGTTATCTCCTCTGTCCAAGTCTCCACGCGGCCTAGTGCTTAACTCCCATTTGAGAGGAGCTTCCCAGATACAGTGGTAGAATCAAGGATTTACCTAAAGAACGGTCCACTACGTCTGAGTTTATAACTTGTGGGAAGTTTACACTCCCTAGCCCACAAGTCTAGCCTAAGCTAGTAGGTGAAAGGCCCCTAAAAATAAAAACTTACTAGTAAATTTTAATTTATGCGTTTATTTTAGAGGGCTGTTTCTTACTCAAGAGGAAATGGAAGTGATATACTGTATGGTGTTTTGACTCAGCAAGAAATAAATGAAAGTAAAGTGCACTCAAAGCAAACTACTACTATAAAACAAGCTTCTTTTCATTTTTTCAAATATGTATTGATGAACTAAAGCACTGATAAGAGAAACTAAGCCTATTTTTTTGTAATTTTCTGAGATTATATATTTTTAAAATGAGGCAAACACTACTTATGCAAAAGACTAACTATGTTTTGTTTTTCACTTTAAAAATTGCTCAAAAATATACTATGCATCTACAATGCACTATGCTTGAGTAAACTTGAAACTTATGAACTGTATACAAACTACAAACTGAAACAAACAGGCTGACAGAACCAACATACCAACAAGAGAAGTAGGCTAGGAACCCTAGCTTGGGTGCAAACAATGACACAAAACCACTGTAGACTTAAAAAGGCAAGTGCAAACCAGCAACTGTCAGAAAATAGACTGGACAAAATAGAGCCCAAGACCCTGATCATTGATATGGACTAAGACACTTTAACCAAGAACCCAAACAAGCCAAATGCTTCAGGATGCAAACAGTAAATAAACCAAGTAAAAAGACTCAATGGATTTCAAAAAGCACTAAGATGTGATCACTTGAGGCAATCAAGCAAACTCTACAGTATTCTTAAAGAAAGTCTTCTCAGAAAACAAGGACTATAACAAGAAAAGAACCAAGCAAACTCTTCTTTAAAAATCCCAATCTTCAGGAGTACTCGCGACTGTCTAACAGTGCAACTCGCGAATGCTCGTGACTGTGCAGTATAACAACCCACGAATGCAACTTTATACTCGCGACTGTTCAGTGGAACAACCTGCGAATGGGTATAAATTTTTTTTCAAAAGCAAAGAAAAAACCCTAAGACTTTCAAACGCTGAAATAAGCAAGAGCCAGGATAAAAACCACAAACAGACTCACAAGCAAACTGGTGAGGATAACAGAAATGACCTACAACAGTCTAGGCTTCCCCAACAAAGTCGCCAGTTCTGTTGTAAGGGATTATGCACCTAATAATCGTAGGTCGGGGGTTACCAACATACTCAAACACTTGCAGACAATTGACTTCTAAAGTGCAGAATAGGAAATAGAAGGGTTAGAAGAACTTACTTGTTAAACGAAGTTCGATCCTTGCTAGTCCTCTTCCAATCTGCTCCAATTCCAAAGTCTTCAAGGCTCACTCCTCTTTCACCTGTTCAGAGATAATCTTCCAAATATAGAATGATTCATATATATATATATATTAGCAGGTTAGATAAATCAAATATGAAATACTGAAGCATAAACAATTATCAAACCAAGATATATGAGACACACGTGGAAGAAGTAATCTCTTTATTATCAATAATGAGAAAGTTAAGAGTACAACCAAACGTCTGAGACAAGGACTCCTCTGTCACCAAAGGATTCTGAGTTTCATTGCTCCAAAGACTTCTGTGAACAATCCACCAGCATAACTTTTCTCCAAAGTGTAAGTCTCTACAACCCTCCCCAAGGCCTGTATTTATATGGGTGAAATAAGGCAGTTCTCGAAGGTTGGGGAAGTTGTAGCAGTTGGGGAGATTAAGTAAAATGACTTAACTAAACTCCTATTAGTGCGTGATTTTATGTTTTCATGTTAAGAGGCACATTCGCGGGTATGTAGTAGAGCAACCCACGAATGACTCGCGACTCTGTATAAGCGCAACCCGCGAATACAAGGATTCGCGTCTTGCTGTAAGGGATACTCGCGAATGACTCATGAGTTGTCTATAATGAGAGCCGCGAATACATCCTAACATGGAAAAATGGAAAAGTAACTAGCTGGATGAAGGTAGTATGTATTTCATGACAAGCCAAGCTATAGTGTTAAGGGCAAACCTCTATCCATAAGTGTCCTTTTGTGTGCCGATATGAGGGATATTAGCACTCGGACGGAGAGGTGCCACTCAGGTGTATAACACCAGTCATATGTTTAGATGCGCCATAATCCATTATCCATTCCACATTAGAAAAAGAATTATTAGGCAAAACAACAGATGCACATAAAGTTACTTGAGACTCATGAGAAGTTTTCTTTTTAGCTTTAGCCATTAAATGTTTTTCTTTAAAACAATTCTTTTCACGATGGTTAGTTTTACCACAATGTTTACAAGGATCATATAATTGCTTTTGTTTACTATTTCCATTAGAAGCATGAGAAGCATGTCCAGAATTAGTATTATAAGGATTAGTACCTTTAGCATTATTAAAACTTTTCTTATGATGCTTATTAAGTGCAGATAGAGCTTTATTAGGTGTGAGTTGTCCTGAAACAATTAACCTTTCTTGCTAATTGATCAATCATTTACAAAAATAATCAAAAGTTTGCCTCGTAGTACTTTGAGACAATTCTAGAGCTCTATTCCTAGTTTGGATGAACATATCAAAACAAGATGATATTTTACATTCTACAATAATAATAAGAGCAGTGTAAGTTTTCTTGTAATCTTTACCACAACTATTTAATTTCTCATTTAAAGTTTTCAATTCAGCAATATATAACTCAACTCTTTCAAAGTCAACATGTTCAAGGTAAAAGATCTTCTTTTCAAGATAATATGTAGAAACACCATCAAATTTATCAAATAAAGAGGAACAAATTTGCCATACCTGAACCGGGCTGTCTTCTGCCTCAATACTTACCTAAAGACTATCGGCAACAGTTTGACCAATGAGCCACCTTGCTTGATCACTTTTAGCTTCCCATATAACCAAATCATCAGCAACAGTAGGTGTCTTGTGTTCACCATTAACTAGCCTCCAAAGATTCTTACTCCTGAGAACATCAATCATCTTTCTCTTCCAGGCAAGATAGTTAGAACCAACTAATTCAGGAACAAAAGCTACTTGGACAGCCATAATGAGTGAAATTTTGTTAAGAAATAAGAAACCCTAATATTGAAAAATGATAGAAAAATAGTGAAGAACTTGAAAATAGTTACACTTTACTAATTTGAATCTGCAAAAGCACAGTTAGAAACACAGTAAAGAAAAGAGGAGAAACTTTCACTTACAACCATGTGAAAAAAATGTGCTCCAAAAATCCCAGTCTTTTGTTCTGGCCACGAAGGTGGATCTAGAATGGCTATTCCAATTCCAAAAATAGCTTATAATAAAAACACCGGTAATAAATGACCAAGTTACAACTTTTTTTATAATTGTCGTTTTTATTACCAAAAGGAAGCCCAGAAATGCCCAGTTATCTGTTCTGGTCGCGTTGGTGTATCCAAAATGGTTTTTCCAATTCCAAAAACAGGTTATAATAAAAACACTAGTAAAAAATGACCAAGTTACAACCCTTTTGTATAACTGCCATTTTTATTACCGAAAGGAAGCCCATAAATACCCAGTTTTTTGTTCTAGTCGTGTGGGTAGATCCAGAATGACGTTTCCAATTCCAAACACAGGTTAGAATAAAAATTTCGGTAAAAACTAACAAAGTTATGAACCTTTTTTATAACTACCGTTTTTATAATCGAAAGAAAGATCTCCTTGAGGAGAGCCCCGAAATCATGTAGATCTACAGAAAAAACATCAAGAAACCTTTGAAAAAATTCTGCAAAAATATTACACAACAAGTTAGGGTTAGGGTAAAAAAAAATGCAGAAATATGCCCATATCTGAAGAGAAGCCTAATGGCTACCAGATAGAAAGCAAATCTACAACAAAATGACAATGCCCAAATGATAATCGTTATTGATTGAAATCTATAGAATGTACTAGATCATAGCAACCTGCTCTGATACCATGTTAGAATAGTAGAGTCAAGCTAAAATAGTTAACCTATCTAAGAAACCAACAACATATCATAAAAGATAAGAACAAAAAAAGAAAAGGACAAGAGAACACCAATATACATGGTTCACCTTAATGGGTTACATACATGAGAAGGTAGTCTTCTATTATCTCCAGAATGTCTTCTCCAATCTTACAAGAGAGCAAAGCACAAATACCCCAAAGAATATAGATGATGTACAATAGTGTTACAATAGTACCACTACGACATCAAGAATACATGATACGTAGAGACTCACTTGACCCTATTATATACTAAGAGATGAGGAATAATTACTCTCACATATTGCATGTGGGATAATATAATTCTCCAAAATAACACCTCTTAATACAATGCCATGAAAAAATACTCTACACAAGTAAATAGAACACCATATAACTATGGGTTAAATGTATTACTCTTTTACATAAGATTGTAGACAACTTTCGACACAATACAAAGACATTATTACCTTCCAAGGAATATAATATATTCCAACACTTTGCGCATGTTCTTGAAAATAACATTCCATACCTTGGGGGAACATTTTCCAATACAACATCTAGAATAATGCTCTTAGATGGAATTTGGGATAAATTTACAACTAGATCTTTTATTGTTCCAATACACTTCACTAGTTTGGAGTCAAAACTCGCTACAACAAAAACTGGATTTAGCGTCGTATTTTAGTGTAATTTTTTCCCAATTGTTGTGAAAAATTCGACGCTAAACCTAGCGCTATTATACAATTTCGTAAAATGCCATCTATTGCATATTTTTTTCTTCCTTTTTAACATCCATTTTTGCATCCATTTTTGTGCCCATTTTTTTGCATCTTTTGTTATGCCCTTATTTGCACCCAATTTTTCATCTTGTATTACATATTTGTATGCGTCCTTTGTTACATACTTGTTTGCACCCAGTTTGACGCTTAGTTTTGCATCCAATGTTGCATCTTATTTTTCTCCTAGTTTTTCATCGATTCTTGCACCCAATTTTGTACCATATTTTACATCAAATTATGTGTCCAATTCCGCATCTAGCGTTGCATATAGGTTTGCATCCAATTTTGGGCCCAATATTGTGTCTAGTTTTGCATCTAGTTTTTCATCCAATTTTACTTATAATACTGTATCTCATTTTGCATCTTGTTTTACGTCCTTTTTGTATCCATGTTTGTGCCTAATGTTTCATCTCGTCTTGCATCGTATTTTGCATCTAGGTTTTCACTTATTGTTCCATGTTTGTGGCCAATGTTGCACCCAATGTTGCACCTAGTGTTGTGCCTAGTTTTGTGCCCATGTTTGTATCTAATATTCCATCCTGTTTTGTGTCTAATGTTGCATCCCATATTGCATTCAATATTACATATAATTTTACATCCAATGTTTTGTCCCATATTGCATCCAATATTGTGTCTTGTTTTAAATTTTTGTTTGCGCCAAGTGTTGCTTCCCGTTTTGCACCTGGTGTTATGCCTAGTTATATGCCCATTGATACACCATATTTTGTACTGAATCTAATGTCCAATTTTATGTCTAGTTAGGAGTCCACTTTTGCATCTACTGTTGCATTTAGTTTTGAGACTAGTATTACATCTAGTTGTGGGTCATTAATTGTGTCTAGTGTTGTCTCTTTTTGCATCTATTTTTATGTCCACATTTGCGTCTGACTTAACATCCACTTTTGCATCCACTTTTGTATTTGGTTTGATGCCCATTTTTACATCCTGTTTTGCATTTAGTGTCGCGTCTAATATTGCATCCATATTGCACTACTACATTTTTTACCTCTAGAAATACACTACAATATCTTTAGGGCATGGAGGAATCGAGCCACCAACCTCCTGCTTGTAAGGCATGCACTCTTCCATTGAGTTAGCACCCTTTAAGAATTGGGAATAAGAGAAATATTAACACATAGATTTAATCATTTGTAATTTTAATAAAAGACAATAAGATCCAAAGACAATCATGCTTAAAATCCAATTTATTTTTCCAAACACACAAATAAGCACAAGAATCTACCGTGATTAGGAAACGTAATATCCTAAACAATTACACAATCTATTAAAGTGGTCCACAAAAGGGTCTTAAATAACAAGATAATGTATTGATGCATACCTAATAACCTAAACTTGAGAAGGACAAAGAATAAGGGATGCGTTTAAGAAATAGTTGTAGAATCCAATTGAGGATGTGTGTTGCTACATAAATGTTGCTATTCATTGATGATGTGATTTTTTCAGCAATGTGATGGTAAGAGAAACACTCATGAATGGTTGCTAAAATAATATACCTACTATGTGCATCATATATGATCTAATGAATATTTTAACAATGAGCACCAACAAAGAGGATTTATATTATGTGTATTATTTATAATCTAAAAATTAGTAAGATGGAAATAGGAAAACACATCATACCAGTTCCACAATTGATACGGCCACAAGGAGGTAGATGAGATTGATGAGTTTGGCTAGGGGGATTCGACCAATTGGGATATCCATCAGGGATAACCCAATGTGTTATATGATCAATTATATTATGTATTAGCACATGCAAGGTCAATGATATCATCAAAATATGTTTCAAATACTTTTCAGAGTATCAGGAGGAAGCACTTTGCCTTTGTCATTTTCAACTTGCCTAGTAATATAGACAGTTAATGCTTAGTTGTATGAGCCATTTTCACAGCATTTTGACTAAAACTATAACAACGACGAGAGAATATTTAAACAGGTAAAAATTCCAATTTTTTTGGAACGTATAAGTGTTATTGTATACATAAAAAATGGCATGACAATCATGTTGGTCAATTCCAACAAGATATACTTCCAAAAATGGGAAATTGGAAATGGTAAAATATCAAGAAAAGGGGATAATGTAATGTTTCAGGGCTCAAACTGGACCATACAAATAAAGGGCTCTAGAAAATTGTAACAATACAAATATTCATCAAATTGTGTGAGTTTTTCATTAGTATTCATCCAACCTAGAAAATATGGCCATGAGGCTTGGTTGGAAAATTGATTGCAGTCACAAAATCTTGTGAAATGATTATTCATGATGCCATTGTGTATGATACTATGTGTCAGACTATATTTAATTTGGAAATTTTGTGTAAAAACCATCTTTCTATCCTCAAAGGATTATAATCCGTGGTATTGAGAATCCACCACCTTTCTATTCTCAAAGGAATAATATGTGGTATGGAGGATTAGCTATGGATTCAAGAGCTATGATTGTTTACCATGGTCCATAACCAAGTCATATTTGTCTTATGCTTTCTATTTTGAAAGTAATATTTGGGATTTAAGTGTTTTTTTTTGTTTTTTTTTAATGTTCAACACTTAAATGATGAATATGATAAACGCAGTACTTCTGCATATTCATCCTATTTCCCTTTCCATTGCACACACCATTATTTTTTCCTTGGCAAGAATTATGTTTATATTGTTGTGCATCAGAAACAGAAGATGAAGAAACCAAGGAAAGAGAACAAACTTCCCCACAGAGGCATTAAGTGATGCCAATCTTGTGGCACTTCTGAATATCCTTTCTTCATCTTACTCTCAAAGTTCAAAGCTACCAAAAGGATTACTCCAAATAAGTGACCACTAACAAAACCATATATCACTAGGAATGAGGAAAAAAACTCTAATAAATTTAGAGTGCAACATGTCTCCTAAATATTGCACTTCTTATTTAATGATCATCATGTTAAATAAGTCAGTGCATGATTGTATTGTTTGAAATTTGAAACTTTGACCAGATACTTTATAGAGACACAACCACCACTTCATGATTTCTTTGATGTATCCCATTAGGATAGAACTGTTGCTTTACACTATTTTGAATTAATCCTGTCATTTGAAAGGATGTTTATTTTAAATTTTCTAATGTCTTCAATAACCTTCATTCCAGGTTAGAGGGTGTCTTCCCATGTGAACTTCAGTTATCCTTATTTTGTGATCATTAGTGAGGGGTTGTTTTGAAAGAGGTTTCAAGACTCAGGGACCATGCTTCAAGTTTGTTAGCATTTATGATACCATAAAAGTGCGTTATGTTTTGTGCCAATTTAAAGGCTAGCTTCGACACAACATTAGAATCATTTTGGGATTAATTCAACATTTGTTGGAGCATGGACATCATGTCTTTAATCATCTTTTGAATCTCTATGAAACTCTTGACTAGCAGTTGAATCCTAGTTAGTTTATGTTGTAGATTAATTTTACCATTGTGGTCTTGATACCAATGGAAAATCAATAGTTTTAGTTATATTTCCAAAAACATAGATATTTTTTGTATGTTTTCTGATATTTGTTTTGCATATAATATATTTATGGCACTTAATCTAACTCCAACTATTTATGAGAAGTCTAGATGACTGGGTTGCATGGAAGCCTTTAGACAAGAATGATCTAGAAAAAAATAATCATGATGATTATTCCCCTTATGATGGTAAAAAATTATGATCACAAGAGGCATACAATAGTTTTTCCACCTGCTGCCATGATTTCTTCTTAATGGCTTATTCATTGTTGAATTTCAGTTCTAGAGTTGATTTACACACCAACTCAAACAATTTTGGTTTGGACACAAATATGAGGGGAAAAAAGAGAGCACTAAACAACAAAAATGGGGAGGATGATAAGGTTATAAAATATATTCTTGAATAAATCCTCCATATTCGGTGTTAACAAGTAGAATTTGAATCCTTGTCAATGTATTAGGGTTATGGAAAAGGAATGATATTGCAGGATCTAGTCAACATGAGGCCAAGTACTCTAAAGCATACTTGCATGTAGATGATAACATGCGAGACTTGGAACCTGGAATGATCAAAATGTAGAACCATGGAATCTTAATTAGAACTCAACATGTTCTCTCTGCATAAAGGCAGATGGGTTCCCTCATCCAAGAAGCCAAGATCCCCATATGCTGAGTACATTCTTTTCTGGTACATTTCCTAACTGTTTACAAAGTTGGGAATTAGATTATTATTAATATGTTGTGCAGGACCTCTAGCCCTCTAGAATCTCGATATGTATGCATGACCAATTAAATTTTTTAGAATGACCAACTAGTTCGAATTGGTGTTTTAACATTACTTAATGGAAAAACAAATAAAGTGGGAAGGATAGGTTTACCATTTGTAAGGAGACTACTATTATCCCCAACAAACAGAGATAATTAGTTAATTATTTTGTCCCCAATAGACCACAAATATCAAAACATCCTCAGTGTAGAAACCACTTATCACCAACTTTAAATGCCTTCCAATATTAGTGATTAGAACATTCTTTCTTGAATAGTAAATTAGATGCTCTGCAATAGAGGACACACGTATCCATTAAGGCCAATTTATTAAATCTTAATGTAGGCATAAAATAAATGTCTTAGACTTTTGATCAGGTGATACTTGTATTTTTCTAATTTTTCTTTTTTATACAACACATATACATCTATACCTATATATATATATTAACACTGTCAACAAGAAATGACCATTTAAATACCTACGACTTATTAGCCTTGGAGTGATTGGAACACTTCTGAAGGTACGAGTATATCTTGAAATCAAAATGTTAATTTTACTATCTAAAATGTGTGTATTTGTCTACTTGTTTTAGATCCATTCAAAATCTATGTTTGGTTGGTAAAATACAATTTTTGCTAAGAATACCCTTTACAAAATGGGTTTGAAGTTGTTATATGTTTAGTTTCAATTTGGGATTTTAATTGTGCAAGTTGTTCATAATTGATGTTTTTAATAGTGTTTTCTCCAACAGTTAAAACTGGAACAAATCATTAATATGGAAAACAAATACACGCATCCCTCTGCATGTATTCGTGTGGAACAATTCTTGATTTTTATTTTTCCTCTGTATCAACGATCGTAATAAATTGTTGGAGTTAAAGACAAAGTCGGAATTCGTAGAATTGATGTATAACATGATAGGTATGGGTGGTGATATGATATAATTACTATCCCTTAATAGATAATATAGGTAAAACTTGACAAGGTGTAATAAAAGCTAGAAAAGCCAAGCTATCAATAAAATACTGACTGCAATTTATGGAGGGTAGATAAGACCAACTCTCATACACACAAATCATTATATATTACACATGGATTAACTGAAATCATGTTGGCCAGTATTGAAAGAAAGAGGGGCTTTGTAGTCACTGGTTACCTACGATATCTCTTACTATCCCACCATGCCCATTCCTCTTACATACTTTTAATGCTGTCAATTAAGACCCTAACCAATTCAAATACCATACGTTTGTACTCCAATGACTTCTCATTTTGTTTCCACCACTTGGGAGCTATGAAAGATTTTATGGTACGTCGAGTATGAAACTAAAACCCCCATTAGAAAATAGAAAACTCATATTCAAAAGAATAACACGAAAACATGAATAAAAGAACCCATGCAAACACAATTCTGGATCATAAGCATAATTCAACATGGTCAAGAAATAAAACAGAGCAATTGCCTAACATCTGATATCTACACCTTCAAAACAATGGTGATTAGAAAGAAATGTAGAAAATGATATAACTAGCACAATTCCATCTTGACCCTGGATATATTGAGCACTAAGAGGGATAAAAAACCCTAGGTGCAAAACTCTATGCACCTAAAAGAACAAATATTAAGATGGATATATGCTAGTTTTATTTATTTATTTATCTTGACTTAGGTTTTTTTTTTTCATTTTCGATAGTACATGCTGTGCATCAACTATTTTTCATTTCATTTTATTAATTTTATCCACGGATGTACCAAGTAGACATAGAACACCACCCTAGGCTATAAGAGCACATTGCTTCTCTCAGAGCAACCATAAATATTCTTTGAACACCATGAGAGACATTCAACATTTACCTCACAATAATAAAAGTATAACCCAAAATCAAGCAAAGAGAATATCAAGAAATATCAAGTCACCTATCACTAGAAAAGAGTGCAAAAACCAAACTCCCTGGTCAAAAAACTCAACTATGTGCAAAGAAGAGACTCATGAGATGTCCAGAACACCAAACCCAGGAAATGATCAACATTGAGATAAATCCAGATCTAAGAACTCCGACATCTCTGAAAAGGAGACCTTAGAAACCCAAAAACCGAAATAGGAACAATAATTCAACGTCATGTTCAAATTCTTGGTTTCAAATTCAGATCACCCAACAAAAGAAATAAAATCAAAATCAAGAAACTACACTCATTCATAAAGGATATTGAAACCATCAATAAAAAATTCCAAGATGTGAAAAATGGATTTAAATCCTGAGGCATAAAACCTTCCGAGTACAAGAAATATAAATTAATCTAGAAAAATACTGATAAAATAAAATAAGTTGTCCTCAAGAAAAGCATAATCTGAAGTAGAGAATCAACTAATAACACAAATTCTGATTAAGAGATTCAACCGAAGCACCATGAAAGTCAGCAAAAAGTTTCCCAACACATCAAGCTCATATGTCGGGATCTCTATCCTTCAATGAGTCTAGAGGGTCTTCTGAGAACTTCCACTAAGTTTGGATTTCCTCACTCTGCTCAAGTTGAAATTCATTATCCTAAAATTCATTCCTTGAAATTATCTTCAAGTCTTCAAGTCTAATTTGCTTTGAATAGAAATTTGTTGATTTAAAAAAAATCGTTTTTGCTCTAGATAATTCCAGAGACATTTTCTTACCGTACAATAATGACGAGTGTTTTCCAAATTAATGGCCATTTTGAAAAGGATTCCTTTCTTACAATTCAAGAATATCAAGAGTTGAACGATTAAACTAGAAATCACGGGAAATATCCTATAATGCTTAGAAATGCTATTTCAGCTATATGCAGCCATACTTGCTATATACATGAGAAACTTTGCATATTTGTGTATAATGGTTTGGATCCATATGAAAGCACATGAATATATATATGCCTTTTTTACAAAATTTGAATATTTTACATAGTTTTTGGTCAACCAGTTTTTGGGTCATGTTTTTTTCGACTTCCAATCCGATTCAGATTTCTGGGCTCTATCGATTCAATGACTAGTACTGTCCTAATAACATTGATTTCAACTCGTTGTTCAAGAAACTTTTTTTGGGTTAATATTTTGAAATTGACTTAATAGTTGGTACTAAAGTTGATGCAGAACGTGCCTAGTTTTGCACCTAGACAACCTAACACAAGGATAATTTAAATATAATTTATTTGGGACGCTAAAGTGGATGTAATTGATTTAGAATTTATATTTCTCCTCATATAATTTTTTTTTAAGAATAGATACCAAGACCTTGTTTTTTATTTCGTATTTCCCATTGGGGTCATCTCATTTTGGTCATGGTAAAATGTTTGACCTGACCGACCTTGACCTGTGAGATGACCAAATATTTTTAATGTGTAATTAAGTGGGAATATTGAAATTAACAAGATGGGATAGACCATTGATTGTTTTCTCCTATCTGATTACATGGCATATTGAAGGATACACACACCTTTTCCTCAATTACTCAAACAAGATTGGCTAGTAGATCCAACATGAAGTCCACTCATGAAGTTATCCGAGATAATTTAATTAGGTGGTTCATAAGAGATTGTTTCTTAATTACATATAGGCCGGGACCAGAGTGGCCCTTATTCATAGATAAAAGGAAATGGAATTTTTCTTAGTCCTATAACATGCTGCTTCACCCCTTACCTACTTCCTACTTTGGTTTGATCAATAATCCCAGGCAAGAAATTCCAGATGGGTGGATCAATATGCATTCAAACCTGTCAAAATCACTCCGTACCTTATTAAAATACATGTTTAGCAAAGGTTTTTCGAATTGACGCCAGTAGAAGGAATAACCTCCATACCCCAAAAAATTGTTGAAGCAAAAGTATATGTAAGGGAATAACCTTCAAGTAAGGGATCCTTTTGTTTTTGGTTTCAATCTATCAATATGTATGGATGAAAGTGATAACATGGTGGATCCTTGATAAATTAGCAGGGACGATAGCACTAATTAATCAAGATCACTCAACTAGGAAAGTTGAGCCACTGCAATCCCTAATGTTGCATCTTTTTTTTATTGTTTTGAAAAAAATGAAGAAAATATCCATATTTGGGATATCCTGAAGAAATAGGCATACCCAAGTACTTAAGATAATTCCAATCATTTACATAAGGAAATTCCATGATTCTATATGGCCAAGCATATGTACAGGGGGATTAGGTGGGGAGTGTGAGAGATAGACCATTGTGTGAATTTTCCCTGACCCTATTTGGCCATATGAAAATACATAGATATTGTACCCATCTAATGCAGGTTGAACCTAAGGTTGAATCTCTTGAGAAAATTCCCGTGCATCCATTTTAAATACATAAGAGTTATGTAGCATATCAACATTATTTGATTTTTTTTGTAAAATACTAAAATATTCACTATTTATGTAATTTTGTTCTCCTTGGAGCTTCAATGCCTCTAAAGCAAATAAAATATCTCAACGATTCATTAATAACTGCTTATTATTTATTTTACTTCATAAAAACTTGGCCACAGAAATTACCACTTACTAGACTATATCAAAGAAATATACATCAACTTGTAAAGTTAATAGATGGCCAAGATAACTAAACTTGGCCCCAAGCTGCTCAATAAGTCTATAAATAATTAATTTTTTTTTTAAATAAAAAGGAAAAATTTGATTACCTTAGCCAATATGAGTCCCATGCACTCTGCCAAATTCAAAATCATTCTTGTTATCATTGAGAGAGTCTCCACTAGAGATAACATGTATTATGGAATCGTCAGGGAATTCTATTGCAGATGATATCTCATGCTCAAACTGAGCACACAAATGACTAAAAACATGTATGCTTCCTACAATCATTTACATATTGGTCAATCATACTTACATCCAAACTTGCATGTAAATTTTTTACAGAATGAGGGAAAAGAAAGACTACCCATAACTACAACTATCCATGAACAAAAGAATATAATTTACCAATTAATTTTAATATTAACAAAATTAAAAGGTAACATATCAGACCAAAACTGAGCTATCGTCTATAATAAGATAAGATAAAATGACAAGTCCATGCCCACTCCAAACTTTTTGTGCCGTACTTTGATAGCTACCAAATCATTGAACACCTTCTTTCTTTCTTTGATCAAAGGAGAAAGTGTTGCTTTAGTTTCGAAACTGATCATATATGTATTTAGAAAATAAATTAAAAAAACTAAATCACAATCCTTAACCAATTCAAGCTTAAAGGTATGTGTCTATGATTTTGTCGTAAGAATCATTTCTTACAGCTTAAGAATAATATCACTATTTCTGCAAGAAAATATTTAATTTGCAAATTGTTTTATCAAATATTATCTATCATTTCCATGAAATTGGGATAAATTGAAATTTCATTTTGGCTACCTTAGTGATGTAATTGATAAGTGGGCACGATGAAAAAAATGACATATAATAATTGAATAAGATGTTATCAACGCAAATTTGAATGCTTCCTATCTTTATAATCAAGATTCTTTCAAATTGACGAGGTGCATTGAAACATAAATATTAAATCAAACGCACAATTACAAGGGCTATATGAATGTAACATATCATAGAATATAGGTTCAAAATACAAAGGAAGGTTGTACACAGGTTTGGGGAATTAGGCCACAATCACTGGGGGAGATTGGATTATTGTGTCCATTTATTAGGGGCTCTATATGGTACCCTACATTCATTCATTGTGTTGTAGAAATGTGGTTTTAAAGAAAGGTCATGATATTCTGTGATGTCCCTATCAAATATGAGTTAATTTTCCTCACACTGCTTATGTAATCTGATTTAGAATAGTGGTTAAATAATTGGCATACACAGGTACTAATCCCCTAAATAAACTTCCCTTACTAATTTACAGATGCTTTTAGAGTTTCTTGGTTCACTACTTTTGTCAAACACTTAGTATGTGATTGGTGTAGCACCCCTATTTAACACTCTTCAAAAGGATTTTGGCATTTCTATTGGATTTGCTAGTTGTTTTTGGTTTCCTTTACACACAATATGTAGTTGCAAACCATACTCAAACGATAACAATACACCATAGGTAAATAATAGTGAATTTCTCAATGAGTAAACAATAGCATAGAAACAATCTAAGATGGAAATTTCACTAATGATTTGATGGCTATAACAACAATATATTTACATCTAATAAATCTACCTTCACATATTTTTCCCGGCCTGTAGGCCGATAATGTGATCAACATATATCTTTTGTGGTGAAATAAATCAGAAGGCCACAAATGGAGCTACGATTGATGTTATAGGTGACATAAAGAATGTGATCTCTTCTCCTTAGCATGTAGCTTCCTATTTGTACCCAACACTATTATGAATATCCACCCAATGAATATAGTTCCCAATAGTGTACTTACTAGCAGTTGAAAAACTGTATATCTCCTTAAATCAACACCTACGTTGGTTGTAATCACCGGTAATTCCTCCCTTGTTGTTCCTACAACGTTGATTTCTTGAACACAAGTGAGAGGCAACATCTACCAACAAATTATCCCTTCACAAATCATGGTATATAATTCAATTTAACTTGTTTCCTTCACATGTAATGGAAGGAGACAACCCACAAATGAGAGAACAACCTCCACAAACAAGACAACCATAGTGTGACTCTACTATTGGAAGAAGGGAAATCTCAGTCACAAGAAAAATTGCATTAGAATTTAGTTACACACTTCAAAAGCCAAGAAATACCCATCGAGACTTGGTCCTTCAATTTCTGGACCTTGGTAGAAAGTTTGGTCATGCCGTGTTTTGAAAGCTCAGCTTGAGGCAGCGTGGTGGATATTTCTATATGAAGTGGGAAACAAAAATTTTCCCTAGTAATTATTCACGTCCTTGTCATCATACATATCAACATACTTTATTTTCTCAAATTCAGGGTGCTACTAACTCCACCTTCATATTGCTGAGTCCTCCATTTTAATCTATGTATCGATCTTGGAACTTTTTACATATCTAAATTATATTATAAGAGGACTTTCCCTTCCTTGTGATTCTAGATTCAACAACACCTGCTTGCTACTAATTGAAAAAAATTTCAATGCCTGGATGAATTTTGGGATTCCCAACAAGAAAGACATGAGATTAAATGTAGAAAATGCCATTGAATGGTACGCGCTAATAACCCATATGAATATGGGGATATCTTATGAAATCCATTTTGAATTCATTTCACTAAAGTTCAATTTCTGGTATCCATGAGATCCCAAATTAATGTGGGGATGTCTAAGAAGACCCACCTAAAAGTTCATGGAGAAAAATTCACTCACAGAGAGTCCAGATGAATATAAGTATCCTCGTCAGAAAAAACAAAAGTTTTAAATGAGGGCTCTCAATACCTATTTCCCACATGAACTATGAGAATTCCTAGATCCTGCACAAATAAGTGGTGGAACCCTTCCCCTCTCTAACCCTTGTGGAGGGAAATTATTATGGAACTCAAACACATTACCCTCACATATACATAACCAACAATTATCATTATTACTTGTTAAATTTTCTCACTGTAATAGAAGTTGGGCCTCTGGACCCTATATCTTCCTTTTTCAATTCTTTCTTGGGCATATGGACCTTGTATCTTCCTTTGTCGATTCTTTATGTCTATATATTATATTTTTTCATTCATTTTCTCCCTCCTTTTTCTCACTGCTGGTTTCTATTGTGGATTCCTTCTACCCCACCTCCTCTTCTTTTTCCCTTGCATTTGTTAGTGAGGACCCGATGTTTTTCGGTTCCCGTACTCCCTAGACTCCTCCCCGGTCAACTAGATCAAGTGGTGTTAATTAATATATACAAAGTGCACTGGAGAAATGAACTATCTTATTTCCCCACTGCGTCGTGATTTGTAATGGATTTTTTAGAATTCATGGGTATCTAGTGTCACTTTAAGTTTATAAGTTATATGTATATTGGATTTTTTTATTGGAATAAAGGTTATATGTTTACTTTTATTTGGTTTTTCATGGTCAAAATTTGATTAAGCATTAATAACTATGACTATATTTTTCTATCAATAAAATTGTCATCTTTAACATAAAAATATAAAAATGGATTTAAGTGGATTGCAAAATGTTATTTTTAATATAGATTCAAGATAAAAAGGGATCAAATTTATTCAAGTGTATTTTTTTTAATATTTAGTATGGGCCTTAGATGTGGTGGAAATGAGGCTTCATGATATCCTTGGGTCGTGAGGGCATGTGCCTCCCCACTAGACATGCCCTCGCCCCTCCACACACATTTATCATAATACGCCTACACTAGTTATTTGACAAGTATTTGGAGATTTCGATGGTAATCATTGTGGTCAATATAGTGATTCCAAGGATGATCATTATGGTTTTAGCAAGTTTGGATGAAGATGATATCTTCGTGAAACAATTTGACAAACTACATGATGGTATCGTATTGATGGATCTTTTATGTCAAGGTGGTTCAACATTCATGGAAATGGCCTTTTATGATTTCTCTAGTCATGGGATTTTCTTCAAGAAAATTCTTTATCCTCTCCAACTTTATCACCAGGTTTGCAAGGTATTTCTCTTTCAGGGTCAAGTTTTTTTTGTTAGTGATAAGCTCCTGACGGTTTTCAAGGACCTTCTATTTTGAGTACTCATCCTAGTCTATTCTTGCTCAAGGATAATGCTCTGGTCCACTACTATCATGGGTCAAAGTTGTGGGACTATGTCTCGAATTAGTTCAATGGTTAGTGATATGGGTTTGTGATCCTCAGAAGATGGATTAGAATTCACTATTTATGACAAAAACATTTGTTGATAAAAAAGTTGATTTTGAGGTGCAAGTCACTATGTGGAATCATCCTCCATCCCAATAGTACTAACATTGTTGCATTATTATTTCACTTCTAATTATGTGTATGTGTTGTGAATAATTAACCTTTGTGGGAGAGAGATGATTTATCAGGAATGGCATGAACTAATTTTTTTTAATAGGAACTAAAGGAGTGTCTGTAATTTGTGTCTACTATTAGGGTTTTCCAAAGTCGTTATGGTATTGTAGGAAAGATCATTCCACAACCCTATTAAGCCTTGATTTTTCCGCAAGTTTACACTACCATGGGTATGATAAAATACTTATGTTATAACAAATGGAGTTCCCCTATGTACTAAGGCCAACCATAAAAGCCTCCAAATACAATGTCATACATAATTTTGAAGAAACGATCCCAAAACTAACACTCTCTACACACAGTTTCCATGATTAAATTAATTGCCTGGAATAAAAAATCTATAGAACCAAAATTAACTTATGGGTTCATAACTACAAGGCTTAATGGAATTGTCCCGTCATATTAGTTATAACACCATGCAAAAATTGAGAATCCCAAGTTCCAAAAACCAAAAATACCTCAACCATAAGCAATGTGAATGCAAATTATCATAGTATACATAGAACCTCTAGAACATGACTTGCTGTTATTTAATAATCATCATAAAATTTGCAGGAAATATTTTTGTTTGAGTGGCCTTCCTTGAAGTTTGTGGCTATTATCTTCTTGTAAGAACCCATAACAACCTGCATGAATTTAAAAATTGCCCAAAACACTTGTCCTAGAGTAGAACCTCTGCCTCATTTCATGCTTTGCATTATTGAAACACAGAATCTGCCAATGCTCCTAGCCTTAGAGTGCACCTCTCTCTAAGATAGGTAATTTCCCTATTTCTAAATAAAGCACTAATGGTAAAAAAAATCTCCAATGAATCACTTGGAAGTTTATCTTGCATACCTTGTAAAAAAAATAGGGTGTACTTTTAGAGGAGGGAAATTCCAAAACAAGCTCTGTGCATGGTGTGAGAACAATATCTTTAAAGCATATCATATTGCCATAATTAGGAAGGGAATCTCAAGATGAGGGAATAGGATTTTAGGGAAAAAATAACAAGGATAATTATTTCATAATAAAAGGGATCAACCTCCTTCAGTTATGTGCCCTAGAAACCAAGCATGCAGAAACCCCAAGGAGCACTCTGCTATGTCTAAATATAACTGCCACGTGTCCTCATGAGATGCATTTGTCAGCTACTGGTGATAAAAATACCCATCCTCTATCCAAACGAGAACTTGGAAACAAATTCACCACTGTACACTGGAATCATGACAATATTTCTTTCTATTAAAAAAAGAGTTGATAAATATCGGACATGCTAAAAATAATAGTTCGCCTCCTAAAAAATAGGAGTCTTGGAATAAGGATACAAAATCTATGGAAAAACTTACTCTAAATAACATATCTAAAATTTGACACTGCTAAAGATAGTCTTGTCGTATTTGTCTTCATTCAAGGAACTTGGATCTATACTCTAATTTGATATGTGAGCCCTAAAACCCTAACTACTAAAATTAACAGTTTCGTGAAACAACTTGCATCTTGCTGAAACAAAGCTCATAAGAATAATGAGCTATCAAATACCAAGAATATGTTTCTAACTCCAACATGTGGGTCGTGGAACTCTGGCTACCAGAAAGTAGAACTACAAAAAGTAGTGAGTTCTCATAATCTGTTGAAGCTACGTGTAGCGGGATTTGAACACAATAAATTTAACAAACCCTAAATGTATGTGTAGACGGATGATATCATGTAATTGAGTTGGAACATAACCCTCTAGTTGCACATGCAAATTGGGGTTAACACTATATTGTTACGTTGCATATACTAGTGTAGTCATCTCTCATAGTACCTTATGTGTGACCGTTTTTTTGACTACATGTGATTAAATTCTTGTATCATACACATTCAATAGTTATTATTTTTGTTATTTTGGAGAATATGGATTTATCCCTTTACTTTAGAATTCTTATGGCATCCTATGACTACAACAAGGTATATCACAATAGGATATGAAGTGGTTAAATGATTGATGATAGTAATAATGAATATAAGAGGCATATAATTAAACTAGGATCAAGTCCCTTTTCTTTTGAATGTTTATGGCATCCCGTGACTACAATAAGGTACATCACAATATGATTTGAAGTGGTTAAATGATTCATGATAGCTATAGTGGATCTAACTGGCATATAATAAACTAGGAACATAATTTCTTTATTTGTGAATATCCCACTCAATTTGGAAATTATTCATGTGTTAAAAAAATAATCAGCTCCAAGATGTGAAACCAAATTAAAATATCGAAAGTAGTTTTCCTTTATAATTATGTCTGAGAAACACCAGATGTTTGAAGGGAAAACGTTTTTTGTCATGAAGTGAAAGAATGCACATTGCATATATGCCTTATTAAAATTTTATTTCTTTACACTGTGGTCGACCATCTTAATTTTTTCACAGTTCTTATTGATTGGATTTGAACTTTATTCTCACATCCCATGTGGTTGAACAGGTGCTCGAAAATGTCCTTTAGGATTAGTCATTCTTGATATTTTCACTTACTCTTATTTCCTACTTGGTTAGGCATGCTGGTAGAAATGCATACGGATTTTAAAATATATGATTTTCTAGTGATTTTCAAATCATAGTTTCCATGCTTGAATTCAATATGATACCAAAAAAATAAAATAAACAAATAAAAAAATAAAAAAAAATTGCGATACAAAAAAAAACATTGAGAGTATACCCCTTTAATTGAGTAGTATAGATATTAAAATTTGAGTTTGTCAGTCCTATGGGCTTCCATAGCCTTCCTCACAGATCCCAATGGATACAAAATTCAACAGTTATTAGTCGTAGTGGACCTTGATCTGGGAACATCATGGACATGATGGAGCATAGAAATTTTACGATTAAAATTTAATAATTTATTTCCCATGCTCAATTTCAACGGTAAAATATTATGGAAACAAAATTTCATACAATTTGAACCAAATAATTAGACTGTAACGAATTATTGGATATTTTTTTTATATCCAATACGACCATCTTTTGTAACTATTCCCCAGGTAATACAATGGATGGTTTTATCTCTTTTAGCTCCTCTGTTCTGTACCAATTGATCTGTGTCTTGGTTTGTTGATAGTCAAAGGCTTATAGCCTTGGACCTTTATGATCTATGCTTTATAATTTTGTGTTGTAGTTTTTTTCTTTGGCCTTATTTTAAAGATGTCGGTGATAGTTACCAAAGTTCTCTTTGAACACTCTTTCCTCGTAATTCTTGAACTGATGTCATTGGAAGCCTACTAGATGTAATCTCTTTTTTTAATCAATAAAACATACTACCTATTTTTACTTAGTTAAAAAAAGAAGAAAAATGATTACATATACATACCCATATATATGTGGGTGTGGGGGTTTTAATTTTCTGAGTGGGTTTCATATAGGACCAAAAAACTTCAAAATTTAGTTGAACTTGAGTAGTTTGATGGCACATAGATTGAATCATTGATTACCAATTTGGTAAAGACATTTCTCTAACAACAAGGTCAATTCCCCTAAATTATTATACCCTAACTCACTTGAATAAAAAAATGTCTATGTTACATAGAATTCTACAATAAACTTTATAGAAATGGAATTGGATCCAAAATATGCTTGTTAACAAAAACTAGCGTAAAACACAATGACCAAGCCCTAATTGTCACACATAGACTTCAAAGTGCGATTTTGCTATTTGAAAACACTATAAAATTGTTATGTTACAGGATACTTACCTTGTCAAGGGGGATCCTAGGTATTGAAGCAGACTGCTTGGTGTCATGTCCCCATTCCAATAGGTCTACTAGTTGACAATCTTTCACTCACCTACTAGTTCCCTAGGTTGGAGGAGAAGGCATTAAATATTGCAATAAGGGAGCTATGGGACCCAAGATAACCTTATTTTATCATTTACACATTAATTTGGGTCATACAAATAATAAATATGGAGAAAATAAAGTAGCATTGCTTCATAAGGACATTTGGAGGTCCATGGGGGCTTTGGGTGGCTAGATTCTTCCTTACACATGTCATGACTTAGACCCAAATTAAAAATTACGAGTGATGGAAGGTTATTGGAAGGTGAAGAGTCATCAAATTACATATCATGAGGAAAATTATTCGAATGGGTGAGTAGGAGTAACTCCCCATAGAAGAGGAAGAGTATATGAAGAAACTAGGTGCCATGTGGAGCTAGATTCCCTGTGCTTTATGACAACAATGATGGAAGATTCTATGACATGACAGACATGAATGAAGACCTGATTGATGAAATATGAAAAATTTGACATGACAAGGCTAAAACTAGCCACCAAGAGGTCAAATTTGGGAGTTAGAGGCAACCGTTTGAATTTGGTGGAAGATGAAGGGTTGAGGAGAAGGCCAAGTGGCATGGAGGTCACTAAACATCAAGGATGAGGTGGAGGAATCCTATGTGAATGAATTCTACATTTAAGTACCTTTTTATGGTTATACACATATTTCCTGAGGAATGGAAATGGATTTTTATCATTTGTGAATTTTCCTTTGGCATTTGGATAACATTAGCTTGTCCTTTGCACGGTGAGTGCACACTTAACCTACTAGTGAAGCGATTTAGAGAGAGTGATATTATCATTAAAATTGGACATGGGAGAGGACACTCAGGCCTATCACTTGGAGCTTCATGGATTGTTTTATTTCACATAGGAGGCTTCTACTGTTCGTGACCCATCTCTCCTCCCATTCTATCAATTTCCACTTCCATATTTCCATGTTTTTCTATGAAGGCGCACTAGTGTGAATGGTGGTTGCGCCCCATTGAGTTCAGTTGATTCCCAAGATCTGATGTGTGATGTAAGGCTCTGTAATATCATGTTAACATTCTCTTTAAGTTGAAATTAGAATAAATACATATGCAAATGTCCACATTTCCAAGCTTTCTTGTGACTAGTTTCCATGTGATGATTTTCCCTTTCAATGGAGATTGTGTATCTGATGTATATTGAGAATTGGGTCAATTTTATATGAAGTTAATGAGATATTTAAATTATTTCAATGGTATATATTCATATTTCTTTTTTCTGAACCATTATATGCACCATTTATGAGTCGAAGTTGAGCTTTAGTGTGTCATTTCCCTTAATCAAATATCACTGAAATTGTGCATTCGAATATGAAACTTTAATACTCTGTTTCAGAACTCTTAACCAAATATAATGACAGTAAATGAAGTATAATTACAGTCCCCATACTCTTTTCTGAAATTTGGGAGGGTTTATTAGGATTTGGAGAGCCATTTCTGCCCACATCCTATGGGGAATTGCAACATCAATTGCTAGTAATTTTACCCTTTTTCCCATCATTCCCAATTAGAGTTGCAGATGTCTATGAAATTTAATAAAAATATAATATACTCAATTTAAGATTCCTAAGACTCCCCACACTAGTCCCTACCAAATTCAGTGAACCTCTTGAGCCATTCGAATTCCCCTGGGTCAAAACTAATCAAGACATTTTCTCCAAAATTATGTCTTCATTGGGAAATTTTGAATTGGGACATTACAAGTGGTATCAGAGATTAAATTTGGCACATTATAGAGATATATATTCATGTTTTATGATTCTTACCCCCTTCCATTATAAATTTATATTGGAAACTTTAACAGTGAAAAGGAAGGAAGTGGAAAGGTTAGTTCTTTTTACAAAAAGATTAAGGAAAAAATAGAACTGGGAGATATGGATGACAGAGAAAAAAATGAGGACCTTAATATATTCTTTACATAATATTTTTACAATATGACAAAACATCTCATGCAAGGGTTCGAATTGATGGCTAGCCAATTTGGGATCAAGTCAATACCCGAGAGTAGTAGTAGTACACCCCAAGTTGAGGGCAAGACCAATGGAAAAACCATTTTTTCAAATATTGGACCTCATAAAAGACCGCATGAGTCCAAAAATGAGAGTGGAACTGAAATAACTAATTTCTTAGAGTCCAAATAAGGCCCTTACACCACCTATTATTTTAGAGAAGCAACAAATGATTGGTAACAATTAAGTGATGAATGTAGGAAAGTCCTACCTTTTGATCAGTTCATTAGAGATCTCTTCAGTTCAAACAAGGAGGAAATAGGAATAGGTAATCCCATATTAACCATGAATTAAAATAAACCATGGTAAAAGTAACCATTCCTTCCTTTGATGGTTCCTCACAAATGTATGCTAGTGATTGGTTGCATAAATTAAGTGTATATTTCCAATTAAATACTATGGTTAAAGAAGATAAATTGAAAATGACCATTCTGAATCTTGAAGTGGAAGTTAGTGATTGTTGGTTCCATGGTATTAGAAACTTGGGACATGATAATATTTTATCTTATGAGGGTTTCTCTAATGCATTGATGGAGATATTTGAGAGGAAATACCCCGAACTTCCTTTCAAAGAACTAGCGCAATTGAAGCAAGCAGGAACTCCTGAAGCATATATGTTAGAATTTGAAAAGATTTCCGTAATGGTTTCTGATGTATCTATGTCTAGGTTGGTTTTATTTTTTACTGAAGGATTGAAAGAACCTTTGAGAGGGATGGTGAAATCCCACAATCCAACCACATTGAAGGATGCCATCAATTTGACAAGGGATTTGCATAATGTGTTGCCAAGAACCAAATATCCTCCTAATCAAAATTTCCCTTCCAAGTAAAAGGAAGGGAAGAAACCATGAAAAAATGACTCCTATACCAAAGAAAATAAAGGAGGACTGAGCAAAGAAGAGCTTATAAGAAAGAAGCTATGTTTTACATGCCAACAACGTTGGGTCCCAAGACATAGATGTGCCAAGGGGAAAGCACACTACATTGAAGTTTTTTCCGAATATTATGAAGAGGAGGAGGGGGAGGAAGAGGAAAACATTTCATCCCAAGAATAAGGGTATCAAAAAATAGAATAAGAACAACCCACTCCTGATATAGGAAAAATTGTAGCACTTTTGGGTGTACCTAGATTCCACACCTTAAGGCTCAAGGGAAGCATACAAGGAAAAAAGGTCATGGTTCTAGTGGATGGTGGAGCCACTCACAAATTCATAGATGCAGCCTTGGTGGAGAGGAGAAATTTACAAGCTGAAACTTTTGATGGTTTCACAGTCATCATCCGAGGTAACAATTCTATGGACTGCACTAAATGGATTCCAAAGCTTCAAGTTACTCTAGTAAATCATACTATCACTCATAATTTTTATGTAGTGAATGTAGCTGATAGAAATGTGGTTTTTTTAGTACAATGGATGTATTATTTAGGGGAACATACAATAAATTATCAAGTCCCTGAAATAAGGTTCAAAAATTCAGAAGGGAAACCCATTTTGTTGAGGAGAATGCATACTTACCCAAATCAAGTAGTGTCTTCTCACAACATGAGGAGTATCTTTAGGCATGGAGATATAGAGTGGGATGCTGAATGTTTAATTAAATATCCCAATACCCACTCAAACATTTCAAAGCATCATAAGGAGATAGAACAACTATTGAGTAAGTATGAGAAAGTTTTTGGAGAGCTTCCCCCAGGAAGATCACCATATAGAGGTGTTGAGCATAACATTGAGTTATATATAGGAACAAAACCTATCAAAATGCATCCTTATAGGCATCCAAAAAGGATTCAGGATGATATTGAAGAGGCCATTAAAGAAATCTTGGATTTGGGTCTCATAAGGCCTAGTTCTATACCATTTGCTTCTTCAGTTGTTATCGTAAAAAAGAAAGATGGAACCTTGAGAATGTGCATTGATTTCAGAGCATTAATAAACAAGAAGACAATACAAAATAGATACCCCATCCCAAGGATTTATGCACTTATGGATGAGCTCCATGGGGCCAATTTCTTCTCAAATATTGTCCTTAGATCAGGTTATCATCAAATTCGAATGAGAGAAGAAGACATACCAAAGATTGCTTTCAGATGCCACTATGGTCACTTTGAGTTTGTTGCCATACCCTTTGGCTTGAAAAATGCACCAGCCAGATTCCAATCATGCATGAAAAACATATTCCAAAATCAACATCATAATTTTGTACTTGCTTTATTTGATGCCATTCTTATCTACAGTAAAACTTGGAAGGAGCACTTGCATCATCTAGAAGAGTTATTAAAAATTCTGAATGATCAATATTTGTTTGCTAAGCTGTCAAAATGTGAGTTTGGTTTGACAGAGCTCTTATATCTTGGACACATAATTGGTAAATATGGTATGAAGTTGGATATGGAAAAAATAAGAGCCATTTTAGAGTGGCCTCATCCCAAAAGTCTCAGTGAATTAAGATGATTCATTGGAATTCACACCTACTATAGAAAGATTGTGAAGGGGTTCTCCCAATTCACTTAAACTCTCACTAATTTGACAAAGAAATATGATTTAAAATGGCATGAAGGGGCTGGAAAATATTTCCAATAATGAAGGAGGAAATAAGAAGTTGTCCTATTCTAGCATTGCCTGATTTTTCTAAACCATTTGTCTTGGAATGTGATGCATCAGGGGAAGGCATTGGAGCAGTCCTAAAACAAGGAAAAAACCAAATATATTTTGAGAGTAGGAATTTACAGCCACATGAGAGGCTGTAATACATATATGATAAAGAAATGTTGGTCATCATGCATGCTTTGATCAAGTTTATACAATACTTGGTGGGAACCAAATTTGTAGTCAAAACTGACCATAACAACTTAAGGTGCTTCCTCACTCAAAAGGATATAAATGAAAGGAAGCAAAAGTGGGTGAGTAATATTCAAGAATTTGAATTTGATATTGAATATGTGAAGGGGAAAAATAATGTGGTAGCTTATGCCTTATTTAGAAGACCTTCTATTTGTCTCATGGATGTAGCAAAAAAATGGAAAGCCACATTAGAAGTAGAGTATGCCAAAGATAAATTTTCTTGTGAATTATTTTATGGGACTAACAATGATGATAGGTATAAGGTATTGGAAGGAATCATCTACTACAAAGGTAGAATATATTTGGTCTCTACGTCAAGTTTGGAGGAGGAAATTTTAAAAATCTCATGATTCTCCTCTAGTAGGTCACCCCGGTTTCTTCTAAACATACCGAATGTTGAGGGAAATATTTGCATGGAAAGGGTTAAAGGCTGATGTTTTGAAGTATGTTTATGAATTCCCCACATGTCAGAAAAATAAAGTGGAGAACAGTCATCCATCTGGTCTCTTACATCCCTTGTTGATTCAAACACAAAAATGGGAGAGCATTTCCATGGATTTCATCACTGGTTTGCCCAAAGTATTTGGTAAGGATTTCATATTTGTGGTGGTGGATATAATCACTAAATTTTCTCATTTATTTTCTGTTACTACCACTTTCATAGCCACACAAGTGGCTGAGCTATTTTTTAAAGAAGTTTTCAGATTGTATGGGCTTCCTAAGAGCATTGTAGCGACGGAGATAATAGATTTTTGAGTGCATTTGGAAAGAAATTTTCAAAATGGTGGGGAAACATTTGACACGTAGAAAAAGATATCATCCCAAAATGGATGGCCAAATAGAGAGGGTAAATAGATGGTTGGAAGGCTACTTGAGGAACTACGTTAGTGGGCAGCAAAAAGCATGGATAAAATGGTTGAATTTGGGTGAGTTTTGTTACAATACTAATTTCCATATGTCCATTAGCATGTATCCTTTAAATAAATTTATGGTTATGATTCATTTTTATTGACCGCATTTTTTTTTATAGTAGATCTCCAAAGGCTAAGGATTGGATTGAAGAAAGTCAAGAAATTTTGAAGGTTTTGAGAGATAACTTGCAGGTTGCTCAAAATCATCAGAAAAAATATGTGGATCAACATAGAATGGATAGACAATTCCAAGTGAATGAATTGGTGTATTTGAGGTTTCATCCCTACAAACAAACTACCATAAAAGGTAATGGTTCAAAAAATCTCAAACCAAGATTTTATGGTCCCTACAAGGTGATTCAAAAAGTTGGGGAAGTGGCCTATCAATTGGAGCTTCCCATGGGAAGAAAAAATCATAAAGTATTTCATGTTTCTTGTCTAAAGAAGGTTAAAGGGAAACATGTTTCAGTTTTGGATACTTAACCACCTTTGGATGATGAAGGACAAAGTGTTCTCATTCCAAACAAAATCTTGAGAACAAGGGATAGAAGACTACAAAGTAGAACAATAAAATAATATTTGGTACAATGGAAGGATTTTCTTAGTGAGGAGGCCCCTTAGGAATATGAGAAAAATTTTCAGCATACAAACTTGGAATTTCTTGAGGAAAAACAATATTGGGTGGGAAGGACTTTCATGTACCCATTCCAATAGGTCTACTAGTTGACAATGTTTCACCCGCCTACTAGTTCCCTAGTTTGGGGGAGGAGGCATTAAATATTGCAATAAGGGAGCTATGGGACCCAATATAAATTTATTTTATCATTTAAAAATTAATTTGGGTCATAAAAATAATAAATATGGAGAAAATAAAGTGGCATTGCTTCATAAGGACATTTGGAGGTCCATGGGGAATTGGGTGGCTAGATTCCTCCTTACACATGTCATGAATTAATACCAAATTAAAAATTATGAGTGATGAAAGGTTATTAGAAGGTGAAGAGTCATAAAATTACATATCATGAGGCTAATAATTTGAATGGGTGAGTAGGATTAACTCCCCATAGAAGAGGAAGACTCTAGGAAGAAACTAGGTGCCATGTGGAGCTAGATTCCCTATGCTTTATGACAACAATGATGGAAGATTCTATGACATGTCAGACCTGATTTCAGACATGATTTATGAAATATTAAAAATATGACATGTCAGGGATAAAAACAGCCACCAATAGGTCTAATTTTTGAGTTAGATGCAACCATTCGAATTTGGTGGAAGATGAAGGGTTGAGGAGAAGGCCAAGTGGCATGGAGGTTACTAAACATTAAGGATGAGGTGGGTGAAGCCTATGGGAAAGAATTCTACCTTGGAGGAACTTGTGAGGGTTATAAAAATATGTCACTAGGAATGGAAATGGATTTTTATCATTTGTGAATTTTTCTTTGGCATTTGGAGAGCATTAGTTTGTCCTTTGCACGGTGAGTGCACTTACCCTGCTAGTGAGCCAATTTCGAGAGAGTGATATTCTCATCAAAGTTGGACATGGGAGAGACCAATAAGACCTATCATTTGGATATTAATGTAGTTTTTTATTGCATATAGAATTCATCTTCTATTCGTGACCCATCTCTCCTTCCATTCTATCAATTTACACTTCCATATTTCCATGTTTTTCTACGAAGGTGCACTAGTGTGAATGGTGGTTGTGCCCCATTGAGTTCAGTTGATGCCCAATATATGATGTATGATGTATGGCTCTATAATATAAATTTAAAATTATTTTTAAGTGTAAATCAGAATAAATACATACGCAAATGTCAACATTTCCAAGCTTTCTTGTGACTAGTTTCCATGTGATGATTTTCCCTTTCAATGGAGATTGTGTATCTGATGTATATTGCCACTTGGGTCAATGCTATATGCTGTAAGTGAGATATTTAAATTAATTCAATGGTATATATTAATATTTATCTGTTCTTAACCATTATATGCACCATTTATGAGTCAAAGTTGAGATTTATTGTGTCATTTCCCTCAAAGCAAATATTACTAAAATTGTGCATTCGAATATGAACCTTTAATCCCCTATTGAAAAAATATTAACCACATATAATTATAGTAAATGAAGTATAATTACAGTCCCCATGGTCTGTTCTGAAATTTGGGAGGGTTTATTAAGATTTGGAGAGCTATTTCTTTGCATGCCCCTGGGGGAATTGCATCATCAATTGCTATTAATTTTTCCCTTTTTTCTATCATGAAAAATTTGAGTTTCAGATGTCTATGACCTGTCATAAAAATATCATAGAGTCAATTTAAGATTCCTAAGACTCCCCACATCATTCCCTACCAAATTTGAGACCCTATTGAGCCATTTGAATCCCCTTGAGTAAAAACTAGTCAAGACAAATTTTCTACAATTTTGCCTTCATTGGGACATTACACTTGGATTTTGTGGGTTCAGTATCCATCCATTTATAAATCTGATTTTTGGATGAATCTGGTGATTTAGCAGAGCCATTAAACTCTTTTCAAGGAAAAAAATCCCATCTCTTGATTTTCTTCTTTTCCTTTTCGGTTTTTAGCGATACGTTCTTCTATGTGTTGAGTCCCTTCCTTGGAAGGACTGTCATTGTGTTTGGTTTTCCTTCATCTCATCTTCTTATTAATATTTCTCTCTATCCTTATGGTACCTGGACTCATCCACTATAATATCATACCTGTAGAAAGCATTTTATCCACTCATTTCTTTACTTTATCCTTAATTCTAGGCCAGGATTAAACCGATATGGGAAATGTTTTACATGTTTTGCATCAAAACCTGCAACTAAATATTGATTTCTCCTAGCTCTCCAAGTTAAAGAGCTTCAACATCTACGCTTCAAGAAAATAGATCACTGCACTGTAAAGAATACATGGGAGATTAATTCTCTGAGATATCATCATTAGCCTCTGTGAACGAACAAATATAACATTGGGATGAGTGCAGAGCCAAAACTAGAATTAATTGGAGACTACTTGAATGAGCATACTATTTTCTAAATTGTATATCTTCCCCTTGCAGAATATGAATCAATGGAATTCTATTAAACCCTTTTTTAAACCCTAGAATTCTATACTTTGTCCAAAGTTGTTCAAAATGAGCAGTGTGTATCACATTCTGATATTTCATTTTCTAGCTATTTTTCTTGGTCCGTTTACCAATTTTATTTTGAAAATATTGTAGTATTTTTTAATTTTATTTTCAAAATATTTTAGTAATGTTTTTAAGTTGTTTTTTTTTTGTAAACTGCACAATATATTGTATTACAGGGGCAAAAAATTACATCCAAAACTCATGACTGTCTGAGGTTGAAAGAGGCAAAACCTCCTCTAGATCCTCTCAAAAAATATAGCATCCTTCTAACCATATTCGCGCTAGTAATGTTAATGACTGATAAACAAAAAGACCAGGTTCCAAAGAACCATAAAAGACATACTATACTCCTATGTACAGGCAGTGCCAAGCTGAAAAAGGACATAAAGATAAAACTTTAAAAAAACTTAGACTATAACCATAAAAAAATGCTAGCGACGGGACCAAACAAAACCTATTCAAAACGAACATTAAGCCAAGGGAATTTCTTCAGTGATGGGGAAAGCCCATCATTCTTCCTGCAACACAGTCGATGAATTGGTGGTTGCAGTTGGTTCCATATTCAGAGAAGGTGGAAGTTGCTCAGGCTACGGGGCCAGTGAGTCCTTTAGTCATTTGAGAAGAGGTTCCACTGTTGAAGGAACCGGGAACGGCTTAGCACATGGCATTTTGGTGGAGCAGCCTGTGGCACTTCCGCTGCCACCTAGACTGGTTATGGCACGACCTCCTATTTTTGCTACCACTCGCATCGCCACCCTGAGCACCAACCCCTGAGTTGTGGACATTCAGACTTGAAATGCTTGCCATTCCTTTCCAAGAAAAGGATTTGTCCATGGACGTAAGTTGAGCATCCATCTCAGCGATTTTTGTTTTCATGGAGTGAATTGCAATTCAGGCTTTCGCCCAATTACTAAGCATGTACTCTACCAGATTGTAGAGCATATTATTCAGCATGTAGTAGTGATTAATCTGACCACATTCCTCTCCTATCGAGAGTTTACGGTTGAGAACCTTATTCTCCCAAGCTTCCACCAAAACCTGAACTCACGCAGAAATATGTGGTTCATAGTCCATCGGAACAGGTGCACTATAGCCCCTCTGGGTTTTGGACCTTCCTGAACTAGAACATTTGGGGGTTCCTCGCTGATGAGACATGGCCTCTGAATTGAGCCTGAAACCAATATGCATAGGAGAAAAATTGCTAGCGTAGGATCTGGAACGCACAGCAGCAATGACTCTGTAAACTTCCTACCCGACAATGAGCCAGACACTGCTATCCTCCATAACATAAAACCTGAGCTGTAGCTGTATTAACCACCTATCAATCCATGTACCTGTCACCATTAAACCTCGCAGCCGAGCCATTAATTAGCGTAGGAGGACGTACCTTCGCTAGCCCAGATCACATGCTCCGAAGTGACTGGGGAAAATTCTCCCGTGCACAGAGAATCCTGCGAAGGTTGACAGAGAGCATGAGCCGGGTGGTATGTGTTCATCCTAACACGTTCCTGAGTTGGGACCAGAGATTTGGATAGGTGTTGCTTGGGTTGACTGGATGAGTGTCTCTGGGATTATCACCCGCATCCAGGCAATATTTTTAAGTTGTTAACATTGCATAATTATGTAATTAAAAATGGATTTCGAGTAATAAAAAGTTATGATCTTGGACTATTCATTGGGGAAGTTGGTTATGAATTATATTCCAATTTATTGTAGTTTTGGATTAAGTTTATTAGACAATCATTAGCATGTATATTCAAAACCATGGAGACTTTGTCCATTTGTACTGTGTGGTTAAATTGTTTTTATTACAATGCTTACTAATTGATAAGTGAAAATTTTCAAGTTAGTTATCAAATTTCATCTCCCTTAACATCCTTGGGTTGTAAAATGTCGTTGACATCCAAATATAAAATTAATGGCATTAATCTCTTTTTAGTTGTCGATATCCAAATATAAAATTAATGTCATTAATTTCTTCTTTTGTTTAAGGAAACATGTAAATGTTTTTAATGTTCACTATTGTTGATTGATTTCTTAGATTATTGTTCTTATTACTATGATCAAGACAAATTTGTCAAACTATCATTCCTCGAACCACCCAAATGAAAGGAAGAAAGAGTGATCGTGTATCAAACGTAATGAGGAGGCTATGGAAAGGGAATGGTGGTGTATAGTGAATACTAAGTTGTACACATACTTAATAAGGAATTGCGTTTCTTTGATGAATCCACTCAAGTTGGGAATCATTAAGCATTACAATGGATTCATGATTGACAGACAATTTGACACAAATAAAAGTAAAGTGTGAAGCCATGCTAATTGATTCATTTCTTATGCATCGAAATGAACCATTCTTATTTTGATTACTTTATGATTTGAAAGTGAAATATGATTAATAAGCTATGTCAACATTTTCTAATTAAAGTTTTCTAAAATTTCCCACTTAAAATTTGAATTTATAACAATATATAGTGGACATTTAATAAAGGGAAAATAATTTTAAGTGAACATTTGGATTCATTGCACCAAAAGAAGAAAGAATCATCATAAAATTTAGTTTTAAGAGAACATGTTAGATGTGAATGTGTATTACTAGTAAGTTAAAAATGAGTAGTCATTATTAACTTTGTTGAAAATGAGTGGTGGGTATCACAATATGATATTTATTTTTATTATTTTGGTTAAGAGTTTTGTTTGTATTTTCATGTGGGAAAGAGTTTACATTGACTATAAATCAAAACCTTCATATGGGAAGTACCACATGTAACAACCTTTGTCAATGCCTTTAACATAGGAATTTATTTCAATAGATTTTATTTAGAGCTTATCTACGACTAAGTTTCAACATTATTGTATCTTCGTAATAGTGTGTTTTTTTACCAAAATTAATTTCCTCATTTGATATGGACATGCCATCCTTGTTTCCAAGGTTGTAGAATTATTCTTCTTCCAACACATTTGGACCCACAATGGATTGGCACTCACGATCATTTCTTATTGGAACTCATTATTCCTGACCCATTTTTAACACCTTAAAACTCAAGAAAATATAAATCTTTGAAAGACATAAGATCAACATCACTCTTAGGTGGGAGACAAAGATACAAAACAAGTAACATCATGCTTTAAATCCTATCTGATATGGTCCATAGGCTATCCTATAGAAAAGTGGGTCAAACGATTTTCACCTCAACCTTTTGGTTCATTTTAAATCTATACTGTTGTTATGTCAAAAGCCTCAAGTGAAAGGGATCTCCCAACATACATTAAATAACCAAGCTCTCCAACTACAAAAAAAAGTTGGGGATAATGTCATTTTAACCAGAGTTAATATGATGTTCACATTCTCTTTTTCTCATGCATTGCACAATACACATCTTAAGTGCAGTCTCTAGTAGAGTTTCTTCCTTCCCATTTTCCTAGGGGAGTTTCTTGTGGGATCCTATCCTGGTTTTCTCCAAGTGGTATACTGAACCAGACCCATTAGTATCCAATAATGTCAATTTAACGATTAGGAGTAATAATGGAAAGAGAAAGAAGAAAGTCCACTCGGACTAGCCAATGGGGGGAAATGAGTCGACTATAGTCAACGGAATTGTTAATGAGATTTTGGATTCATAGGATGTACGATCAAATGTTTTTAATCCTTTTAGAGTAGATTCATCTATAAAGGTTGTTACCTAATGATCATATTGTCCTTAAATGTTAGAGGTGTGGGGGGCGCCCCAAATTTTTCATCTCTCAAGAGGTTATTACATTTGGTCTGCATGGATCTCCTATTATTTTAGGAAATTATGGTCTCTGGTTTGAAAGCAAGGGAGTTTCTCTGGATTCTGATCACCACATGGGTTTGTTATTTGGTTGGCGCTATAGGCCTTTCACAAGGAATTCTTTTTTCTTGGAACCTTTCTCGTATTAGACTTAATCCCTTTCAGATTTGTGGGGGTTGTAGGGTTTTGGATATGATCCTACACATTATTAACTATTGTGGTCCTTATGTTGATCAATTTATGTCCGATTTTTCGCCATCCCAATATAATGTGGCTCATTTTTCACCTAGGCAACCTAACATAAGGATAATTTAATTGCAATCGATTCTATGATTTTGATTAGTTGAAAGTATTTAACTTTTAGCTACAATGAAATAAAGGATCTAGTAGAAGTGTTGAGGATATTTGGATGGATAATGAAGGTGGATTCAAGTATAATGAGTTTGTTATATTTTGTAATCAAGGATAATTTTTTTTTTATGTTTTTTTAATGACCAAAATAATTATGTCTTGGAATTAATAAAATAACAAACTAGTGATAAATAACATCTAAAAAATCAATAAAATTAAATACATTCATTTGCATTAACATCATGTGTTCATAATTACAATCGACATAATAAATATTAATCATTACAAAATATCATCATCCTCCTCATCATCATGATTTCCATCCTCCTCCTCCTTCTCATCATCATTATCATCATTCTTGTACACTTTAATGCCATTCAGATATAATTCACGTAGTTTTTTCACTTAGACAACCTAACATAAGGAAAATTTAAATGTAACTGATTTGGGATGATAAAGTGAACACAATGTGTGTCCACTTTAGCATCATCCAAATATAATGCACCTAGACAACCTGGCATAAGGAGAATATAAATGTAATTGATTTGGGATGCTAAAGTGGATGCAATTTATGTCTACTTTATCACCATACTTATAAAATGTGCCTAATTTTTCACCTAGACAACATAACATTAGGATAATTTAATTGTAATTGATTTGGAATTCTACTTTATGTGCTAAGTGCACATAGTTTGACACCTAAATGGTAACAATATATGATTTAAATGATAACAATTATGATGACCTAGATGACAATGATGAGCAAAATGACAATAATGATGATGATGTTGTCAATGATGATGATGATGATTATCATCATCATCATGACATCATTTTCATTGTCATCACGATTATCACTATAGTCATCATAATAATCATCATTTCCATCATGATCATGATTATTATTATATTTATTTCATCATTTACATCATGATCGTGTTGATTACTATATTCATCATCGTCACCATCATTACCATGGTCATCATTAATACAATCTTGCCCCATTCTCATTATAAGAAAGTGTTGGGGTCTAAGTGAATGATTATGTCCCTAATAAATTTAGCAATACCCAATAAACATTCATGTTATTCTTAACCTCAAAATGATACCCACATCCTAGGCATAGGCTAAATTTAAGTCTACATGGTTTGTTTAGTAGTATGGAACCTAAAGCATAACCATGAGTCCTTGAATAAATTATTAATGATTACTCATAATAATAATAATAATAATCATCATAATTAGAATCATCATCATCACATCATCATAATTGTGCCAACATTGTTGTCATCATCGTCATCCTCCTCCTCATCTATACTTATTACCTAGTGCAATGTCCTTAAAATGTTTGTAAGTTAATATGACTTTGTGTCCAAAAATAACAAGAATTAGTTGGATAAAATTTATTGTGTTGAATTTCATCTATTGGTTGATAATGGTTAGAAGTAATATGAAGTTATTGATTGAGAATTAAAAAAAATGTATATTGTATAAGTTGTCATATGCATTTACACACAAATATAATTTGTGCAGTTGAAGGAATTGATTAACACAAATGTAAACTACACTATAGAAAAAAACCTTTGATTAGTTTATGTATAATCTCACCTTTAAAACAAATATGATTACTTAAACATATATATAATCCATGTAGTATTAATATAGATCTTTAAATGAGATTCAATTAGATTATGTGATTCATAACTACCCTCCAAATAAAATACTTTTGATTAACTATACAATAGGAAATGAAAACTAACATGTCAAACCTCATATTTGATTTTGTTGTCATCTTTATTCATCAAATAATATTTTGTCCACTTTATCAACATCTCTATATAATGTGCCTAGTTTTTCACCAAGACAATCTAACACAAGTAGAATTTAAATGTAATATGTTTGGGATGCTAAAATGGACGCAATTTGTGTCCACTTTAGCATCATAGTAATATAATCCACCTAGTTTTGTGCCTAGACAACCTAGTAGAAGGAGAACATAAATGTAATTGATTTGGGGTGCTAAAGTGGACACAATAAATGTAAATGATATTGATTATAATTACATTCACAATGATGTGATTATATGATGATGATGATGACAATGTTTTTTTTATGATGAAAATGATAATGAAAAAGATGAGGATGATGATGATGAGATGAATGATTATATATATAATGATGATGAAGAAAATGACAATGTCGATGAAGTTGATAATGATGTCATTATATGATTATGATAATGATCACAGTAATTATGACAATGACAGTGACAATGACAATGAGAATTCCATGAATGATGATGACTATGATGGTGACCCTTATAAGAAAGTGTTGGTAGAGGTAAATAAACCCAGTTTCACTTCAAGATCCAAATTAAAATGTGCTCAATCATAGTTATAAGTTATGCATGCTTCAAATTGTAACCATATCCCACTTGTTATGCATGCTTTAAATGGTAACCATATCCCACTTGTTATGCATGCTTTAAATGGTAATCATATCCCATATGCTTTAAATGATGACGATGATGAAATAGATGATAATGACAGTGATGATGTTTTTGATGATGATGATGATGGAAATAATGATGATGATGATCATCATCACTGTCATTTCCATCATGATTATCACAATGGTCATCATCATCGTCATAATCACAATTCATGTTATCATCGTTTCCATTTTCCTTGACATCATCATCATCATCATCATCATTACTATTGACATTGTCATCAGTTATTCAACATTACCTTTGGAAAAGGGTCATGGGTGCACATACAATTTATGCATGAGAAATAACAATTTTTTTTGAAGATGATCAACATCATCATTCTCATTGTATTCATCATCATTCATTTCATTGTCATGATAATCATCGTCAATGTCATCATTGTCATCATCATCATCATCATCATAATTGTCATCATCATCATCATTGTCATTGTTCTCCTCATTATTGAAAACATTATCATCATCATCATATCCATCCTTAATATCATAATCATTATCCTCATTTTCATCTTCAACATATGGGTGCAAAATTGGATGCAAAAGTCGATAAAAACATGGATGCAAAAAAGGACACAAACATGGATGCAACAAAAGTAGGTGAAAAAGTGGGCACATAATGGGGTGCACCAAAAGTGGATGAAAAATTGGATGTAGAAATTGACGCAATCATGGAAGAAAAACATGATAAAAAAATTGATGCAAAAGTGGGTGCAACCATGGATGTAAAATTGGATGTGAAAGTGTATGAAATGAAAATAGATGCAAAACTAGATGCAAAATTAGAAGTAACACCCAACGCAAAACACGATGCAAAAGTGGATGCAAAACTGGACGTATAAAGGGATGCAATAACTGATGTAAACTTGGATGCAAAAAATATGCAAATGTAGATGCAAAAGTTGAAGCAAAAGCTGGTGGAAAATTAGGTGAAAAATTAGGTGTGAATTGGGACACAACAAAAGTGGATGCAATAGTAGATGCAGAAAGGAATGAAAATGTGGATGCAAAAGTGGATGAAAAAATGGATGCCAAAGTGGACGCAAAAGTGGGTGAAACAAAAATAGATGCAAAACTATACTCAAAAGAGGATGTAAACTTTGATGCAGAACTTGGCGCACGAGGGGATAAAAAAAGAAGAAGCAGAAGTGGATGAAAAAGAGGATGTAAAAAAGGATGAAAACGTGGATGAAAACATGGGCGTAAAAGTGGAGGAAAACATGGATGTAAAAGGGGGAACAACAAGAGTATATTTACAAACCAAGAACAAAACCAGGTGCAAAACCTGGCACAAAACCTAATGCAAAACCTGGCGCATAACAAGGTGCAAAAACCAGTGCAAATTATGCCACAATTTGTGCCATATTTAGAAAAATGACGCAAAAAACACATAATATAGCACCAACCCATGAAATTGCACCATTATTTCCAAATAATGAAGAAAAATACATTAAAATATGGTCTAGACACAAAAAAGGAAGCAAAAAGAGACACTAATCATAGGTTATTGTTGTAGTGACTATAGATGTCATGATAAGGTTTGGTGACTTCCAATCTTAGTCCATATATTATCATGTTAGGCATGATATTGTGTGAAGATCCAGAGTCCAACATACAATTATGTATCAATTTCCCATGTAAACTCATTGTTATATAGAATGGAGGAGTGTAATATGAAGGCTCATCGTCTGCAACAAGACCTACTTCAATTTTAGGACTTTCATCAGGAATATTTATAGTGTCAGATTAAGTACTAGGATTATTTAACTTTAAATCCTTTTAAATATATTTCATATATGCAGGATTTTTTGCAAGTTTCGACAGAGGTATGGAAATATTTATTTTAGACATTTCATGCTTAATATCAACAGGTTGTAAATATTTCTCTAGATATTTAATTTTTCTCAGGATCATATATTTTAGGTTGAGGATTATCATTTGTATTTTGAGTAACAGGAGGTGTAAACATTACTCCCGAGGTACATGGGGAATCAACGTTTTTCCTGGACAACAGGAATATTTTCAACAAAGGATGGATTATCATATTCTTTTACTACCTTGGATTCTTTAAACACTTTCTTAGGAGTGGGAGTTTGAGGTTGCTTTTCACATTGATTTCTAGGCCTAAGAAATTATATCTTCTCAAAATATTGCTTATGATTTAGCTTACCTATGTCTGTCATGTTTCCTTATACAACCAGAGCATCATATTTCATGGTTGTTATGGTTACAAATATTATATGTCTCAACATCATAGTAAAATCAAATTCATAAGCCCTTGCATAGGTGACCTTTGCAGCTGCTTGTGAAGGATTTATATCATTTGGAATATTATTATACAGTTTATTAAATATTTTATTGAATTCAACTACATTTTCTCCATTCTTATTCCTTAAGGTTGAAAAAACAGTGAGATAGTATAAGTTATCCCTCTTCTTCCCCCATTGTCTCTTAAATTCTTTATGTAAAGCATGTCAAGAGTTGATAGAATTTGTAGGAAATGTTACGAACCATTTTCTTACCTCTCCTTATAATGTTTGGAAAAATAATTGTCAATATTTGAGAAAAAATTGAAGATACTTGAACTTTAAAACTTTTGATAAACAAATCCAGTGCATATAGATCTCATAAATATTTAAAATACACAAATAATTCAATCCATAAGACATATGGTGTACCTTGGTAAAACCCTCCAAATTCAAAGGATGAAAAACCCAACAATCCTTTGAGTGTGATAGATAATTGCAGAGAATGATTTTACAACACTTGCATATTTCCTGATAAGATATATCAAAGAAACACTAGAGAAGAAATATCACTCAAAATATTGTCTCAGCCTTGCCAAGTGCACAACACTCTAATAACAAGCTTATTTAGTCATACAATGAGAGGTAGTGAATGGTTGCATGCCTTTCGGGCACTGTGAAAACTGTGTGCATTATCCACACATTACCTATTGTGCTTTCCTTGACTTGGTGCCAAGTTTTCACCTCAAAATTATCTCCCATATTGAAGATATGCACCCTCCATTAATTCATTGGTGTTAACTTCCTTTAACGGAACGTGAACTAATTGAATTGAAATGAATAGAATTGAACTGAACTAAATTGAGCTGAATTGAACTAAATGTGACTGTGTTAGAATATGTAATGATGACTTATGTGGTATATTGGTAAAATATCATTTAATGACATCAAATATCTCTAATATTATAAAATAGAGTTATTCCACATGCATCATTGTAATTATATCCTTGTTAGTTTTTCAACATTAAGCTAGCATTATGTTAGGATCTTACTAAGAGAATAACAAGTACATCAATCAAACAAAAGAGACAATGAACATAGTTTTTTTGATCGGGGAAACCATAAATGGATAAAACCCCACAACTTCCTCAGAGATAGAATCAGAAAAAGATGTAAAACCCCAAAACAGTAAGATGCACTCCTGACAGTAGTAATATTCTTCTTGTCTAGCCCCAGTGTCTTCTCCTTCCTCAACTATGTGGTACACTTGAGTGTGTGAGTGATGTGTGATAAATAGAGATCCCAGCTCTCTATTTATACTAATCCTGACATGACTAAAACCCTACTAGGGCTGACCTCTACTAGGAGAGTCTAATAACCCTAGTGCCCCAAAACTGCGGGGAATTTAACCCTTACACAATCGGAGGGTTACCCACTATGACTTGACATGAATTGTTTACATTATTGATTCTCCCGATCAAAACATCGGGGCATGACAACATGACTCAAATACATAATAGATACATCCTGGAATAAACATCGGGTTAAAATACATAGGATACATAGATGAATACATTCCAAAGTTACAAATACATCAACACTCCCTCTTAACTAGGAAGGTATTCTTTTGACACAATTTTCAGAACTGGTCTTCTTCTCTGTATCAACTGGATCATCTCTCAATCTGCATCTTGAGTCTTCTGAGTCTTCAAGTCATCTTCATTCTTTGAATCTGGATCATCTTTCAATCTGGATCATCATCACTGGATCTGGATCATCACTCGATCTGGATCATCATCACTGGATCTGGATCATCACTGGATCTAGATCATCATCACTGGATTGGATCTGGATCATCTCTTGATCTAGATCATTACTGCTAGATATGGATCATCACTCGATCTGGATCTCTCGGATTCATCATAACTAGATCTGGATCATAGCTCGATCTGGATCTCACCTGGTCATCATCATCTGTGTGCTATCTCGTCATAGGAAGTTCTATAGAGCCAGCCTTCTTTCATGCTGGGTGTATGCCTACCTCCTCGTAGGTCTTTGGTAGCCCTTACATCTAACCTACTCATCAGAATGGCCAGCACTCACATCTGACTTGCTCGTCAGAAATGCGGTAGCCCTTATATCTGATCATATAGGAACTAATCCTAAAGTCACATCCGAATGGTTAGCACTCACATCTGACCTACTTGTCAGAAAGGTGGTAACCCTTACATCTATGTAGGAGCTCATCCTACATCAGAATGGCCAGCACTCACATCTGACCTACTCGTCAGAATGGTGGTAGCCCTTAAATCTGTCCTACTCGACAGAATGTCTAGCACTCACATCTGACCTACTCGTCAGAATGGTGGTAGCCCTTACATCTATCCTACTCGACAGAATGGCCAACACTCACATTTGACCTACTCGTCAGAATGGCGGTAGCCCTTACATCTGTCCTACTCGACAGAATGGCCATCACTCACATCTGACATGGGAGGAACCAAATCCTTTAGCCATGAACAGAATGGCTCTTCCCTTTCATCTGTCTTGCTCGTCAGAATGGCGGTAGCCCTTACATCTTTCCTACTTGACAGAATGGCCAGCACTCACATATGACCTACTCATCAGAATGGCGGTAGCCCTTACATCTATCCTACTCGACAGAATGGCCAACACTCACATCTAACATGGGAGGAACCAAATCCTCTCACCATGATAGAATGGCTCATCCCTTATATCTGAACTGCTCATCAGAATGTATTTGGGACTCATCACTTTCCCTTGGAGGAAACCTCGATCTGGAGAACACCAAGCTTCTCCCTGAAGTACTTGAACTTCACTCTAGCTAATGGCTTTGTCAACACATTAGCTATCTATTCCTCCGTCACAACATACTGGAGATTCACTGCTCCTCTCTGTACCATATCCTTGATATAGTGATACTTGATCTCAATATGCTTCGACTTGTCATGGAACACTGTATTCTCTGAAAACTTCACGCAACTCTGGTTGTCACAATGTATACAAGTAGCATCCATCTAGAGATCAAATAAATAAGACAGTAGCTTCCTCAGCCATACTACCTCACAACTAGTTGAACAAGCTACGACATACACTGCTTTAGCTGTACTCAGTGCCCCACATGATTGCTTCCTACTAAACCAAGAGATCACACCTGATCCCATACTGAAGCAACACCTTGAAGTGCTCTTCCTATTGATGGAACTGCTTGCCCAATCTGAATCAACATAACCCTCCAGGTTAATCTTTTGATTCACATCATACTTGAGCCCATAATCAACTGTACCCATCAAGTACCTCAGAATATGCTTTGCAGCAATCAAGTGAACATTTCTCGGATCTGTCAAGAACTGGCTCAAGGTGTTCATAGAAAAGCAAATGTCTGGTCTCATGTTCGTCAGGTACATCAATGACCCAATCATCTAACGATACATCGTAGCATCAACCGTCTCTGAAGAAGCATCATTCAATAGCTTCAGGTTCAATGCCATAGGTGTGGCCACAATCTTGCAGTCCATCATCCCAAACATCTTCAGAATCTCTATTGCATACTTCCCTTTTCCAAGGAAGATTCCATCCGTACTCTGCCACACCTCCATACCTAGAAAGTAATGCATCATACCCGAGTCCTTCATCTCTAACTCGGCAGAAATATTTCTCTTTGTATCAGTAATCAACCCATCCATACCTATCACAAATAGATCATCTACATATAGTAGAAGCATCACTGGGTTGCCAGCTTTAACCTTGTAGTAAAGGTTGGAATCTGCTTTACTCTTGGTAAAGCCCAAACTAGACAGAAAGCTATCAATTCTGTCGTACCATGTCTTGGGTGCCTGTTTCAAACCGTACAGGGATTTCTTCAATCTGCATACATGAGACTCCCTGTCATGTGTCTCAAAACCGAGTGGTTGTTCTACATACACTTCCTCTTCCACTACACCATTCAAGAAAGTAGTCTTGACATCCATTTGGTGTATCTTCCATTTCATCACTGCAGCCGGAGCAAGTACTGATATGATGGAAGTGTATCTGGCTACAGGTGCAAAGGTCTCTTCATAGTCTATTCCCTCTTTTGGAGAGAAGCCTCGAGCTACAAATCTTTCCTTATACTTTTCAATGCTACCATTTGTAGCATGTTTGATCTTGTAGATCCATTTGGAAGTTACAACTGACTTCTTGTCTAGTCTTGGGACAACATCCCAAACATCATTCTTCATGATCGATTGGTACTCTTTGATCATAGCATCCTTCCATTCTTTCCATTCTACCGCTTCTTCATAACTGGAAGGTTCTTTATCAATGAAATCACATAGTAAAGCTACATACCCGAAACAGGATCTGGTCCTATTTTTTTCTCTGTGATTCTCTTCTGGAGCCCCATATCTTTCCTCATCTTGGACAAGTTCTCGTACCCAAGAAGGTTTCCTCTTATGAGGATTCTTCTCCATAGGTGGATCTACAGGTCTTTGTGGTTCTTCAAATTCTTGATCTTCTTCTCAAGTTTCTTCATTCATGGTTGTATCATGAATTCTGGGTGCTTCTGCTTCTTCGGGTTCTTCAGTAGGTCTCTTCTTGGATTTGTTGTAAGTTGTGTCTTCATCAAATGTCACATCCCTACTGATGTCAATATTCTTATATATTGGGAAATATATTCTGTAAGCCTTCGAGCTTTCAGAGTATCCCACAAATATATCCTTCTTTCCTGAAGGATCTAATTTAGTCCTCTTCTCTTTTGGAATGTGGATGTACACAAGATAGCCGAATATTCTGAGATGGCTGACTTCTGGTTTCTTGCCGGAGAAGACTTCTTCAGGAGTCCTGTTCTCGAGTACTCTATGTGGAGTACCATTTTGTACATACACCATTGTTCTGGCAGCTTCTACCCAAAGATGCATAGGAAGGTCTTGATCATGAAGCATTGCTTTTGCAGCTTCCATGATAGTTCCGTTCTTCTGTTCCGCAACCCCATTCTATTGTGGATTATAATGAGTGGACAGCTCCTTCTTAATCCCTGATTCTTTGCATAGCTCTTTGAATTCATTTGAAGTGAATTCTCCACCATTATCTGATCGAATGGTCTTGATCTTCTTTTCAGTATGGTTTTCGATCAAGGCTTTGAATTCTTTGAACTTACTGAATACTTCATCTTTGTTATTCATGAAGTAAACCCATGTATTCCTAGAAAAGTCATCAATAAAAGAAACATAATAGGCATACCCGCTTAGAGAGTTTGATGACATAGGACCGCATAAATCAGAGTGGATGATTTCCAAGATTCCTTTTGCTTTTCTTTCACTGCTTGGAAATGTCTTCTTTGTATTATTTCCTTTCACACATCCTTTGTAGACCCCATCATGTTTTGCTTGAATTTATAGAAGACCTTCGGCAGCTTTGCTTGCAATAGGTAATGCTCTGTAATGCACATGTGCAAGCCTTCTATGCCAAAGTTCACTTGGCTCTACTATGTCATGGACCAAGGCTTGTTTTGGATGGCCCTTCAATTTGTATAATCCTCCTTCTTGTTCTCCAATTACTACCACATCATCGATAGTCTTTCCTTTTGGCCACATGATGACTTGACCATCTATGAATGCAACCCGCATTCCTTTTGCATCTAATGCTGATATGGAGAGAATTTTCTTCTTGAGTCCTGGCACAAACAATACTTATTTCATTGTTAGGGATTTTCCAGAGTCTAACTTATATGAATATTCCCCACTACCTTTTATTGGATATTGGTAGTCATCTCCCTGCTTTACCTTGTGAGGTGATTCATGCTCTGACAGTCTCACAAAGGATTCCTTGAATCCAGTCATATGTTTGTAATCCCCACTATCTATAAGCCAATCATCACTACCATGAGTAATGTTACCTATGAGAGCTGATATCAGAACATATTCATCCTCGCTTGAAGAATCTTCACTTTCATATCTGTATCTTTTTCTGGATGGTTCATCATCCTCTGCAGCATGAGCATGATGTCTTCTTTTGTTGCTCTTCTTTACTATCTTTTGTTTGTTAGGAAAATTCCTTGCATAGTGTCCTACTTCATCACAAGTATAGCATATGATCCTAGATACATCTCTTCTAATATTATCTTTGTGAAAGTGCTTACCTCTGGAACCATGAGATCTTCTCTTGCTTGACTTGGAGTGAGACTTGGAGTGTACCGTAAGAGCTTGGTATTCACTTCCCATTTTCTCTTCTCGAGCTACTATCCGACCTTCTTCTTGAGAGCACTCTTCCCATAGTCTACTGAAATTGACTAACTTCTTCCTAGCACAGATTCCTTGGATGAAAGAATCCCATGACCTAGGAAGGCCATTCAATGTAGTCATTACAGTCTCTGCATTTTCCACTTCTTCATTAACTGCTTCTAGTTGCTTTTTGATTTGAGAAACTCTTGTGAAGTAAGACTGGATTGTTTCTGCATTCTAAATCTTCACATTGTTTAGTTGGTTTCTTAGGGTCATCTTCCTATTGATGTTCTTCCCTTCAAACAATTTGGTTAGGGAATCAAACATAGCTTTAGGTGTCTTAAGAGAGGACACATGTGGGATAAGTTGATCCTTGATAGAATTAGCAATGATCCTCTTTTCCATAACCATATTCTTCTTATGTAAGGCCTTTTCCTCATCTCCCTCTGGAACTGGAACCTCCTCATGGATGTAGGAGTCTAATTCACTTTCTTCCAGGACCAAGGAGATCCTATACTTCCAGGCTCGGAAGTTATCAGCTCCCTGAAGCTTTTCATCAAGCTTGGTATGATGAGACATCTTAATTGAGAACCTCAAATGGAAATATAAAATATTTTAGATCTTACCAGGTTCAAGATGTTGGATTTGAAACTTGAGCTGAAATCCTGTAGAGCTGGTTCAGGAGCAAATTAAGGTTTTGCTTCTTCGGAGTTCTGTCCACCCAAATGCCTTGAAATTTGTCCCTAACTTCAATTTTGGGGAGGAGATTAGTCTAGGCCTGGGCTCACTGAAAAATTCCTCTTCTATGAAAAGCCCTAATTTTCGACAGCAATGACAGGTCCAAAACTGAAAAACCTCAGAATTGGATTTTGCTTCGATAGAAAGATGCGCCCTAAGGAGGAGAGTTGTTACACCTTACTTCTACTGAAAATGTGTGGAGGAAGATCCACAAACTAGGAATCCCTAGTTCCCGCAACTGCACAGTGTCTTCTTCTCAAGTTAGCTCGGATACATGTTAGTTTTTCAACATTAAGCTAGCATTATGTTAGGATATTTATTGAGAGAATAACAAGTACAACAATCAAACACAAGAGACAATGAAAATAGTGTTTTCGATCGGGGAAACAATAAATGGAGAAAACCCCTCAACTTCCTCAGAGATAGAATCAACACAAGATGTAAAACCCCAAAACAGTAAGATGCACTCTCGACAGCAGTAATCTTCTTCTTGTCTAGTCCCAGTGTCTTCTCCTTCCTCAACTATGTGCTACACTTGAGTGTGTGAGTGATGTGTGCTAAATAGAGATCCTAGCTCTCTATTTATACTAATCTCGACATGACTAAAACCCTACTAGGAGAGTATAATAACCCTAGGACCCGAAACTGCGAGGACTTTAACCCTTACACAATCGGAGGGTTACCCACTATGACTTAACATGACTTGTTTACATAATTGATTCTCCCGATCGGAACATTGGGGCATGACAACATGACTCAAATACATAATAGATACATCCCAGAATAAACATCGGGTTACAATACATAAGATACATAGATGAATACATTCCGAAGTTACAAATACATCAACAATCCTTTGTAACCATTCTCTATATAAAGAGGCGGAAATTCATTTATCCCACATGCATTATGGGATGTATTGTAATCCAAATATCTTGGTTTATAAGAGGGGTGAAGGAGACCCTTTTGGGTATGTGTTGATTGTAGTTCATCACACATCACATGCTGTGTATGTCATTTGTACACACATGATTGTGGCATGATTGGGTGATGGAGCTTGATTTGATGCATATGTGAGGGTGCCATGTAATATTGGATTTCTATTTGCATAATAATGGAAGATGCAACCCTTCCCGTGGACGTAACCCATATTGGGTGAACCATGTATATTGGTGTTCTCTTTTGTTCTCTTTTCTCCAATTTTATTTCATGCTTTATGTTGCTTGGTAGATAAAAGGATAGACTAGTAATGCTTTCCTTATTTTATATTGTGTTATGATATTATTTCACATTTCCACAATATTCTAACATGGTATTAGAGCAAGTTGCTATGCTCTACATTCTTTGGTAATTTTTTTTATTTTTTATTTTCAAGCAACATATGTTCATGATTTTACTTGCCTTTTTCATTTTTTTGTGGTTTTGTGACCCGATCTATAATACCCATGTGGTATTTTTTAAGATCTGGGCTCTATTCTACCTATTTGAATTTTTTCTTTCAAACCCTAACACTTGTGGAGAAGTGTTTAATATAGAATTGGGTGGAAATTTCATATCTTTTTGCGCCGAGAGGCGCTCTACAACTCAGTCTGAGGGAAATATTGTAACGTTATCTTGTAACATTATACTGTAAAAATAAAATTTTTACGTATCCATCAAAATAAATGTTGGCCACAAAACAACCTAATATGGGGGAGATGTTGTAATGTTCCTACCTCACAAAACAATAAAAAATTAAAAATTTAATATACCACCAAAAATATGTCGCTCATAAAAACAACACAATATGGGGGAGATGTTGTAATGTTCCTACCTAACAAAATAATAAAAAATAAAAAATTGAATTATCCCCAAAACAAATATTGACCTTGGAGATGGTTTTAAAATCATGTGCAAGGCCTCCTAAACAACCCATGTTTTTAGTGTACATGGTTTAAGGGGGCCTTGCAAATGGTTTTAAAACCATGTGCAAGGCCTCCCAAACAACCCATGGCTTTATTGTACATGGTTTAGGAGGGCCTTGCAAATAGTTTTAAGACCATGTGCAAGGCCTCCTAAACAACACATGGTTTTAGGGGGGCCTTGCACATGGTTTTAAAACCATGTATGGGGGATATGTTGTAATGTCCATTCCTAACAAAATAAAAAATAGTAAAAAATATTATATGTCGGCCATAAATAATATTAATTATTAATAATAAAAATATTATATGTATACCTTAAATGAAAATATGTGTCTTTTGGTTTGAATCAAATCAATCGCTATATATATGACACACTAAAGCTGATAGCTCCTTGAGTGAAATATTTAAGAAGAACTTTGCACCTGGAGATATTTGATCCCTCGACTCGGCGCTTGCTAGAGACTGAAATTTGGATCTATGCTGGTTTTAACACTTTATGTGTAGTTTCTTAAGAAATAAATTGCAAATATGAGTTTCTCTCACAAAAATACTCAATTTCAAAAAAAAATCGTCTGATTTTGTGTTTAGGAAAGTGAAGATATCGTTGATTTAAAATCAACTATTTTTTCAGAAATTTTTCATACGGATGGAAATATTGTAGAGTGAATATATTTTGATCGAGTGCCCATATTTATGTTCTGTTCTCATTACTGGATGTAGAATGGCATCTCCAGTTCTGAAAACAGGTTATAATAAAAATTCCAGGAAATATTTATCGTGTTATGGTCATTTTAAATTTTTTTTTTTTTTTGCTTTCTGTTTTCTGCTGCAGAGTGACAGATCCATCTTTTAGCAATTGTTGGGCTTCGGTTTTTGTGAAGAAATTCATTTTTTTTAGATCTCTTATCTTGAAATTTCTGTCATGAGCTTCTCAATCTCTTTTCATTAGGGTTTATGTTCTTATTCATCATGTTTACAGAGGTTGTCTTATTCTTGTTTATGTCTATAACCTTCTTTGTGTGGAAGATGTTTAACAATTTCAGGGGCATGGATCTCTAGTATGGTAATGGTGACATCAAGAAATGGACCTATGCTTAGGACCTGGTTGTTTAATGGCTATATTTTCATATCTATAAGTGATATCACTGTTTTATTTGACCAATTTCTTTTTTTTTTTCTCAATATTCTAACATGGTATCACTCTTCTAATAATGATAATGATGATTCTAGATGTGTTATCTTGTGATCATTATTTTCTTTATTTATATGTTATTGTTGGCTTGTGTAAAAGCAATTTCATAATTTTTTATAAGAAATCTCTTTATGATCATTATATGCTCTTGCTAATTAATTTCTTGAGTAAAATGAATTTTTTGAATCTATGTGATATCATATTTTTTGCTTGTCATAATTTCTTTAATTGGGGTATAGTTTTCTTTTTCATATATTGCAGAGTTGGTATCTAGTTCCTGTGTTGTTTGCCTCTAACATTCCTATATGGAAGCATTGGCATGCATTGCTTGTCTATAATGTTCCTATATAGAAGCATGGGCATTTCCAGGAGATTTCATCTCTTGCATATTAACATGATGTTAACAAGGAATGAACCCATGATTATGGAAATTAGTGACTTGTCATTTTATAATTTATAAGTGATATCATGGGTTGATCATAATTTCTATATGTTGATCATGTTAAACACTTTAATCTATTTTCATATATAAAATGTCATGCTTATTTCGATCATCCTTTACCAATGTTTATATGGCTTTGAGAAATCTTATAATCTTGAAATCTTTGTCATGAGCACCTTGTTCTTGTTGCATTGATATTGCTATTCTTATGATTGCAGAGGTTTTCTTGTTCCTACTTGTCTCTAACGTTCATATATGAAAGCATTGACATGTGTTTCTTGTCTCTAACGTTCCTATATGGAAGCATTGACATTTTTAGGGCATTAATCTGTTTCATATTAACATGGTGTTAACAAGAAATGAACCTGTTTTTAAGATTAGTTGCTTGATGACTATGTTTTTTCATATATTTAAGTGATATATTGGCTCATTATTCTATATTGGTATCTATTATGCTCAGTCATGTTTATGCTCCTCTATTTATTATATCACATCATGTATTTTTTCTTGACAATCTTTTGCTGATTATTTATATGGTATTGCATAGAAGCAATTCCTATTATTTATATGTTCTTGAGCAATGTCGTTTTATCATCTCTTATTTTTTTGGGATTGTCATGTTTATTATATTCTTTACTCTCGGAAGTTATTTTGTGTAGATTATCTATTTATGTTGTGGGATAGTTTGTTTCTGCTATTACTTCCTTGTTTAATCATATGTTGGTTGTGGATATATGGTTTTTCAACATTGTTCCTCTTTTCAACTTATCCTTGACTGCAAAAAAGATGGTTGATGTTAAGAAGGAATGTAATGTTGATTTTTATCATATTATATCACAATATTCTAGTAATGTTGTATGATGGACATCCATCTTCTACTGTTCATGCATCTCTCAGTTGGTTTGTGAAGACTGTCTACTTGCCTCATGTTGTGATGGATAGACCATTTGGGTCTTGTATTCATAATGTAATCTTCAGTAAGAGATCTATGAAGACTTTTTCGATGTATGGATATAGGGTTCTTTTCTTCATCATGCGGTCTATTTTAGATTTCTTTCAGCTATCAGTTGAGTTACAGGTTGTGATGAGTTTACAGCCACATGTTTTATTGTATTTCCCATACACTATTTTGTTGTGCAAACGTTCATCATACATCTTGGTACTGATGCCGTTTCATGAAAAGTGTATGTTGTCTTCATCAAGTCCATGATGTGAAGTGTGTTTTTTATTCGCATCGTATGGAGCATTCTGGAAGTTGTCATCAAGGGGGATTTTGGTGTGTTTCCACCTTCCTTCCATTTGTATTCTTTCTCCCAGTAATCATTAAGGGGGACTGTTAGAATATGTAATACTGACTTATGTCGTATATTGGTAAAATATCATTTAAAGGCATAAAATAACTCTAATATTATAAAATAGAGTTATCCCACATGCATAATTGTAATTATATCCTTTGTAACCATTCTCTATATAAAGAGGTGGAAATTCATTTATCCCACGTGTTATGGGATATATTGTAATCCAAATCTCTTGGTATATAAGAGAGGTGAAAGAGACCCTTTTGGGTATGTGTTGATTGTAGTTCATCACACATCATATGTTGTGTATGTAATTTGCACACACATGATTGTGACATGATTGGGCGATGGAGCTTGATGTGATGCATATGTGAGGATGCCATGTAATATTAGAGATTTATTTGCATAATAACGGAAGATGCAACCCTTCCCGTGGAAGTATCCCATATTGGGTGAATCGTGTATATCAATGTTCTCTTGGTGTTCTCTTTTCTCCAGTTTTATTTCATGCTTTATGTTTCTTGGTAGATAGAAGGATAGACTAGTAATTATTTCCTTATTTTATATTGTGTTATGATATTATTATATATGTTCACAATATTCTAACAAACTGATTAACTAATTGCTTGACCATTAGTTAGAAGTTTAACTGAATTTGTTTAGTCTTTCACAATCAGTTCCATCCACAATAAACACTTTGCATAAATCAAGAAGTAGATTCCTTAATTAACTGAAACTTGTTTTCCACAAATTATACTTAACTGATGTCTTTTCAATTTGAGTTCACCAGAGGTATGAAATGGGTAATTAGAATCCTTACTCTATCTCTGTGCTCATCTCATTTATCATTAATTAAATAATGCATGGTCCATAAGTGTTTAATTAATTAGTGACCTTTATCATATCATACTTAGAAGAATTGTTCCAAACCTATGATCATATGTATTACCCTGGGTCATATAGTCATATGCTAAATTAAATCACTCTAGGGGTAGATAATTCCTAAAGAAGATCACTTATAGTACCTAGTGACCATGCCTACCCATAAATCACATAGTATATCCTCATGACTTGATACAACAAAATTCACAGCTTGATGCAACACAATCTATATGGTACTTGATACAACACAAAACCGGTCTTGATACAACATAAGACTCCAATATTGATACAACACAATATTTTGACTTTGATACAAAATAAGGTTATGACCTTGATACAACACAAGGTCCTGATATTGATACAACACAAGATCCGATTACAGGTATCTCTCATGAATAAGACTTGATGTGACAACATCATGTCCTATCTCGATACAACACAAGCTTCCTAAACTTAATAAAACATAATTTCTATACATGATACAACACAAGGATATTAACTTAATACAACATAAGTTTCTAAACTTAATACAACATAAGTTCCAGAGTTGATACAACATATGTCTCTTGGAGAATGACTCCTGATGTTGTACATTTAACACTCCCTCTTAATGAGGACACATTATCTTCCATACCAATCACATCTCGAAAGTGTCTGAACTTCATCAGATATAGAGTCTTTGTCATCACATCTGCAACTTCTCATTAGTAGCTATGTTCTAAAGTTTTACAATAACTTTTTGGGCCATGTTTCAAATGAAGTGATACCTCATTTCTATGTGTTTCAACTTGTCATGAAACACATGATTTTTGGAAAGCTTTATAAAACTATGGTTGGCACACTTGATCAATGTAGGCTCTAAATTTTCATCAAAAAATCCTCCAAGTAGCTTTCTCATCCACACTACTTCTCTGCAAGCAGTACTAGCAGCAATGTACTCAGCCTCTACGGTGCTCTGGGAAATTGAACCTTGCTTTCTAATATACCATGAAATCATAGTAGAAGCCAAGATGAAACAATATCCGGAAGTGATCTTCCGATAAAAAATGCTTCCACTGCAATTAGAATTAGTACATCCAATCAATAACACTCCTCCATTGGAGGCATACCTGAGTCCATAATCAACTGTACCGCAGAGGTATCTCAAACTATGCTTACCTGCAACCTATTGTTTGTGTCTAGGACCAATCATGACTGACTCAAAATGATAATTTCATAGAAAATGTCTGTCCTCAAATGTATTAGGTACATCAATGAGACAATCTACTATCTGTATAATGTGGGGTCCACTGGATTCGATCCAGTCTCAAAATCATGGCATTTCCTCAAATTGGAATCCATCGGAGTTATTATGGATTTACAATCCACCATTCCAAATATGCACAAGATGTCCATAGTGTAATTCCCTTGAGATAGAAATATCTCATCATTCCTCTTCCGAATCTCAAGGCCTATGAAGTAGTGCATAAGATCTAAGTCCAAGTTTGAATATGCATCACTCTTCAAGAAAACTAGTTTCTAAAGATAACTGTTTATTCTGGAATACCAAGATCGGGGATATGTTTTTAAGCCATACATGGCTTTCTTGAACTTGCATACATGGGAATCCTTCCCATGTATCACAAAACCCTCATGATGCTCAATGTAAACCTCTTCTTGAACCTCACCATTAAGGAATGAAGTCTTCACATCCATCTAGTGAAGCTTCCAACCCAATACTGATGCAAGTGAAATAATAGATATAATGGTGGTATAGCTGGCCACTAGAGAAAAATCCTTCTCATAATAAAAAACCTCTTTCTAAAAAAAAATCCATGGGAAACAAACCTAGCTTTTTCCTATTAAATTTGAGAACCATAGATCTACAGGCCAATATGAGAGATATTGGAAAGGAATTATGTAGTGGAGTAATTAAGATCAATATACACCGAGCAAAGAATTCATGAGATAAATTTTAGATAAATTGGACAAGAACTGTTCTGATAATCAAAACATCAATCTTCATTCATTAATCAGTAATACAACAATGGTAGAAAAATATATATAATTCAAATACTATGGATATGATTCAAATCTACCAACTCTAATTGACTGTTTATCTAACTTAGTGTGGAAAAATCACATTTGGAGCTTACTAGTTTAACTCTAGATGTCTAAATCAGTCTACAATCAGTTAACTGATGAGGTAGGTGGACAAAAGGTGCCACACTCCTTGCATGCATGCAAAAATGGTGCTAGGATAACCAATAGTGATCTAACTGATTGTAACTGTAGGATAACTCAATATAACACCTTACCTACCACAACCAACTGAAGGTGACTACTGGTGGCGCTTAGAGTGGGCTCCTATAATGTAAGGATTGGTACTAGAGGCACATAAACTCATGCATGAAGATGCAGTAAGTGGAAAATAACCTATAGGTGTCCC
>LPNX011144852.1:99932-234458 GCA_001517045.1 Pseudotsuga menziesii | reverse complement strand
AAACCTCATGGGAACCCCCCCCTCCCCCCCTCAAAATAAGTAGGAAACAAGAAACAAGCTATACTTAAGAGAACTTTTTTCTCTTTGAGCAAAAACTTGTGAAAATTTTGCTGCAATCTACAACTCTATGGAGCAATAACGCACAATATTGGTTCTTTAGTGAATCATCATCCTAGAAATATGCATGTGAACCTATAAATAATTTTCCAATCTGATGATAGATAAGAGAAGGAATATTGCCACTGTCTCTTATTTCTAGAGTAATAGTGACTTGATCCAATTTTTTCTTCAGTGGGTCGAATTATGGATCAGTCCTCACCATCAAGTAGCATCTCTCAAGAATCTTGTTGCACCTTAGTGAAGGAAGTGAAATTAAATGAGAGAGCGCAACATGTTCATTATGATACTGGGACCCCGTTCTTCTGATGTTATCTGGATCCCCACCAACATTCCCAACTGCTTCAATGAGATTTTGGGCCCATTTAGGATTTTGATTTGGAATAGGAGATAGATCCTCTTGAGGCTCAATCTCAATATGAAGATCATGTTGATCTTGTTCCTCATCTTCTGAACCTAAAAATTTAGATAATACATCACTAAGAAAAGGTGTATATAGAATTTTTTTACCTCCCCTTTTGAATGGAAGCTGAGGTTGTACTGGATCTGAGTATGACAGAAAGTGTCAAACTTCATATGCCTTGGAGGCATGGTTTGCAACACTCTTCACTATAATATTCCAGGTTGAGATATCTGTGATATCCATTGAGTCAGGACCAAATACTACTCGCTTTGGTGATCTTGTGTGTGTCATCTAGCATACATATAACAAATTTGTAGCTAAGAAGGGAACATAGAGTACATTTCTGAACACTCCATGTTTTAACTTGATAGAACCCTTTCCTTTAGCTTCAATTTGGGTATCATCGCCCATGTGAATACTAATACCATTTTTAGTTTTTAATGAATATAATGATTCTATGGATGCAACCATATGATTGGATGCTCCTTAATCAACGAGGAAAGCATGTAATTTTGAAAAACTTGCCTTCAATGCATGTTATCTGTCATCATGATCTTCAGTCTCTTCTCCAGAGTCAGTCTTCCTTGCTCCTTCAGGGAGGGAAATATTGTGACACTCAAGGAGTTTTTCCTTTTGATCAATGGTCTTATTCATACAATGACTTTATGGATGAAATCCTCTCATACAGTAGGAGCATTGTGTTTTATGAAATTTATTATTCTTGCTAGAAACTGAGGCTCCATTGGAAGATTTCTGATTCACCTCTGGTTTCGAATTAGTATTTTTGGTCTCCTTCCCTTTTTGCTTCTCTATTGCTTTTGCATTGCTAGAGTCTCAAGCTAAGAGTTCGTGATTCTTGGAGGTTTGAAGAACTCCAATATGAATCAATTTGTATTGCTCCTAGCTCAAAGACTCTACAAAAGAATCTAAAGAAGACATCTTCCAATTTGGAATGGAAACTCTTATGGAATGGAAAGTAGAAGCAAAAATTGAGAATTCTGAGTCAAGCTTTCTCAGAATTGACATCACAAACTACTCATATTTCCTTTCTATCCCACATTATTTGCATTGTATTACTAGAACTATGTATTTTGAAAAGAATTGTCAAATAATATCGAAACCGCTGGGCTATAGTGCAATGATTTCATTCTCCAGAATATGGCCTCTAAGCTCATCTTGTTTTCCAAGCAAATATTCAAGCTTGTCCCATACTTACCTTGGAGTTCTGAGTCCTTTAAAGTGAAATAGAAGATCCCTGGAGATGTGGATGCACATGAAGCCAAAGGATTCATCTAGTTGGTTTAGAAACTCGGATTTCTCAACATAATACTAGGGTTAAAATTATCTTCCCATTGTCATCCTATACAATCCCTTGCTACACAAGGCCATCTACATATCTTTCCTCCAATCAATGTAATTGAAGGGAGTAAGGATTTTGGTTGTAAGAGGAGAATAATTCTACATTTTACTTATGCTGATTAGTCAAATATTCAAAAGCTATGTAGGTATCTGTAAAGAGTCACTACAAAACAATCCTATTCACAATAATATGTTAGTTGAAACCCTTCCACCTCGACATGTGCACTTTTTAGAGCCTGTCACACCTGGATGCACTTATCTAGACATAATCGAGAGGGAGCAATGCTATGATTTCAGGAATTATGTGGAAACTCAAATTCTTCTGGTGCACAATGGAGGTTTTCGAGGTTTGTTGCTATCTTGAACAAGGCTCTGACATGATGTTAAATCTGAGAACCATAGATCTACAGGACAATATGAGAGATATTGGAAAGGAATTATGCAATGGAATAATTAAGATCAATATACACTGAGCAGAGAATTCATGACAGCAATTTCAGATAAATCGGACAAGAATTGATCAGATGATAACAACATTAATCTTTAATCATTAATCATTAATACAATGGTAATACAATAAATATAATTCAAATACTGTGGATAGGATTCAAATTTACCAACTCTAACTGACTATTTAGCTAACTCAGCATGGAAAAATCACAGCTGGATCTAACTAGTTTAACTCCGGATGTCGAAATCAGTCTACACTTAGTTAAATAATGAGGTAGGTGGGAAAAAGGTGCCAAATTCCCTGCATGCATGAAAAATTGGCTCTAGGTTAAGTGATCTAACTGATTGTAGCTGGAGGATAACTCAGCATAACTACTTACCTACCACAACCAACTGAAGGTGACTATTGGTGGGACTCAAAGTGGTCTCCTATAATATAGGGATTGGTCTAAAAGGCACACACAATCATGCTTGAAGATGCAACAAGTGGCAGATAACATCTAGGTGTGTCCCCCATACTCTATTACAATGATAATAACTTCCTAAGTTAGAAAAAATGTCAAATAGACTATATTGGACAAAGGAGGATTAATTAATCCTAACATGTCCTTGTCCACACTTCCATCTACAACAAGATTTATTTTGTAAATCCATATGGAAGTTACAATTGAATTCCTCTAAGGTCTGGGAACAATATCCCAAACATCAATCTTCATAATATAATGATATTTTTCTGTCATATCATCTTTCAACACTTGATTCTTGGTAACCTCTTCATATGATGAAAGCTCTGAGTCTTTAATGTTTCTCATCAATGCAACATATCCTGAATACCCATAAGGTTTATTGCACTCTCTGGAAGTTCCTACTGGTGCTCCATGCTTCTCAACATATCTTAATACATTTAGGCACCATGTTGACCTCCTTTTTGTAGGAGGTTCATCAACTAGTTCAATGGGTTCATTGATGTCAGGTAGCTCTATATGCTCGATTGGATTCTCCCACTAAACATCAGAAGGGGAACAATCATCATCATGATCCTATTATATAGGAGTCTCATACTCCTCTTCCTATGGATCAAATTCAAGCTCTTTTGACCGCTTGAATGCTTCCTCCTCATGGAAAGTCACATCCCGTTTGTACTCAACATGTCTCCCACCAGGTACATATATTATGAATTCTTTGGTGGTCTCATTTTATCCAACCAAAGCTACCTTCTATCCAGAAGTTTCCATCCTGGTTCTCTTTTATTTTGGTCTATGAATATACACAGGACATCCAAAAATCTGAAGATGTGATATGTCTGGTTTCTCACCAGTGAACACCTCTTCACGTGTTTTCTCACCAAGAACTGCAAGCATAGTTATGTTATGTATGTACATTGTTGTACTAGTAGCTTCTTCCGACAAAGAAGAAGATAGATCCTGATCATGTAACATGAATTTTGCAGCCTCACAAACAATTTTGTTCTTTCTCTTTGCAACCCCATTCTGTTGTGGGTTGTAAGGAACTGTTAACTGTCTACATACGCCTACATCCATGCAAAACTTATTAAGATAATTTATTTCAAACTATCCACCGTTATTAGACCTTAGGGCACAAATATTACTACTTGTATGATTCTCAACTAAGGCTTCATATTCTTGGAAGTTACAAAAGGTTTCACTTTTTACTTTCATGAAGTAAATCCAAGATTTATGGGAGAAATCATCAATGAATAAAACATAGTCAAGATGCCCATTGAGGGATGGGGACGACATGGGTCCACACACATATGATTGCACTAAATATAATATGCCTTTATATCTAGTATGGCCGCTAGGAAACTTCTTTTTAACATTATTTCCTAAAGCATAACCCCAACAAACAATATCATGTACAAAATCAAAACTAGGCATTCCTTTCACCATTCAATGCAAACTAGGTATTTCTTTGAAGTGAAGGTGGCCAATCCTCCTATGCCACAACTTGCATGGGTTGATAGTATGATGGGTCATGGCTGATAGTATGATGGGTCTTGAACTCCAATAAAAGTAGCAATATTAATGTTTTGGTTCTTCGACCGCAAGTATGTTGAATTCTCCGTCCAGATAACTCAGAAGCCTTTATCTTCAAGGAAAAAAATAGAGAGTGTGTTATTCTTCAATCTATTGACATAAATAATGTCCTCCACATGTAGTGTGTTTCCTGGACTCAGCTAGAAGGATGCCATTCCAACTCCTTGGATTGAGTATGTGGAATTGTCTCCCAATTCTACCATGCATGCAAATTGTTTCTCTTTTAGGTTTTATATTGCACCCTTGTACACCTACATGTTATTTGAAGCACCATAGTCAATCATCCATGTCTCTTCTCCTATGATGAGAGATATGGACAAAGAAAAGATGAGGTAATACTCCCTCCTTATCTCTTTCTCTTTGGGTGCATCTTCTTTGGAAGTTTCTTCTATGATGGTGGAAGCATGAACTATTCCTTATTTTATTTTCCTTGCAAGGAAATACCATATAATGTGTCCCTACTTTTGGCCATTAAATCATAGAATATTTTATTTATCAAAACATTTATTGATTTATTTTTGTTTGCATGAAAGGACTTCTTAGGAGTGAATGGATTCCTCCCTTTCTTGGTTCTTGCTGTGAGGGAAAGATTATCCTCCTTAGTGTTCACAACTTTGTTCTAAATGCACCCTTCTTATTGAATGCAACCATGCCAAAGTTGTCATGGACTCATATATGATCCTCTTTTCCTTTGCTTTATTATTCTTGTACATGGTTCTTACTGCATTTGTAGTAGGTTCTTCGATCATGTTGGTCACAAAGGAATCAAGATAATTCTCTTCAATAATGGTAATCACTCTCCCATTCCATGTGTTGAAGTTTGAGGCGCGTTCAAGTCGGTATTTCGGTCGGATGGATATTGATGCCACTACTTCAGGATCTTGCTCAATGCTTCAAGATCTGTGTAGGTTTAGAATGTTTGCACAAAACTAAGCCCTTGCATGCCCTTTCTCTAATACCATGACAATGTTTCAGAAAAAAAATTGAATATGCTTGAACTTTAAAACTTTTGATAAACAAATATAGTGCATGTAGATCTCATAAACAATTAAAACACAAAAATAATTCAATCCATAAGACACATGATGTACCCTGGAAAAATACTCCAAATCCAGAGGATGAAAACCCCAACAATCCTTTAAGTATGATAGATAGTTGCAAATAATTATTTTACAACACTTGTAGATTGACTGATAATAGATATCAAAGAAGCACTAGAGAATAGAGATCACTCTAAATACTATCTCAGCCTTGCAAAGTGCATAACACTCTAATAAAAATATTATTTAGTCATACAATGAGAGGTAACGAATGGTTGCATGCCTTTTGGGAACTATGAACACTATTTGCATTATACACACATTACCTATTGTGCCTTCCTTGACTTGGTGCCAAGTTGTCACCTCAAAATTATCTCCCCTACTGAAGATATGTGCTCTCCATTAATTAACTGATGTTAACTACCTTTAATTGAAGGTGAACTAATTGAAATGAACTGAACTGAATTGAACTGAATGTGAATTAATTAACTAACTAATTGACCATCAGTTAGGAGTTTAATTTAATGTCTTTATTGCTTCAGAATCAGTGCCATCCACAAAAAACACTTTGCATAAATCAAAGAGTAGATTCCTTAATTAATTGAAACTTGTTTTCCACAACTTAGAATTAACTGATGTGCTTGTAATTCAAGTTCACTAGAGGTATGACATGGGTAATTTGAATCCTTACTCTATCTCTATGCTCATTCATTTATCATTAATTAAATTATGCATGGTCCATAAGTGTTTAATTAATTAATCATTTTTATCATATCATACTCAGAAGAATTGTTCCAAACCTATGATCATATGTATTACCCCGACTCATATAGTCATATACTAAAGTGAATTATCTTAGTGGTATATAATCCATAAAGGATACTTATAGCACCTAGTTTCATGTCCCCAATTAAATAATTTCCAAATAAGATTGTTTGCAAATAATGTTTCACCAACCTATTAGTTCCCTAGGTTGAGATGGAGACATAAATTTTGTAATAAGGGAATATGGGACCCAAAAGGACTTTATTTTACCATATTCACATTTAATTCAGTCAAATAAATGATAAATGATAATAAAATAAGGTGGCATGAGCTGATGAAGACACTTGGAAGCTTGTGGAGCCTTTGGGTGACTATATTTCCTGCACACTTGGAAATATATTCATCCAAATTAGAAAACATGGGTAATGTAACATTATTTGATGGTAATGTGGCATAAAATATAATATAATGAGCCAAGGAATTCTAATTGGTAAAGGAGGGTCGCTCCCATGGAAGAGGAAGAGACTAGAAGACAAGGTGTGCCACTTGGAAGGAGATTCTATGCACTCTATGACAACAAATGATGGAAGATTCTATGACAAGTATGAAAAATTCATACCTTATTGCTGATATATGAAAAATATGACATGTGAGGGATCAAAATATCCACCGATAAGTCAAATTTTGGAGTCATAGGAAACCATTCGAATTGGGGAAAGAATTGGAGCATAAAGAGGAAGACAAGTGTCATGAGGGTTACTAAACCAGCAATATGAGTTGGAGGAAGCTCATGAAGAGAAATTAGACCTTATGAAGAATAATGAAGTTAATAAAATGATTTCATGAGGAAGTATAATATATTTTTATCATTTTTAATTGGCCTTTGGAATTTTTGGAGAGATTTTGCTTGTCCATTGCACGGTGAGTGAACACTTACCCTGCTAGTGAACCAATTTTGAGGGAGTTGGATTCCTTTCCAAGTTGGTTGATGGAGAGGAAATTCATACCTCTAATGGGAGCTTAATGAAGGATTTTTATTTCCAGGTAGAAGGTCCTATATTCTAATTCTCTTCTATATCCCCAATCGCACATTCCTTCTTCTCCATTTCCCCACACTCACAATTGATGGTGCACTTGTTGGAGTGACTCTTGCGCCTTGCTAAGGATGGTTGATGCCCAATATTTGATTTATGATGTATGGATATTTAATATCATATCCATATTCTATGTAAGTATAAATCTTATAAATACATGTATGAAAGGCTTGCATTCCCCATGCTCTTGAATAACTAGTTTTCATGGATATGGCTTCAATATTGAAGTAGCTTTATATCATATTTGTATGAGGGCATTTATATGAGTTTTATGATGATGGGGAATCAATATATGATATATGGCTATGTAATATTATGTACACATTCTCTGTAAATAGAAATATTATAGATACATGTATGAAAACATTGTATACTCATGCCCTTGTATCATTAGTCTTCATGGATTTGGCTTCAATCTTGAAGTAGTTTTATACCAAATTTGTATGAGGGATATTATATGAGTTGGATGATGTTGGGAAATCCATATATGATGTTTTACTCTATAATTTAATTTCCATATCCTCTTTGGTTCGATCCAATAAACTCACGTGTGAAAATATTGCATTCCCATGCCATTGAATCACTAGTTTCCATGGCTTTAGCTTCAATCTTCAAGGAGTCTTGTATCATATTTGTATGAGGGATGTTCTATAATTTTGATGATTTTGTGACAGACATATATGATGTGTTACTCTGTAATTTCATTTTCCTATTCTCTATGAATCGAAATACAAGAAATCCATATGTGAAACTCTTGCGATTCCATGCTACTAATTCACTAGTTTTCATGTATTTGACCCCCATACTGAATGAGTTGTATACCAGACTTGTATGAAGGGATATACATGGTGTTTAATAATGGTGTGGAATACATTGGTATTTTTTATATGGTCCCTATATGTCACATCATGATATGAACATTTAACTCCACCTTTCATATGTCAAAATCGAGCTTTATGCAATTTCACTGAAAGTTACCCTATAAATGTTGCAGACCATAATCGATTTCCAGAACTTAATAAACACAATTAAGGAAATTTATTGATTTCTGATACTCATTTCCATAATTTATTCTTAAATTTGGGATGGTCATACTTGATTTAGAGAGTTAGTTTGGCCATCACCCTTGGGGGGATTTGAACACACTTTCCTAGTAATTTTGGTATTTTTGTCATTATCCCCAAACAAGTTTGCAGAGGTTAAAAGACTGATAAAAATTATCCATATAAAAACTTGGGATGTTTTAATACTCACCATACCATATCCTTTCAAATTTGGTACCATTTGGTGAAAGATGAAACCCTCTAGAGTCATGACTAGTTAAGCTCGAATTTTGCCCAATTTGTATTTTTCTCCAAAATTCCAAAAAGGAACAATTAAACCTAGTGACCATGAATAGCCATACATCACATATTATATTCTCATGAAATGATACAACATAAGCCATATCTTGATTCAACACAAACTATATAGTCTTGATGCAACACAAGACTCCAATTTGGATACAACACAAGATTCTGACCTTTAAACAACACAAGGTTCTGACCTTGAGACAAAAAAAGGTCTTGGTATTGATACAAAACAAGATCATAGTACATGAATATATCATGAATAGGAACTGATACAACACAATGTCCTATATTGATACAACACAAGCTTCTTGAACTTAATACAACATAAGTTCCAGACTTAATACAACATAAATGGAGTATGTACAATATTAGGTTGTGGGATAAATGGAGGTATTTGAGGTCTCAGAAAGGATTCAGTAGGTCTAGAAGTACTAGCTGAGCGAGATGGAGTTGCAAACTATGGTTCATGCACATGATTCAATAGAGTTATAGGAATATTATAAGGTCTTTCTTGATTATTTAAATATTTAAATATTTCTTGATTTTCAATTGAAGAAGATATCAAAGGAGAATTTAGCAGTGGAATAACTCTTCTTTAAGGTGAACATAGATTTATCCAAATGAGTTATTGAATCTGGAAGGATGAGGAGGTCCTTCATCCATGGATTTTGTCTAGTGTGCCACTTACCTAGATCCATCTTGATCCAGTAGAGTCTCTAGCTGAAAAATTCAACCAATGTTGTCTGATCATGTTTCGCCGTGCATAAATGAGACCTTGACAATGTCGTACCCAAGGAATGATTTTCTTTAATTCAATCATCGACAATGACACTGTTTTTCATGTTAGTCCCAGAGTTGAACTAGGTTGAAAATAGGACAAGATCAAGCATGTTGAGGCTCAAATTTTAATGATAGTAGAGATATATTGGTATAAAAATTGTTTTGATCCATTTTCTTGAATGCTCTGAATCTTTAACAAGTTTTGTGAATAAAATTGTGAATGCAAAGGAAAATTGATAGAGGAATTTGATGCATTTAAGTAGAACAAATAGGAAAATGCAAAGATATGAAATGATGAAAACAAATCTTGAACGGTAGGAAGAATCAACTAGTGGGTCACCCAAATGTCGCATTTTCATCTGATTTTCCCTTCACTATTCCTCACATTCATCCCTATTCATATCACTCAATTAACGATTCCTTATACCATTTTCATAAATAAATATGAGTTTACCTTGTTATTTTCCAATTTATTTATTTTTAAGTATTTTAAGAGAATTTATGATTAAATTTTAGAAAATTGACATATTTTCATTTATATCTCAAAGTTGTGTGAGCTTTGTAATGTGTAAGAATATTTGAAGATTTCCAACAAAAGGATTATTCAAAATATTTTCAAATTTTCCTCCACCATTTGAAGATTTGAAGGAGATCATTATTCAAGTTTATTCCAAGGAGAGGATCATGGAAATATGGATAGAATCTATCATCCAATATTTGTGAGGATTTGATGGGATAAATATTTTGTAATTATGGAAAATAGGTTGAGAGAAAAGTGGATCTACATTTATCCTCTTTTCAAAGCAAATCATGAATAAATAAGAGGGTTCTCTCCTCATTTGAAAAGTAGTCGAGGCCTATTTAGTGATGTGGTAGTAGATAAATATTTTTTGAGAGTTAGTCATGGATTTGATCATTTTGTAATAGGATTGACGTTTTAGACAAAATATTTTGATTTCTCCATAACATATTTGTTATTTTGAGTTGTTAATGTATATTTCATGTGAGCTCACGTATATTTATCATTTGTCACGTGGGATTTGTTATAGATTATTTTTCCTTTGTTTAATTTCAAGCTTTCTTAGCCAGGTTTAATTTATGCAATCTCATGCTTTCATAGTTAACTTTATTTTTATGCAACTTCATTCTTTTCTAGATTTCTTTTCATGCAATTTTTTGCTTTCATAAACTAGATTCAATTTCAACTATGTTTCATTCCCAAGCATTAGATTAGTTTCCTTTCACGCAATTTCATGCTTTCCTAGATTTAAATCTCATTTCAGTCGCATGTGTTTTATTTTCAAATATTAGATTAGGATAGTGTTGCTATGACCCTGCATATATTTTTCCTTTTGCCTCAAAGGTTTACGCTCTCCTCGAGTTGAAAATTTTAAATTGTTGGATATGTTTTCATCATTTAATATTTTTCACCCACATTTTGGCGCCATTGCCGAGGAGGTGCTAAAAGGGGATTGGAGTTTAGGTAGGTAGATAGGTTGTTATTATAGTACACATAAAGGGGGAGTGAAAATGATAAGACACAAGGGCGACTTCACTATGGAATTTCCACGGTGTAACAACCTGGAACATCCACTTTGGTGGGTCACCCCAAAGCCTTGTTGTTCCTTTTGCATCCAAATAAGTTTCTTATTCTCAAGCATGTTTATTTTTTCGCAATGTGTGATTTATTTTTCTTTCAAGTGTGTTTAATTTCTGCAAAGAGTTCTTTCATTTTCTGCAAGAGTACGTATTTTATGCGAGCTTATTTTTTTATGCAAGTGTGTCTTTATCTAGTTCATTTTTTTTTATTTGTTTTACAATTTTTGTAGTGGAAGTTTGGATTTATTTCATTATGCGTTAGCTTTGATTTCAGACTAGTTTTCCTTTGATTTTGTACCTGTTTATCTATGATTTTGTGTTGTTTTGTACCATTTATTTAGTATTTAATTTGATTACCAGTAACATGATTTTACGATGAATATAACTTTGGAACAACTCACTCAAATCTTAGCAAAAGTTGGGATCTCCTCTTCTTAGGAAGAGGAGATCTTGACAGTAGTCAAGGAATCAACTACTCCTCCAGAAGCAAACAAATAACCAATATTTGAAGAATCCTACAAATTTAATGGGGAACAATTATTCGAATAGGAGATTGAGCAGGACAAAGAGGATTTGTAGCATGATCCTAATTAGAGTAGAAATCATGCCTACGAAAGCCTTATCGAAAGATGGTTTCAAGCGAGTACCGGTTTAGGTCAATGTTTTTGTTTTTAGTTCATTAATTCACAGTTTCATCAACTAATTCACACATTCCTACATATTTTAATTTTACATTTCTAGAATTGAAAATGAATATATTTTTATTACTATTGCGTGTATGGTTACATTGGAAATTTGATTATACGTAGATGATTTATAATTTTTTAATTATTGTAGAGTAGGTAGTGAAAACCAATAAAACATGTTTAGATTTATTTTTGAATAAGTATGCTCTCTTCCTGCACTTTGTGCGATCTCGAAGATCAGAAAGGATGTCTATAAACATTTTTAGGAATGAAATTTTTTTTGACTTGGGATCTCCATTTGCTAAAAAAATTTATTTGTCCTAAATTAATTTGACGATTTTTGTTTTTTTAGGAATGCAAATAAAAACAAAACATACAAATTTGAAATAACTTGAAAAATAAGAATTTTTTCTGCCCGATCATCTTTTAACTTTAAAATATCCTACAAACAAAATAATAAAAGTATTTACTTTGCAGTAGAACTGTTTAAAACTTGATGTAGGAATAATGCAGATAAATAAAAAGCACACATAAAAAAATAGAAAACATCAAAACACATAAAATTACAAACTCATCATGAGCGTGAGCGTGACACGTTTATCAAAAGAATGGCTATGGAATCAATTTTATATAGTTCGGCCTTGTATGTTCAAACTACGAAAATAATAAAATTAGAATATGAAACTTTTTCCAATACACATCCTAGGTTCGACCTGAAGCCTGCCTATCATCTCGATCGTTTCTTGCATGAGATCAAAGATCTTGTATCTTCATTTGATATTTGAAGTGCACCATCGATGATTGGGAGGAATCAACGAAGAAATTAAAAATTCAGCCAAGGTTATAAGCTATGCACAATAGTGAATTAACAAGTGATACTGACAACATGCGTCCCTTGGGTCAGCCATTGAAGCAACGTACATAACCACACCATTCACCAAACCTTATACATAAACTTCACTACTCCCTGAGGAGAAGATTGGGCGCAACTTCATTAGCAATGGAAATGAAAAGAAAATTATTTTGAATTGATTTGAAGGTAACTTAGATCATTTTTACTCCATATGTTTCTTTCCACTTGCTCATGCTACATGAACTGCATATCCTTGTGATCCAATACAACACACCAAATTTTTTTATCCATCAAATCTTAGGTATCAGCCTGAGAATAGGGTGATCGGATGTGTTTGTTACAACTCCTCTCAACGCACACAAAAAAACGAAATCCAATTAATTACTCAAACAGAGATCTCGGTTTGGATCGTTCGATAAGGAAGGAGAGTTTATGTTGAATGCTCGACCATTAAGTGTTGATGTATTTGTAACACTACAACAAAACCCTGTGATTAGCGTCTCTTTTAGCTTCCTTTTTAGTGTCCACTATCACTTTTAGTGTATTTTTTTATCATTTTTTGGAAAAAGTGGTTGCTTTTCCACGGGATGGCACTTTTAATGGCATTATTTTCGTCCATTTTTAAACGTTGGCACTATTTTGGACGTTAATTAGCATCTCAATTAGCATCCCAATTAGTGTCCCAAATAACGTCCCAATTAGCGTCCCAATTAACATCCCAATTAACGTCCCAATTAGCATCCCAAATAACGTCCCAATTAGCATCCCAATTAGCATCCATTTTTAAAATTTGATGCTATTTTGGATGCTAATTAGCATCCCAATCAACATCCCAATTAGCTTCCCAAATAACGTCCCAATTAGCGTCCCAATTAGCGTCCATTTTTAAAAGTTGACGATATTTTGGATGCTAATTAGCATCCCAATTAACATCCCAATTAGAGTCCCAATTAGCAGTACAACTATCATCCCAATTATCATACAATCTAACGTCCCAATTAGCATCCAAAAAATCATCCCATATAACACCAAGAATAGCCTCCAAAAAAATGTCTTGAATAACATAGAACCATATATTAATCCAGGGTTAGCAACAGGAATTATGCCATGAATTTCGACACAAAAAACATCCAACATAGCACCAAGTATAGAGACAGGAATTGCACCTAGAAAATATCCAGCATAGTGTTAGGTATAGATCCAAGTATAGTGCCTGGAATAATACCAGAAATTTAGAAAGGAACCACGCTAGGAGTTGCAATAGGTTTAGAGCTAGGAATTGTGTTCGAAAAACGTACGACATAACTTCAGATATATCAATTTCAATGTCAATGATCATGAATCATGTGATAGTACTTTTGTATCTTGATTTATCACAGTGGCACGTAAATGATTTAATCATTGCATGTAAAGGCGCCCTGCATGTTAACCATAACAAACATCATCTTTTCTCCATGCATGTGCTACCTAACTGTTGTGTAAGTGCCAATATTACCTAGCCTTAATCACTATATTTCTCTAATTTTATCACATTAGCATGCACATGTTAAAAATCCACTATTTTGACTAATCGAGCTCCCAGATTTGAAGGGGATTTGCACATGACTTGCTGACATACAACCACCAACTATAAGGTGCCCCTTTTGCAAGTGTATGATTCAACCTAAGGAAAAATATGATACAAGAACTAAACCATTAATTCAAAGATATGCGCCCTCCATTAATTCACCAAGTGTTAACTCCTTTAATTGAATTTAACTAACTTCTTGACCATTAGTTAGGAGTTTAACTGAATGTCTTTAGTGCTTCACAATCAGTGCCATCCACGTAAGCAAGTTTGCAAGAGAGAGAATAAGAGGTGCGCTAGAAAGAAGAGAGAAGAAGTTGTCTTGGGTTTTACACTGTTTTGGTTGAGTTCTATAATGAAGAAGTTTTGTTGGGATATCTCCCCCACAAGGGTTTATGAGGATAAATATTTTGTTCTCTTGTGTGACTGTACTTGTTGTTCTTTTAGTGATCCTACCATCTTAAATTGTTTTAGAATATCATCTAAGGAATAAGAAAACTTAACAAATGTTGTACATTTAACAATAATAACAGTATCCCTTATCTTTGTGCAATGGTGAAAGAAGTGTTGTGACTGCACCTATTGGTGCAATTAGTCCTCCCACAAAAGAACACACACCCATGTAATTTTGAACTGTGGGTCATAACAAGGACTCTATGATCTTGAAAGAATAAAAACAAGACAATAACTTGCATCCTAAAAGAAAGAGCGCCAATATTTGCGAGACAATATCCAATACAACCCAAATTCAAAAAAGAATGTTGCTCCTTTTGTTGTCCCATTCTACAATATATCCACTCTGATTCTCTTTTGCATTTCCTTACCCAATTTTAGAGTATGCTTGGTATACTAAAACTTGGTTGTTGAGAAGCAAAGGGAAAAGGAAGAGTAATCCCATATATTTAAGATAAGCAATGATTTGAAAAAAAAATAATGGATATCCAATGTAACTCAACTTGGAAAAAGAAATAACTGGGATTCCTTGAATAACTAAGGAAGTAAGCAAAAATATACCCCCCAGAGATAGATAGCGAGCATACCAACTTGCGATCTTTAGGTTAATACCTTTTTCAAAAAAAACCTAGTATTTAGGTCCATATCTGCTGGGTTTAAGGTGGAAACCCAAATACCTTAAGCCTTCATCAATATAACCAACATTAAAAGGGAAAAGCGCACGCATAGAGTCAATGATTGACTGAACTTTGCATCAGTGCAAGATAAAGGACTTTCTATAGTTTATCTCAAGCCCAGAGGCATTACAAAACAATGCGATAATGCAATGCAGGTTCTGCCAATCCTTAGCCAAACCCCCTTCTATGATGATCACATCGTCTACAAACAACAGGTGAGAGATACACATCCCCCTTGCAACCTTTAAACCTTGGTTGAGTAAGTGGTCATCTTGGATAATTGGGAATGGTAAGCAAGTTTTTCTAGAGATTGATCCCTTTCTTAGGGGTGATTATTTCTATAAGCTCTCTTTTCCTCTTATTTCTATCCTCTCAGTGAAAGGATATAGATTCTCAGCTCATGTAAAGAGGCCTAATTAGACATGGCTTCTTCTTCCTCTTATTGGTTGTTAGTAGAGGACCTAGGACTTGAGGGAGATTTTGATTTAGAATGGAATACTTATATTGCACAAATAAATCATGTTGGTGTCAAACTGTCAGAATTAGATTATGATTTAGTATGGTCATGGAATGGATCTAATGGACAGTTCACTGCTAAATCTTCTTATGCAACCATTTTATCTATATCATCAAAATTTGTGGGGAACTGGTGGTGTAAATATCTTCGAAAGTGGAATATATTGAACATTGAAATTTAAATGTTTTCTGTAGCTTTTCCTAGAGAATATGATCATGACATGGGATGATATATTAAAAAGGGGTAGAATTGGTCCAAATTTCTATATTTTGTGTTCAATCGACAGAAAAATTGTCAATCATTTAAATTTATACATTGTACTTATGCAAATAATGTTTGGAAGGACATACAAACTACATTACACATTTATGAGAATTGAGAATCTCCTTCTTTGAAACAAATTCTAAAATACTGGTGTAAAAATGTTGGACATTTAAAAGAAGTTCCGGTACTTTTATGTTGGAGGATTTGGAGATCCAAGAATGCTTCTATTTTTTTATAATAAGGCACAAAATTTCTCTATTGTTAGCACAAAAATTTTGGGATATCTCAAAGAATTTTATAAGGAGGTGCAACAAAAACCACACAAAACTATTATTGAGCCTTTCTTATCAGTGGAGACAATTGTTGGTTATTTTGATGGGGAAACCCAATTGGGACTATGTGGTGGTGGAATGGTAACTTATTAAGTTATACAATGGTCATTGTTTTCATCTATGGATGGGAAGAGAGGCATTGTTTTCATCTATGGATGGGAAGAGAGGCTGGTACAAATACTAGAATGGAACTTCTGCATTATGGGGTTTATTAAAGTTTGCTTCTAATATCAACATTGTATCTCTCTAGGTACTGGGAGATTCTAAAGTAATTGTGAATTGGGTTGTTGGTATTTCCTATTTCCAAGTGATCACACTAGAGCATGTGTCAAAGAATAAAATTACTTCAAAATTCAATAAAATTTGAATGCAATAACTTATTTAGATATCTTTTGCGAGTTAAACTTAGTTGTAGATGGTTTATCCAAAAAATCCAATGGTTTAGTCGAAGGCCTATTACATTTTAAGGAACTCAAGGACAATGTAGTATTGTCTAAGGGTTCTATTTCTATGTACTGAAAGTAGCACATTTAGTCATTTTCCTTGGGATGATAGAAGATCGACATATTAGAAGACTGTATAATGCTACTATTTTGTTTTGTGTTGTGGCACTACATTATTGTTAAGCATAATAGTCCATGTATTTACTGGATAGTACAGGTTTCAATGCTAATGCTTATACTTTTGATTTTGGACCAATATCTGATGGATTAGTTGATCTAAGTTACTGGAGGATTCAATTGTACTATATTATTGTTTTCATTGATTCTCAATGAATATTAAGAAACAAATTTTTTCCTTGGTGAAAAATAAAATATTTGAAATCATTGTTTCTTTTAGTAAAATATAGAAAGACTAATTTCCAATTCTTTCTTGTACATCTACACCCTTTTCTAATTTATTGTATATAAGGGTAAATTTACAAATTGATTGTATAAAAATAATAAATTATTTTCCACTAGATTGAAATATGACTCCTCCCTCCTGCCTTAATTTGAAGTGAATCAAAAGAACTTTGATATTTGAAAGAAATATTAGTTTATGTATTTTTTTCTCATATTTACTAATTAAATTTTTTTCCCCTTGTGAGGGAAGGGGAAGAGTGAGGGATTTTCTTCAAATATTCAACATAAGATGGAGATTATGAAGAATAAGACGAGTGAAGTAGATGCGAAGGATTTTCTTGAGCTTGAGTTGTATCCCCTTTAGAGGGAATTTTATATTTTGGAAAAACTATTACTTATTTTAGAGGATTTTCTTGGTAAATGTATGATTTTTGAGTTGGTTCATCATTGAGGCATTTGGTTTGGCCTTGTCATTGCTAATGTCCTCATTCTTGAGGTCTTCGGTATTTTCTTTCTAGGTGACATTTTATCACGCAGGGGAATGAGTAAAAATTTCTCCTATTTCTTGATAGAATATTCTTCATCTACTAATCCACATCCCCTAAAACTTCATACCAATTAGAGTGGACAAAAGTTTTATGAGGATGAGAGGGAGGGGGTTAGGGAAAATTTTAAGGATGCATACATATTTCAAAGTGTATAAACCTTGTAGAATCTTACCAATTCTTAAAATTCCAACTCTAAAATATTTGACGATATTTCTTTTAAATATTTCAAATTCTAAGGATCTTATATAGTTTATATAATAAATTGGTGATTTTTAGAGGGAAAATTTTTTACCCAATATAAATTGGGCGAAATAGAGCTTCAAAAAATGCAAATTGGAAAATCTTCTTTTGGAAATAAAAAATGGAAAAATAACCCCTGGGCTAAACTTTTCACCTAAAATTTTACTTGGAGGGGGTACGCTTTTCTTCATCTTTTAGAAAGGAGTTTGGTCACCTGTATGTGAGGCTTCTAAGGGTGTTCATAATCTAAATGATGGTTATGATATCAATCATCGATTTAGAGTTGAATAGATTTTAGGAACCCTTTTTCCAAGTCTACATCCATGCAAATGTGGGCATAAGAGAAGAGGCCATTTTATGGTTTTGCTACTTCGATAAATTTCCTCAAGTTGTCTCCTATTTCCTGCACAACAAGATCTTGTCCCAAAAATTCAATGGAATCTAGGGTAAGCAAAATACCACTTTGAAAGAAACATTCATCTAGAATCTAGGAAATAAAAACTAGATCTGAAGATAATATATCCATCCTACTTGAACTCAAACAAGAATACGAAGAAACCTTTTCCAATGGAAAAAACTTGGTACCTTTATTTCAACTTTGAGACCTAGTTTTCTTGAACCCACTCGCCAACTAAACTAGCTATTAGACAACGGCCAATAAATTTGCGTACTAATTCATTCTATGCATATAATACATCATTATCATGATTCAAATGAGATTTAAGTTTGAGAAATAGAAGAACAAAATCTTCTATAATAGTGTTAAATGCACCAAGTTCAAATAAAATACAAAAATGAACGAGAATACCTAAATCTAAGAAAAATCTTAAATATTTAATTTTAAATTGAATTTAAAATTTCAACATAAACGTGCAAATATTTTCTTAGACACATTGAAGTTTATTGGCCCAAAATTGCTTAAAAATATGTAGGTTTTAGTGGTTTGAAGCGCAAATGCCTCTGGTCTTTGCTTCTTTCGGTATTGTTACTGGAGCCAAACTGTATTGGATGTTGAGGCAACCCACTCACCTTTAAAATATTCCTTGTAGGGTTTTTGGCTACAAAGGTTTTAATGAGGGTTTTACAGATGGTGGGCACAATTATGAACCGTTTGCAGCCCCATGTTTGCTTCTGTGGTGTATATTTTAATTGGTTTTGGTATTATTTTGATGAAGCTACGGAGATGTTCCAAGTTCACAGGTTTAGGTCGATGGACTGGAAGCTGATGACTATGGCAGAAATTGCAACGAGCATTGACCAATATCAAGTTGCAGTCACCCGTGAGGACGCTTCCATTGAAATCTGGAATGCTACCCCCAGCTCCCTAGGATAGCACTACGAACTGGAAATTCTAGGTAGAGACGGTTCTATAATTTCGTCCTTGTCTAGTGCTAGTCAATCTCAAGTTCTTGTCCATATTGTCGTTTATTCTCAGCTAGTTTGGATGGATCCATTTCAGAATGGGACCTTGGTTCTTTACAGCAGAAGACGGTTGTAGAGGCCATTGGAGGATCTATCTGGCAAATGGTAACTGGGCCCTTACAAAGAGCAAGATATCCTTGGATTGAATCCATAATGATCATGGTGGCGATGATGATGATGAAAATGGAATAAACAACACTGCTCGTGGATTTGATAATGAAGAAGAAGAACTTGTGGTGCAACAAGTGGCAATTTTTTTCTGATGATGGTGTTGTTCGCATTTATGTTCTTTGTGAGGAAGGTATGGAATATTATAGGTCATTTCCAAGAGTTAAAGTAAAAATTTTGAGCATTGTTTGGAGTTTGGATGCAAATAAAATTTTTGCGGGAGGTTCTTATGGTTGCATTAGGTGTTGTGATCTCACTACAAAGGACGAGGTATACATGATAACAACTGGTATTGGAGGTTTGAATACTGGGGCAGACATCTGTATTTGGTCTCAAGGTTCCAGAGTTTTTAACCTGCAAAGGGATAATTTCCTCTCATCTACTGCCACTGTCAGGTGAGTTTTCATATTCATCCATTATTTTTCACGTCAAATTTCTGATACAATTCGTGGCTTGTGTTTTCCTGGGTACTCGTTTATTCATTATTCTTGTCAATATATATTTGTTAAGTTTTCTATGAGGGCTTGTGATATTTTCTCAACTCACTACTTTTTCGGACAGGGTTTGAGCTATCTCGGCAAGCCCTCTTTCTTCTAAGGTTATTTTTTATGTATAGATATTAAATCTCTATGTTTAAATCAGGGTTTCTACAATTTTTGGTCAGATGTTTGCAAGAAATTCAGCTATTTTAATATTCCACACTTTTTACCTCAATTTACTAGACTTTTTTCCTCTGCTTGCATGCTTGTTTTTTTACCTATTTTTTTCTTCAATTAAAATAAATCACCGTAAGTTTGCCACTGTGAATACTGTTTTTTAAGAACTTTATTACAAGAAGTATACTTCCCTAGCAGTATGGAAGATAAGTATGGAATATAATTTACTGTATGAAACATTATAGTGCAACCCCTTCACGTCTATATTTTCTCCATTTGGTTGTGCCCAACTGAAAATTGGTTATCATTGTGTCATATTGTTCAACTGTAGTGTTTTTGTTGGAACTCAGTGTACAGTCGAAAGTGCTGGTACTACTCTAAATATAAATACATTTACTTGAGTCTTCTTGAATTATTTCAACATGCTTGATCTGTAAGCCTCCTCCATCTCAGGTTCATAACAATATTCCATCACCTTTTTTGTGACTCGCTTCTTGCTTCTTAGCAATGAACTCAACGCAGTCCCAGTTTTACTGTCCTCAACCTTCTTTTCTACTTCTGTAATAAAATAATCATCCATTGAATGAATTTGAGGAGCACTTCCACCATTCATGACCTCAGTATCACATAATGCATTCGCCAAATAGATATTCCCACTTCCTAGAATACCTTGAAGAATGATGACAAACAGATCAGGACGAGTTGCTTGACCTAGCTGTCTAAAAGTATTAATAGCATCAACTACCTTTGGCTTGTCATCTTGAACCTGCTTGGGTGGGAAATGCTGGCCTGTTTCTACATACTATTTAAATGGTGGCATGTGATGCATTACATGATATCCCACAGAGGAAAATCCAGGTCCATGATGCATCGGAGTGTGCTGGTATTGGAAACCATGTGTTGATGGCTTCAAGTCAGGAAATGATCTCATACTTGTCGGAAGTGAATGTGCCCCTGCACCAGATGAAGAGAAACTGGTAGAAGTAGATAACTTAGGAGGAGAAATCATAGGAGGAAGTGGTGGAGGAGCATGATTTGGTGAGAATCGGGGTGAGGAAGGTAGAGGTGGGGGAGGAAGGGGTGGAACAGAGAGGGATGGAACATATGGTTGAGTTGGTTGGATTTGACCTTTTGTTATTGATGTTGTAATCAACATGTCAGTCTGTACAACACTACCATTAGTAATCAACTAGTAACCAGCCTGTACATTAGCATGAGAAATATCATGGCGTTCAGTTGCTAGCATCTGTTGAGACTTATGCTCATCTTGCACCTGATTCTGTTCCATTTGAGGTTGTTGTTGATGTCCATGCTGGTGTTGATACTGCTCAGCCATTAACTTCTAATGGATACCCTTCCTGATTTCTCTACTGCAGCAGCCAATAACCCCACTCTTGAGGATTCTATTTCTTGCGTATGTGAAGATTGATTTTCTTATTATGTTGGGGGTGATGTAAAACCTTAAATTCTAATGAATACTATTGCCCTGCTTCCTAATTGCTCTACTACTGTAGCCGATACCCCAACTCTTGAGGATTATGTTTCTCATGTATTAGCTGGTGAGTTGGATGATGTTGCTGCCCTTGTGATGGAGGATACTTCTCAAACTATTGATGGAGCATTTGAGAAGAACCATGTGATTGCTGCAGCTTCGACTGATTCTATTGATTAGGGGGAATATCTTAATATACTTGATTAGGAATTAAATGCAACTCCTGTTTCTGCAATTGTGAAATGTCCTGACGCAATTTCAGTGTTTGTTGTTGAAATTGAAGGGACCTCTATTGCTGTTGCCCATGAATATGAAAATGGTGTTCCTGAATCATGTCATTAGGTGGAGGATGTTGAAAATTTTCATGATTAGATACAGGAGTTAATGAATAATTATTTTTTTGCATATTCATATCTGCTTGAGTGTCTACATGTGGCAATGGCTGATTCCAGTGGTTGTGTGCCTGAAGATTGTTGTGATGCATTCTATCCCTGTAAGGGTTTGACAATGACTAGTCTCCACTTGTTTTGCCCTCAATTTTTTCTAGAAAAGGGTTCTTCCCACCAAACTGAGTAGGTTGTAACTACTGCATTTGGGTGTAGGTGCCTTGACCTTGACTAGATATATGATATCCCTGCCTTTGTCCCTCAATATGACTCCTAGTAATATCTTGCTGATCTTGCTGAGGAGCCTTAGAAAGGATATCCTTACATTGCCCCTGGAGACCTTGAAGGCTACCATCATCTCCTCAGAATATTTCTTCTTGAAATTGGCTCGGTTGAAAGTAAGACTACTTATCCATATTTTATTGCTGCTGCACAAAGTCCAAATGAAGTTCTTCAAATATCTTTAAGGACTTCTCATGGTTCCCTTCCCTACTTGACTGAGGTATTAACTGACTATATTTTTGTACAACACTCCCACTGGAAAAATGATTCTCTTTAATCCCTCTTGCAGGGAGATTCGGCACTCCTGTAGGTTGTTGAATAGACATATAAGAGCCGTCTCTATTGGCATGGAGTGCTGCCACAGGTTGATGAGCTAGAATTTTTTCATTTCCTGGAAGAGAATAATTAGGTTTATTTCACCAAACACTTCCAGGTTCAAAAGACCAATCTTGCGATAAATCCTTTTGTGAGGCATGTAAATGTGATGTTACATCCCTACTTTGCTCTCTTACCTTTGTATATGCACTACCTTGAGAGCCACTTGCTAGATTAATTGGATATTCTCTTACCAGGGCATTCCAATTATAAGTGCTTTGATGTTTACTAAGATGAAATCTCTGACCAAATGTTTTTTCTTCCAATGCTTTCTCTGTAGGCCTTGCATTGTCATTATTCTCTAATCCATAATGAGGGAAGTCACAGCCTTGCCTCTTCTTAGGTGACAATGCTTGAGCAGCCAACTTGAATTCAGACCTGAAGGGCTTGTCATTGACATTATCTGTATCATCATCAAGCAGGCCATGCTCTATGAGTAATTCCTCCTCATGTGAGGCCACAATTCATTGCCTTTTGTTACTCATGGCATCATCTTTCTTTGTCGGATCCATAAAGAAAGCACCAGCTCTATCTCCATGCATGTGATTCAAAGATGGTATATTATGCTAGTATTCAGACAAAAGTGAATGAAGATGACCCTCATTTCCTAAAAATATCTTATCAAGTGTTCCATATTGCCCTTTAAGTAATACTTCCCTCGCCATGGTCCTTTAAAAAAACCCACCATCTCTTGGAGCCTGCATATCTTTTTCCCCATCCATTCAGACTCTCTTTCGTGCTCTCTGCAGAAATTCTGATTGCAGATCTTGAGAATCTACTTGTCAGGTCTTCGCATGCCCATTGCATTATCCCTATTCATGACATGAACACCATGTTCCATGTGTTGCATACCAATATCTGTAGCATCATTTGACCTCTTAAAGACTGTCTCTCCAATGCGTCCAAAAGGTGCACTTGCACCTTGAATCCCTCCTTGTGTAGGTTTTTAAATATATATATATATATATATATATATATATATATATATATATTGTGGAAGAATGTATAGTGAGTGTGTGTCTTACTGTGTATAGATTTTCTTGTGTTGTGTGTCGTGTAAGTGAATTTGTTGTCCACAAGAGGAGCTCTACCCATCTACATGGTTGTTCTTGAAAGAAAGAAGGGTACGCTACAAAGGAGGTGCAATCTGGTGAATATTGGAAGATCCGCACTCTCTAGTTAGAGTTGATTGCTAATGCTGGTGCTACAATGAGAAATGGAGATCCACAGAAATTGATAAAATATTTGTGAAAGGGAAGAGTTTTAGTTTCTCATCATTCTCTTTTGCTATTTGATGTCACCTTCATGCATGATAAGAAAGGCTCTATATTTGCATTGTGGCCGTGTTGTAGCTGCAACTATTTCCCAAATTTTCTAAAAATTTTGGACCCTCCTTTTAATTTTATCTTGCATGGATTTGTTTTGGATTGCTGAAATTTGTTGAATTGAGATAAATTGTTTAACATTTTCAGAGATGAATGACTATCTTTTGACTGACTTGAACTTGAAGTTTTGGTTTGTTGATAATTTTCTTTTCCACTGTCGAAATTCATTTGAACAAAGAATCAGGGCCATAGTTCTCTGCGTAGCCGTCATTGCGGAAGTTAAACGCTGAATGTTTCGATGGTTAGCTCTTATCATTTCCAATGCCGTGGTTTTTAGTTTGAGATATTGTTGCTTTTCACTCTCGAAACGGTTTATGACTTTAATCGGAAGCCGTAGTCCTTTTGTCGTCCATTGTTGCGGCTCCTCAGCGGACTAACCATCCAACATATAGTTGTTCCATTTGCCGATGATTTGTTTCGATCTTCACCGATGTTTTGTTTTGACTTTTCATCGATATTTTCTATTGCCACGGAACCCTCATTCCATGTGACTTCCATCATTATGGCTCCTCATCGAACTATCCATCTGATGCTGTAGTGGTTCCGAGGTCCAATACTTGACTTTAGAAACACTTAATGTTTTTCTTGCTGACATTGTGGAGACCATATTTTGTCCATCACCCACTATTGTGGCTCCTCATTGAACTGCTCCTCCGATGCTTAGTGTTTTTTGCTTTCGACTGTCGGTAGGGTTTTCTCACCGTTTGTTATGTTGTCACTCTATTTTATGGGATGGCGGAGTTTTCCCATGGATGTTGGTTGAGTCAAGGTTTCTGAGATGAAGATCGCAGTTTGGGGGTTTTGGTGTTTTGAGGAATGGTGGTTACTTTATCATTCTTCATTATTTCATTGGAGGATGACGAATTGGTCCACATGTGGCCTGGAATGAGATCAAAGTCTGTTTTTCGGACTTGTGTTTTTAGTTCGGACAATGGATTTAGAGGATTTTCAGGCCCAGCTTGCAGGATTCTCTTTGCCTTATCTTTTCATACTTTAGATTTGTTTATAGTTCATCTCACAAAATGCATGTATTGATACAATTTTTGTTACTTTGTCAAATGCTAAGTGATTTAAGGACTGGTTATTCATGACAAGGTTATTGTTGCTGTAGAGAAGACATGTCTATAAGAAAAAAGAGAAAGAAAATGTAGAAGCAGAGATGAGGATAGAGAAGAAGAAAGTCAGGTCTAAGCTCAACAGGATCTTACAAGGGACCAACAGGTTACTGAGCATAATAATTAGAAGTAGAGGCCCAGCCTTGGAAAAGCTCATTAGTTACCAAGCTAGTCCCTTTTCATAAAAGTGCTCTTAGATCGTAAATATGAGTTGTAATGTTCGTATGAATCATGAGCACTCACAAAAGGACAAAAGTATGAGATTAAACGGCTAGGGGAGCTAAAAGGTTATCGAGGGGTAGCACAAGAGTTTTGCTTGTAGTATAAGTATAGGAGTATTAGACAGAAAAAGGAGGACTTTTTCCTTTGAGACTTGTGAGAACCTGTTGTAAGAAGAACTATTTATTTTTGCAATAAGAATTACAATTTTCCTATTGGAGAAATCTTGGTGGAACTTTTCAAATGCTGTGCCATGGATGTGTTGAATGTGAAATATTTCATTTTCAGCTTTGTGTCCATTAACTGTGAGATCGTTCTAACTCTTTGAACCTATGTTCTTGTATGAATGCTCCCTAGTTTATTCTATGAAATTTCCACTATGAGTAATGAATGTTGTTCATAAACAATTATCTATCTGGTTGTTCATATATCTATAAATGTTCATGTATTTTGAAATAAGTAACTGCTATCCGTGATTTTTCTTAATGCATGCACAAAACACATTACTCATTGATGAATGATAATATTGCTCCCTAGTGATAGGCTAGATAGTTAGTTTTAATGTCTTGCTGTGTGTGATTTATATGCGAGAGAGTTAAGACGAGAGGTAAGAACCTGCGCATCACATTGTGACGCTCCTCGTATTCTCTATCAATTTGCATTCTTAGATAGGCACTTGCATCTCATACTGAAACATAAAAACTAAAACATACATGGTGGACCAGGCCGCAACCAGTAAAACCTTTTATTTTTGGTTGCTTTGACCTATGGTAGTCGGATCGTGAACCGGACGGATTCCCCATACCAAATAGTAATGGGCTATTTGGAAACATTTACTGGGGAGAATCCCTTTCTGTTGTTGCCTATGATTTTCTAGGCCTCAATAGTTTTTGGTGCTAGAAGGAGGGAAGCCAGTGCATGGCTGGCTGAGGAAACTTATTTTCTCAAGATTATTCAACCGGTGATAGTTCTGAAAGTAGTCTGTTTTCCAATCCAATTCCTGAAGAGAAGGGTAAAGAGAATATATATTCTATCGATAAAGAAGTAGTTAATGATCTGAGAAGACATACTAGGGAATATGTGAATATTATTAGAGGATTACCAATTATTTCTGTCTTTCCCAGAAGAGAATATAAGAAAAAATACCATCCTATATTGGAAGACGCAGTGTTGGTTGGAGATTTTGAAGAGCTGGTAGAAATATCCTTACAGAAAGTTGTTCAGCCTTTGAATCAAGTGGGCCTAGATACACCTTATTGTTCACATGTTCATACCCCTGTTCATTCACCACCTCATTCTCCACCCAGACTCATGGCATGTGTAAATGCAAATCAACCACCCAACCCACCAAATCCACCACTTTCTTGGAAGGCTAGGTCACCTCTAAACCTAGCACCTCCTTTGCATGACTTACCTCATGCTTTTGAGAAAATGTTGCCCAAGTTTGATCCAAGTGAAAATATTTTGGTAGATGACCATTTGCAAAGCTTTTACTTGGCCATAGAAGGACTAAGGGCGAGAGAGCATGAAGACGTAGTCTGTAGATTATTTCCACATACGCTTAAAGGAGCAGTAGCCTCATGGTATTTTTCTCTTCCTGCAAACTGAATCCCAGAATGGGACACATTTGAAATGATATTCAGAAATAAATATGCATCCCAGAAAACTCATGCAGCCATAATGAAAGGATTATGTGATTTGAAGAAAGAAAGAAAAGAGAAAGTGCATAGTTTCACCCAAAGGTTTGCTGCTTATCTTAAGAATTTTTTTGCAACCGATAAACCATCTGATAAGGTTCTGATTGAATACTATACTTCAGCTTTAGGGCCTAACTTGGCCATGTTTTCCAAGATGCAAGTCAAACCTACGTTCTCAGAAACATATGAAGAAGCAGAGAGAGTAGAAGCTGAAAAAGAGAGCATAGAAGATTATCCTGAGCAGTTAGGAGAATTTTTTTTTGGTAAGAAATCCTTATTAATGTCTAATCCTAAGGAGGAGCAGTCACATGACTTTAAATGAATGTTAAAAATGATGCAGAAACTATCTAACAGAATAATAGATTTGGAAAAGGAAAAGGAAGCTCATAAATTTTTTAAGCCTTACTATAAAAGGAGAGAGGACAACAATCAATATAAACCTCCTCCACACAGTCCTGCATCAATGAACTTAACAGAGGTGGGTATGGATAAATTTTTCACCTTTCATCAAAATCTCCATTCTGAAAAAAATTGTCCTCAATGGATAAATTCAATGAGATTAGTAATGAATCAACTATTGGACTCTAAACTAACAGAAGTTGATGATGATGAAGAAAAGGGAAATAAATCCATAGAAAAACAAGAGGATGATGCTCTGGTTTTATGGGAATGTGTCTCACTTTTTGATACAGAAGACAAAGGTACTCTGAAACGGGAAGAAATATCAGAAACAAACGTGACGACAAGAAGTCAAGGTTTGTTAAATAAAAATGAGTCAGTAATCTCGAAAATTAAGAGACTTCAAAAGAACGTAATTAAAATTCAGAAGAGCACCACAGCTGATAAAAAACCTAAATTCACCATTATGAGTCAGGATCCAAAGAAAATCAACATGCCTGTTAAGCCCATTGAGGAGAAGACTGATGATGTAAAAAATAATCTCAAAGAACATAAGATGGAATATGACATTGTGGAAGATATTAAAAGGGCTAAGGCAAATATCTCATTGTTTGAAATGTGAAATATGCCTCAGCAGAAACAAAGATTGTTAAAAGCACTTGAAACACCTGAAAAGCTTCCCACCGACAATCAACCCCAAGAAGAATAAATTGGTGAAGCAAGTGTGGGAGGTAAGCCTAAATGAAAAACCCCACCTTTTCTCCTGATCTTTGAAATTTTCAACCATAACGTGCACAACTGTTTGGTAGACTCGGGGGAATCAGTCAATGTTATGCCACTTTCAGTTTGAAAAACGATAAATGGACAGCCAAAACCATATACATGGTAGGTTATTCAGTTAGACAGAACAAATGTGAAGGTAATTGGGGAAACGGAGGATGTTCTGATTCAATTATCTTCAAATGAAAAGGTTATGTCAGTTCATCGATATTGTAGTAGCAGACATACTTGAGGCTTATGGACTTGTTTTGAGTTGGGATTGGTCAGCAAAGCTAAATGGATATTTTGTCTCTGATTAGTCACATTTGTGGTTGCCTTATAAGGGAATCCCCAATCAAATTAAAGTATTAAGAGAGCCCCACATGAAGCACAATGTTACTCAGTTGGAGGGTAAGAATGAACCAATGAATTCTGTATTGGGGAATTACTTCATTGAACTAGAACATGGAAACTACCAAGCAGAAGAAGCCAGTGGTACAGCAGACACACAGCCCAATCTCCTTCGGTTTTCACGGGCTGATGAATTTGACTGTAAAATAGTAGACTCAGTTTCAGATGTAGTTGTTGATTCAAGTACAATATAAGTAGATAGTTTTTGGACACTTTTTTTATGGATCTAAAACTTTGGAAGGATCAGGAGCTGGTTGTGTCCTAATTGATACAAAGAAAACTAAACACTTTCTTTCATGTATATTAGAGTTTGAATGTACCAATAACACAACCAAATATGAAGCTTTAGTTCAAGGACTAAGAAAAGCAATTGAATTAAAAGGAGAAACTCTAAAAGTGTATGGGTATTCTGAAATAATTGTAAAGCAAATTTGAAAACAGATACATTGCATCTCACCTCATTTAAAAGCTTATTAGAATGAAGTGTGGGATCTGCTGACAAATTTGTATGCATTTAATATTGTATCCATTCCTAGAATTAAGAATGCAGCGGATGACTTGTTAGCTACCTCAGCTGCAAGGCTTGTACCCTACAAATAACAAGTGTTCTATTGAATTAATTTTCAGGCATTCAGTTCCAAACACGATTACTAATCTATGAGTTTTTGATGATGATCAACAAATCTTGGAATGTTTGATGAATGATGAAGCTTTCAAAGGGGCAATTATCGATGACGAAGAACACCAAGCTGAGCTAAAATTCGACAACTTCATTCCCAAAGGGGTCAGAACCTTAGAGCGGATGTTTGATTTAGACAACAAATTCAGAAGACCAACAAATGTCAAGACTCATAGCTCATCTTTGCAATTCGAGCTGATAAATCTGGGAATTGAAGTTAAACCCAAATCTGTAAATTTGGGAAAGTGTTGCTCTCTAGGCGAAAGAAATAATTTCATTATTTTGTTCAAACAATACAAAGATGTATTTTCTTGGACATATGAAGAGCTTAAAACATATGGCACCAAGATTATACAACACATCATTCCTATTAGATCTAGAGTCAATCCTTATCAGTGATCTTTGAGGAAGATGCATCCAAAACTGGAGCCTTTAATTCAGAATGAAGTCAAAAAGTTATTGGATGCAAAAATTATATTCAAAGTTAGACACTCGAAATGGGTTTCAAATTTGGTACCAGTAAGGAAGAAATATGGAGAAATCAGGCTATGTGTGGATTTCAGAATCCTAAATCGTGCTTCAGACAAAGACAACTATCCAGTCCCACCCATGGAACAGATATTGTAGATGGTTTTGGGTTCTAAGTTATTTTCGTTATTAGATGGATTCTATGGCTACAATCAAGTGTTAGTAGCTGAAGAAGACAGACTTAAAACTACTTTTAGAACAAAATGGGGAACTTTTGCTTACACAAGGATGCCCTTTGGACTCATCAATGCTGGAGCTACTTTCTAGAGGGATATGGATATAGATTTCTCCAGTCTAATTGGCCGTAGTGTTGTAGTATATCTTAACAATGTCATGATATTTTCAAAGAAGAGAGAAGAACACGTATTCCATCTAAAACAAATTTTCGAGCATTGTCGAAAATACGGCATCTCACTGAATCCAAGGAAATGTGTGTTTGTTGTTATCGAACGAAAGCTACTGGGTCACATGGTGTCTAAAAAGGGGATCTCCATAGACCCAAAAAGGATCAAATCCATTGGACATATCCCCTTACCCCATAATGAAAAAGGTATGAAATCATTCATGGGGACAATAAATTTCGTGCGAAGGTTTGTGCCAGATTTCGCTCAAATTGTTAAACCTTTGCAGCAAATGGTGAAACAAAGTGTACAATTCAAATGGACTGATGTAGAGAATAATGCATTCAGTAAAATAAAGACATCTATTGCTCATGCACCCTCTTTCAAAAGTCCAAATTTTGAGAAGGATTTTATTTTGTACACTTTCGCATCTGACGATTCATTAGCAGCGGTGCTTACTCAGAAGGAAGATGGGGGAGATGAGTACCCCATATCATTTATGAGAAATGGTCTGCAGGGGTTCGAATTGAATTACCCAGCTATGGATAAACAATCTTATGCAGTATTCAAAGCGGTAAAACAATTTAGGCCGTACATACTTAAAAACCGGAGGAAGGTAATAGTTCCACACCCAGCTGTAAGGTCTCTTTTTGTACAAAAGGAGTTAGGAGAAAGAAGAGGCAACTGGGTAACAGCTTTGCAAGAATATGACCTTGAATTCAAACCAACGTCAATAGTTAAAGGGAAAGGACTGTGCAAATTAATGGCTGAAGGTAAAAACAATGAAGAAAACGATTGGGAAAATGAAGTTAAATTACATATGATGGATGTATGTCCTCTTTTCACAGCTACAGATTCCTGATACTGAGACCTTGTTCATTACCTTCAGGAAATATTGTTTCCAGAACATTGGAATTCCAAACAGTAAATATCGTTGCGCCTTAAATCAGCTGCATATTAGATCATTGATGGAATTTTATTCAGGAAGAATTATGATGGAGTCCTTCTCAGATGCTTAGAGAAAGAAGACGCAAAAAAAGTTCATAACAGAGTTACATGATGGGCTTGCTGGAAGTCATTTTTTCAGAGATACAACAGCTCACAAGATTCTCAGAGCCGGATACTATTGGCCCACGTTGTTCAAGGATGCACATGCCCATGTTAGAAAGTGTGATATCTGCTAGAGGTGTGGGGGAAGACAAGCCAAAGCAGCAAATCCATTGAAGCCTGTGATGATAACGGAACCATTTGAGCAGTGGGGGATTGATATCATTGGAGAAATTAAACCAAATTCTTCCTTGCAGCACACATATATTTTATCAGCAACTGACTACTTCACTAGATGGGTCGAGGCCATTCTGTTACGTAAAGTCAATGAAGATGCGGTCATGGATTTCTTGCAAGATCATATTATGACCAGGTTTGGGGTTCCAATTTCCATGGCTTTCGATAATGCTACTTATTTTTATTCTATTAGATTAACTGCATTTGCTCATGAAAGAGGAATTAAGTTGCATTATTTTACGAACTATTGCCCACAAGGAAATGGTTTGGTAGAATCTACCAACAAGAATCTGATTAAGATCTTAAAAAAGAATGTGATAGAAAACCAGAGAAGTTGGCATTTAGCATTACTGAATGCTCTTTGGGTTGATAGGGTCACACCCAAGAATTCCTTAGGTGTGTCACCATATACCCTTGTTTATGGAAAAGAGGTTATACTTCCTCCTAACATTATGCTACCATCTTCCATAATAGCTCAAGAGTCTAGAGACACAGATAATGAAATCCTGCAAATTAGAATCTATAATATTTTGAAGGAAGAAGAGTCTAGGTCCAGGGACAAAGAACATTTAAGCAACAACAGGAAGTAGTGAAAAGGTGGTTTGATAAGCACAAAGCTGGAAAAAAGGAATTTGAAGCGGGAGCCCTGTTTCTTAGGTGGGATCACCCGCATGATGAAAAGGGGAAACAAACGAAGTTTCAACAGTTATGGGTAGGCCATTTTTAGGTTGCAGCAAAACTTTTCCCCTCAACCTACAAATTGCAAGATTTACAGGGTTGGGAAGAGAACTTACCAGTTAATGGTTTAGTTCTCAAACCTTATTTTTCCTGATTTTTGTTTTTTGTTTTGTGCATAAATAAACTAATTTTGTTGTATGTTTAATTTATTTTATTTATGTTTGTTTTTAGTTTAGATTTGGATTGATTTCAATAAAAAAGGCTAACTTTTGGTTGCATGGAGGGCATCAGAATTCTGGATTAACTAAAATCCTTGAGTGTAAGACTGTGTACTATTGTCTATCTAAAAGAATTTCTTCTAGTTTAGCAGTTTTCCTGAATGGCTATGAACACATTGAAGTCCTACTTAATCCTTATAAAATAACTCAGGATCAAAAGGTTTGGAATACTATTTCAAGGCTCCATCCATTTCACATTTAAAAATGTCCTAGGGGGTGACGGAAAAAGACCCATGGAAAGGAAGCAGGGTAAAGAGTATATTATATATAAATGATCTCATGCCAAGAATTGAAATCCAAAAGGAAAATAAGAGTAAAAAAATCCTATGAAAGCAATGTGTATCAAAACAAAGTACTGAATCATATAAGTACAAAATTGACAAAGTTCTTCTCCATTTGTGACCTAAAAATTAAATACATATTTCACACAAAAGGACACTATGGATAGAGGAGCCTGAATAAAATTAAGAAAGAAAGGCATGCAGGAGGACTCATAAAAGGACAAAAAAGTCCAAAAGCACAAAAATGTGCAAAATGGCATGGGAGTGAGGAACAAATGAATATTTCTATTTGCCATATGTTACAATCCTATGGTGTCCAAGCTGGAAGCTACCCGAAAACAGAGGTAAAAAATGAAACTCATATCCCTGGCCTCAAAAGAGTTATCTTGACTTTGAAATCTTGGTTTCCATTTTCCTAAATTGGACTATCATCAATGATTAAAAGTACATACAGTTGCCATTTGGGAAATCCAGACATCTAGAAGAATTCAACATATTGGTCTTATTGTCAAACAATCTGTTACTTAAGGAAGAAATTGTCCAGAGATCTGGGTTCACCAGGTAGTCGCCAATTGTTGCAGTTGCAACTATTTCCCAAATTTTCTAAAAATTTTGGACCCTCCTTTTAATATTATCTTGCATGGATTTGTTTTGGATTGATGAACTTTGTTGAATTGAGATAAATTGTTTAACATTTTCGAAGGTGAATGACTATCTTTTGATTGACTTGAACTTGAATTTTTGATTTGTTGATAATTTCCTTTTCCACTATCGGAAGTCATTTGAACAAAGAATTGGGGCCATAGTTCTCTACGTAGCCGCCGTTGCGGAAGCTAAATGCTGAATGTTCGGACGGTTAGACCTTATCATTTCTAATGCTGTGGTTTTTACTTTGCAATATTGTTGCTTTTCACTCTTGGAATGGTTTATGACTTTAATCGAAAGTTGTAGTCCTTATGTCATCCGCTGCTACGGCTCCTCAATAGACTAACCATCCAATGTATAGTTTTTCTGTTTGCTGTTGATTTGTTCTGATCTTCATCGATGTTTTGTTCTGATTTTTCGCCGATATTTTCTATTGTCGCAGAACCCTTAGTCCATGTGACTTCCACTGTTACGGCTCCTCATCGAACTAGCCATTCGATGCTGTAGTGGTTTCAAGGTCTGATGCTTGACTTCGGTGACAGTTAATGTTTTTCTTTCCGACATTGCGAAGACCAGAGTTTGTCCATCACCCGCCGTTGCAGCTCCTCATTGAACTGATCCTCAGATGCTTACTATTTTTTGCTTCTAACTGTCGGTAGGGTTTTCCCGCTGTTTTTTGTGCTGTCACTCTATTTTATGGGATGGCAGAGTTTTCCCATGGACGCTGGTCGAGTCAAGGTTTCTGAGATGAAGATCGCAGTTTGGGGGTTTTGGTGTTTTGAGGAATGGTGGTTACTTTATCATTCTTCATGCTTTCATCGGAGGATGTCGAATTGGTCCACATGCGGCCTGGACTGAGATAAAAGTCTTTTTTTCAGACTTGCGTTTTTAGTTCGGACAATGGATTTAGAGGATTTTCAGGCCCATCTTGCAGGATTCTCTTTGCCTTATCTTTTCATACTTTAGGTTTATTTATAGTTCATTTCACAGAATGCATGTGTTGATAAAATTTGTGTTACTTTGTCAAACACTAAGTGATTTAAGGACTGGTTATTCATGACAGGGTTATTGCTGTTGTAGAGAAGACATGTCTAGAAGACAAAAGAGAAAGAAAATGTAGAAGCAGAGATGAGTATAGAGAAGAAGAAATTCAAGTCTAAGCTCAATAGGATCTAGCAAGTGACCAATGGATTACTGAGCATAATAAATGGAAGCAGAGGCCCAGGCTTGGAAAATCTCATCAGTTACCAAGTTGGTCCCTTTTCATAAAAGTGCTCCTAGATCGTAACTCTAAAATGTAATGTTCGTATGAATCATGAGCACTCACAAAAAGACAAAAGTGTGAGATTAAACGGTTTTTGGAGCCCAAAGGTTACCGAGGGGTAGCCCAAGAGTTTTGCTTGTAGTATAAGTATAGGAGAATTAGACAGAAAAATGAGGACTTTTTCCTTTGAGACTTGTGAGAACCTGTTGTAAGAAGAACTATTTCTTTTTGCAATAAGAATTACAATTTTCCTATTGGAGAAATCTTGGTAAAAATTTTCAAATGCTGTGCATGGATGTGTTGAATGTGACCTATTTCATTTTCATCTTTGTTTCCATTAATTGTGAGATCGTTCTAACTCTTTGAACCTATGTTGTTGTATGAATGTTCTCTAGTTTATTCTATGAAATTTCCACTATGAGTAATGAATGTTGTTCATAAACAATTAGCTATCTAGTTGTTCATATATTTATAAATGTTCTTGTATTTTGAAATAAGTAATAGCTATTTGTGATTTTTCTTAATGCATGCGCAAAACAAATTACTCATTGATGAATGATAATCTTGCTCCCTAGGGATAGGTTAGATAGTTAGTTTTAATGTCTTGTTGTGTGTGATTTAGATGCGAGAGAGTTAAGACGAGAGGTAAGAACTTGTGCATCACATTGTGACGCTCCTCATATTCTCTATCAATTTGCATTCTTAGATAGGCACTTGCATCTCATACTTAAACATACATGGTGGACCGGGCCGCAACCGATAAAACCTTTTATTTATTTTTACTTTGACCTACGGTAGCCGGACCGTGAACCGAACAGATTCCCCATACCAAACAATAACAGGCTAGTTGGGAAAGTTTACTGGGGTGAATCCCTTGCTGTTGTTGCCTACGATTTTCCAGGCCTCAACAGGCCAGAATGGATCTGAAACGTATTATGGGAAATTTGTCTGAAGTTTTGACAATTTCAGCTGCGAGGGTTGAGTCGCTAGTGAATTAAATGTCCATGAGATCAGAAGTGAAATTATTATAACCAACATTTATAACTTCGGGACACATATTTTTGATCATCCTTAAGTTCAATACCCAAAATTGATCTCACAACCCTTTTTAGAAGGAAGGTGCAGACAATTTCATCTATATCATGACACCTATATCAATTGTCGCAATTGGTCCATGTGAAAATCACAAACGCTTGTTCAAACTGGTAAATGTCTAAAACCGACACTACTCTTGCTGCTTTAATCCCACTACTGTAAGCATTTATCATGAACATCATTTTTCTACTAGAAGTTTGGAATTCAAGATTACCGTCCAATTACTATTGGCCTGAAAAAAATGGGAAAAAATGATAAATGTGGAGCCCAATTGCTTATGGTATAATATAGTAAATGTTTAGTCCTACAGTTGATGGATATGGATAATACAGTGCTCCTATTGCATTGATTTGTCTTACAAATGTTGTCTATGTGATATTTGTTAATACATCCTATTTTCAACAATAAACTTTTGTTATTCCTTGTTAAGAAAAAACTAAGTTAGAGGTACTGTATGTTTCATAATTTTAAATTCAGTTATTTTGTGATTGGTTTTCACTTTTCAATCTGGAGTAGCAAAGCATGAGGGTCTCTCTTGTCTTTGTGTGAGAAAAAGAAATCCTTAAATTATAAAGTGAGTTCTGATTTTTTAAAATTATGATTATTTCAGATGTTTATGATCTACACACAATGCAAATATAGATAACACAGGAAAAGACAAAGGGATGGTCTTGCAAGTGGTTTGAACATAAATTTTATGGAACTGTAACTTACATCTTTTTTGTTATCAATTTATTCATCTACCTGTAACCCCTTGTATCCACAAAGTACTCTTGCTTTCGACTTTTCAAGGTATGATGAGCATATATGTGTGTGAGAAAGTCCTGATATGGGCTTCTTAACTCAATGGAAATCCAAATACTCCAAACCAATAGCATGTTTCTTGCTAATTTTGCACAGACATATATCACATTCTAAAATATGAAATCAAAATCCAACAAATCTCCCTTTAACTGTTCCACTGAGCATGAATTCAGAAAAGTTGATGCTTGCAAAGCAGAGTATAAAATATCTTAAAATATTTCTGATGCTTGTTTGCTTGTGTTCCAATTTCCAAGTCGAACAACTACAACAAATTGACATCTTTAAAATATACACCAAGTGGATATCACAAGTCTATGTTAACATAATAGGATGTCTAATTCCTTTTTATCTGGTCTAAAAATCACCTCTTTGCATTCAGTACACTTTGCAAGCATTTAATTTAATGGTTGATATGTTCATACCATGCAAGTATTTTTTATCAACAATTGTAATTGTCACACGTGGTTGAGATGGTTTGAGCTTACGACCATTATTTTACTCTCTTTGGAATGTTTGAATTTGTAATAGTAGTATTCTAGGTGTATAAGAAATTCTAGTATTCATACAGTGTCAATGTAAATTGGGATGTCCACTTATTTTGGGAGTTATTGTATGATATTATGCATTTTTTTCAAGAATCAAGTGGCAGCACAGGATGGCAGACAAGAATATAAATGAAATCATAATTGCTAAAAGAGATCGATGTGAATGTTCAGATGCAACAATTGAGATAAAGGTTAAAATGTTGGATTCACAGACTTACACTTTAAGAGTCGACAAGTGTGTAAGTATTTTTATTTCCTGGTCATCAATGCTTTTAATTTTATTTGGAGTTAGGCTCCAAATGCTTATATTCTATTACAACTTTTATGATAGCATTAAAAAAAACACGCAAAGTAGAGGGAACATTAGAATATTATATTTTTGCACTTATTTATTTCTGTATCTTACTTCAAGGTGTTCGCCGGATGATATCATTACATTTTCTCTATTACTGAAAAGACATTATCTTTTTATTTTTAAAATTTTTTTTCTTTCAAATATGACTTGGCTGGTATAATGCGTTTTATAATTTCTTTAGTCATCATCAATTGAATTTTAAGGTTCAATACATCTAAAATTATGTTGCACCTGTGATCTATCTGTCTTGAATCCCAATGTAAAATTTTGATCCTTCTCATGGCGAGATTCAAGTTTGCTATCAAATGTTCAACATGTGGGTTAGGGTTATTCTAAAAATAACAAATGTTTGTCCCCTAGGTTGGATTTCATTGTAAAACTAGTTAGCAATATTTTATATCTGGACACTAGAAGAAGAGAATCGAATGTTATTCTCTTACAATTTCTTTTGTTTGGACCATAGTCACTAGACTCGGAATCATCAATAAATTGATAGGGAAAAAGAATCAAAGTTTTGAATTGGATCAGGAAAAGCTCAACAAATATAAAATAAATATATACAGATATTTTGAATTAAAAACACTTTTCATTGATATTTGAAATAGCCATGTCCATATATTACAAGATTTCAATAGATCTTCAAAATTTCACAATGAATAAGTATCATCTATAATATGATGATAATCTTGATTCTCATCCGTAAGGTGAGTCCAAAATACAGATAAAAATATGTCTGGTTTAACCCTTCCCAGGTAGCATTTTTGTGGATGATTTGGTCACTGTCCCTTCACACCAACAAGTAGAAAACACCTCCATTAAGCAAAAGAATGAGAAAAAATAGTGAAAATTGGGTTTAAAACCTTTTCATGTGTGCAGAATTCCATAAATTGCTAGTCAAGGGTTAAGTCATGAGTTTGACTTGTGATGAATGAGTCAACTTGGTCAACCCAAGTCAAACTCAGAAAGTTTTGAATTGGATCTTTTGACTGCAGAGTCCAAATTAAGTCAGAAAATAACAATTTGACTCACGATTCCTGTGACTTTGGTCTCGAGTTTTTGAAGCTACATTGCAGGGGAGCGCTGGCCTCTCACACTTTGTTCTCGAAGCATGCTTCGAGAGGGAGTGTTCAGGAAGTTCCCTTTGGAGTATGCTCTTAGGGTCTTTGAGGTGCTTCCGAGGTGCTCCCTGAATGATAACATAACATTCTTAATGTATAAGGGTAGAAAGAGAAAATCCTTAAATTTTTTTATATTATTATTAATTGTTTCAGGATGTTTGAGATGGGTTCCAACCTCATTAGACCTCATTTGAAGAAAATAGCATCCCATCCAAAAATTTAAATTCAACAAAATAGCATTTTTTCAGCACTCCAACAAACATAATTGCACCGAACCAAAGAGAAGTCCACTAAACCATCAAAAGACACTAAATGCCACTATGCCCTTTTGCCACATGTCATCTTACTTAAGGAGCAATGACCTCCACAAATATAGGAACTGAGGAATCTCTAGATTTTCCTTTGAAGGACTTGCCACTGACGTCATACACTCAAAGCGATGGTCAAGCAAGAACCAAAGCTATATTATTTCTTGTAGAACAACTGAAATATTGTAATTGGGATCTTGGAAAGGATAATAGCATGTTTTCTCTGCCATCTCATGTTTTGGATCTAATTTTACATGAATACAATACAACTTGTGAAATTGTTGCTGGCAATGGTCTTGTTAGTGTTTTGTTGGATATCGTGTCTAAGTTTTACCTGGATCCATCAAAAAGTGACAGCCTTCCAGATTTTAAGTATGTGATCCCCATGCTACTAGTTGTTGATAATTTTCTATAGTTGAAGAAAAAATCCGATTCTAATATAATGATATTTAAACAGTCCAAGAAAAAAGATGGCAATGCTGAGAATACTGAGAATTTGGAGTCTAATAATCAAAATCGTATAACGCACATGTTGGTTGTGCCTGAAGGGTACATAACCACTGAAGTGTAGAAAATAACTATTAACATAGTTTGCAACTTCATTCATATGAATCTTACCTCAACTATTGTACAAGCTCTTCTCCAACTATGTGTAAGGCTTAAAAGGGTGCATGCCATAGCATTTTGTTTCCTTGAAAGAGGTGGATTGGTTTCTTTGCTCGTATTTCCTATTAGTTGCTTATTTTCAGGGTTTAACAGTGTTGCATCAACTATTGTTTGTCATATTCTTGAGGATCCTCATACGCTTCAGGTAGCTATGGAGTCAGAAATTTGACAAGATATTGTAGCTGCTTTAAATCAAAATATAGGTGGAAGGTTGAGTCCTCATACTCTTATCTCAAACTTAGCTCTTGTTATCTTAAAATTAGCTTGGTTGAGTTGAAGGTGATTTTCTGTTTGATCCATTTCATGTGATGCTTATTGAAAAAGTTTTGGGGAAAATCGACGATAGGGAAATACTACCTCTATCTATAATCTTATAGGAAGGACTGATGATTGTGGAATGACATTTCAACACCCAATTCTCATTAGACCATCTACCCCATTTAGATCAGTTTTTCATTAAGCAATATGTAATTTTTAAAATGTCTGGTTGTTGAACATTTGCTAGATTATAAATTGTTTTTCTTGGATTCGAACTTTAGAATTCATAGTTTAAGGACATATATAACGTAATGTGTCTATGATTGCAGAGAATGATAAGGTTGTAGCAGAGAGTAATATTGAAAGTAATTCAGATCCGTCCCATTTGGATTATATTTATTGAACACTTTGAAGTGGGAGACCAATAAATCGTTTGAGTAGCTGGGTTGATGATAGTCAGCAACTTAGAGGAATGAGTGGCACTACAATAGAATTAGGAATTGAGGATAATTTTGTTTCTCAGTTATAGAGGGCTCAACTAGTTGATGACACTTGACCAGATTAGGCCCATGATACCACCATATCACAGGCAAAAGGTGATGCTACTGCCTCACAAGCTACAGATGTTGGTACTGTAATGATAGAAACTTTACAATCATATAAAAATGATATAAAGAGAACCAATGAATGTAATCAATCCCATGTTGAAGACAATACAATCTATCATCCTTTATCGACCATTATATACTCAAAGTTGTGTATTGATCCTTTTTACCATTATAGAGGACTCTGTAAGTTAGGTTCCCAAATTGTTAAAGGGTTCTAGCTCAATGGAAGAGCGCCTACCTTACAAGCAGGAGGTTGGTAGTTCGATTCCTCCATTCCCTAATGATATTATAATATCAGTTAAAAACAATTAAATTAGTAAGCAAAAAATAAGAGATAGGTAACCAAACAAAATGACCAAAACTCATACATAAAATTACTAAAAACGACTAAATTAGTGACCAAAACATGAGAGATGTGAAACTAGGCATTAAAAAGGATGCAACACGTGACGCTAATGATGAAGCCAAACATGACGTTGAAATGGTATCAAAATAAGGCATTACTTTGGATGCAAAACATGACGCTACATAGGAAGAAAAATATGGTGCAACAATAGAATAAATATTTGGCGTCATTTTGGTAGCAAAACATGATGCAAAAAATGAAGCAAAAAATGGTGCAAATTTGGAATCGAAAATTGGCACATATTTGGAAGTAAAACATGGTGCAAAGTGGGATGCTAAAGTGGTAGAAAAAATGGATGCAATATTGGATGCTAACATGGTGCTATTAAGGATGCAAATATGGCGCTAACATGGGTGTCATTTAAGAAGCAAAAGCAAACACTCACTAGGAATAAAAATATGACATTATTTAGGAAGCAAACCTTGATGTTATCTAAGAAGAAAAATTGGACGCTATTCTAGAAGCAAAACTTGACTTTTTTTAGGAAGCAAAGTTGGATGCTATTCTGGAAGAAAAAAAGAGACGCTATTTTGGACGCCATAAAGGATGCTATTTAGGAAGCAAAAGAAGACATTGTTTGAGACGCTTTAAGTTTTGTCCATGACGTGTCCCATTTAGCATCTAGTTTGACCACTCAATGTAAAAAAAATTTACACTAAAAAGGGAAGCTAAATGGGACGCTAATTCCAAGATTTGTTGTAGTGTAACTTTGGAAGAAATTCGGATGTATATTATCATTGTATGTTGTTGTACCCCCATTAGGGATGTGTGTTACCCATTTATGGGATTTCTAAATTGTGTCTATACCTTGAGGTACAACCTCTGGTGTAATTCAAGGCAATAGTCCCCAGTGTAACATCCTGTAATATGTAATTGTGGTCTCTCTAGGAGAAGTGGGCCCCATGTGAGATGACATGTAGGATCGGGTCTTATATTTGGTCAGTGACTTAAAAGGGTATAAATATAGAGGCTCTCTCCCTCATTTATACAAAACCTCATACACTCTCTAAGGAATTAGAGAGAGAGAGACATCAATAGGGAGAGAGAAAGATAGTTGTTGAACATTTCTTATTATTGCTTTTGATCATCTTAGTACTCTGAAGAAGTTTGCGGGGTGTTATCACTCCAGGAAACTCCTCTAGGTTGTAGCTCGAGGATGCCTGGTAACTTCAAATGTTTTTGGGGTTTTCTGATATGGATCAAGTCAGGTGACCTATATAACCTTCCACTCTCAAGACATGCATGAAGCTCACTCAATTACAAGGCTTTAGTTACAACTTGTTCAGTAGTTTGACAATAAGGTGCAGGGATGGAGAACTCATCAAGCTGGAAGACTTACATACAAAACATATGCATATAAATGGCTAAATATTGACAAGGATGGTACTTATAAATCAAATCACATTAACTCACCAATAGGATGATAGCTATTAGCTATTAATCAACTTGAAAATAACCTAAATACACATTCAGGCATAAGTACAGTAAAGATAGAGATGATGGATGAACAAATCATAACAAAAGAGCTTATATTTCAGAATGAACAAGATGAGAAGTTGACAATAAGATAGGCTTATAAGTCCCTGAAGTCGAACCTTTATTATAAAATCGATCTTAGGCTTTATAGCCTTTTTACAAAAAGTACAGATCCTGAAACTTCGATTTGTTTTTACAAAAATACTCAAAAGTGACAATTTTTCCAAATTAGGGTTTCAAACCCTACCTAACTATTTGTCTAACTATGATGAAGATTTAGTTCACTGACTGAACATTAAATAGCTGAAGTAGTTGCTGATGATCACTGTTGCTGGTCCACTATTAGTTAACCCATTGATTTCTCCTTAACAATTAGGGTTGATGACTTTATGGTGTTGTTTTGTCATAATAGATCTAAACAGACCCTTTCTGATATTTCTATCAACATCTTTTATCTTTAACTTACGTCCCTGAGCCATCTGCAGTTGCCAAACTCTGGTCCTGTCTGTCAAAAACTCGCTTTTAAACCTCTTTCCGCTTTCGGTGGTTAAGCGGCTAGTCTATTGGAACTTTTAACTACCGAAAAGAGGAAGAACCCATCGGTGATCAGAAGCTCTAAACACTAAGGATCGGAACTTTAAACCTAAACGTTGTCATAGTGTCGGCAATTCAAACCACTAACAAACCCGTTGGCAATCGAAAGCTCTAAACACTAAGGATCGGAACCTTAAACCTGAACGCTGCTGTAGTGTCACCGATTCAAATGACTAACGTCGCGACTGTTAAGAATATGAGGTCGGGAGGACAAACCACTAATGTGTCGGAACTTCAAACCACAAGACTCTTAGTAGTTTCAGTGACATAAAGGACAATCGCTCCGAAACATCGGCGTCGTAGAGGAATAAACCTCCGACCTCTATCAGAAAAAAAATGTTTTGATTGCAGTCAAAAGAACCACGGTTCGGTGAAAAGAAAAAAATGAATTGCCCATTGGGACATTCGTCGTTTCCCTTCCGAAACGTCGGTGGCATAGAGGACTAATGCCCCGGCTCAATCTTCAATAAACTCCCAACAACGAAAAAACGAAACCATCGAAAAATAAAAAACGTCAAGCTCTGAGAAAAGAAACTCCATAGTCAATATGCATTGGCTAGTTAAACCGCCGAAAGGGTTTTCCACTCGATATTTATCTTCCAGCTTTCGATGGTTAGTGTATATGTTGCACCTCTTTCTAATCTGCCGAAAACTACCCTTTTCGGTGGCTAATCAGATGTTCTGAGCCTCCCCTAAGCCACCAAATGTACCTTTCCTGCTGCTACTTGCCACTCGCTTTCATTGGTTTAAACCCCTTTTATCTCTCTTTCTAGTCTGCCGAAAGCGCCCTTTTTCGGTGGCTAATGAGCTATGATAGTCCTCGTCTAAGCCACCGAAAGCTACAACTTGTGAAATTTTCATCTAAATAAAAAATAGAGGCTTTCAAACTGTCAGTGATATTCATATCCTTCATTGCATGAGTTAAATTCTTCATACTATCAAAATAAATTGTTTTGGGAGATAACAAGGGGTATTCTCCTTTATGGTTTCCCCGATGAAATATTTGTGTCTTGTGCATCGTTTAAATTTTATGCATTTTGTTGTACTTGTTATTCTTTCAAATAAATATCCTAGATAATCTAATCAGATATTAAGAAAATCTAACATGGTATCAGAGCCTCTCTAAAAGAAGGCACTGTGCAGCTATGGGAACTAGGGCTTCCTAGTTGAAGTTGTTCTCTCCACAGATCATCAAGCAAGGAGGGCTAGGCTAACTCACCTCACTAGGGTGCATCTATTGGTGGTAGAAGTTTCTGAATCAGATAAGTTTCAATGTGAAGTCGAAATATAGTTGCAATGGCAGCTAATGGAAATTAGGGTTTCATGCACAAAAACCCTAGAAGACTGAATTTAGTAATCCTAGAAAATTTTCTATAACGTGATATTGGAGAAGGCTTAGAAGCCAAAAAATTTACAAGACAAATATAAATTCCTCTTGTACATTGTGTAAACGTTTCAGCCTCAGATTTGATATACATTAGGAGATATGGTTCCTCCAAATCAGGGTTCCATCCTCCTTTAGAATATAGTCATAAACAAGTGACTAACTCGCCTCACTAGGGCACATCTGTTGGTGGTAGTAGTTTCTGAAGATAAGTTTCAATGTGAAGCTGAAATATAGTGGCAATGGCAGCTAATGGAAATTGGGGTTTCATGCATGAAAGCCCTAGAAGACTGAATTTAGTAATCCTAGAATTTTTTCTATAACGCGATATTGGAGAAGGATTAGAAGCCGAAAAATTTACAAGACAAATATAAATTCATCTTGTACATTGTGTAAAAGTGTCATCCTTAGATTTGATATACATCAGGAGATATGGTTTCTCCAAATCAGGGTTCCATCCTCCTTTAGAATATAGTCATAAACCGGTGACCTAGGGATATTTGCTATATCTGGGGCTATGAAGGTCCAAACTAAATTTAAAAAGATGTTACAGAAAGGGCATGGAATGTAGTTTATTTTTGATGATTTGCAGACCCAGAATATGAAACAATGACATGTGGTAGTCCGTACAAGTTCGCTATGCTGAACAGTCCCCAAACCGATCACCTTCAGAAACTCAGCATAAGTCCCACATGGAGAATCCATTTCTGTCCTAACCTATGGGTTTGGAAAGAAGATGTATCAGGATATCACAGTGAGAAGTTTCAGACTTTAAGAATCATAAACTTTGGAGATAAAGTAGAAGAAATATCAGTCATTTCTGCAAAAGAAATTGGAAAACCAGGGCTTCCTGTTCCGGGAGCTTCCCTCCACTGTTTTTAAAACATTAGTACATTGGTCAGGTCACCTTGAAGAGGCCCATATTTCTATCCAATCAGTAGTTTGAAATTTCAAGTTTTGAAATTAGGGTTTCTCTGACAAACCCTAGATCAACCAGCTCCAGAACTAGGACTGACACCTCAAATCGGTAAGATCTAAATTTTTTCTATTTACATTTGAGGTTCTCATTTTAAAATGAATAATCACACCAACTTGATGAGAAGATTGGCAAAGCTGACAAATTCCAAGTATGGAAGTATAGGAACTCCATGATCCTTGAAGAAATTGACTTAGATCAATATTTTAGTAAGGAAGTTCTAAGGGCCAGAGGGAGATGAGGCTAAGGCCAGAGCCAAGAGAATCATTGCAGATTATATTAAATATTATCTCATCTCTCATGTGTCATCCTTGAAGACACCAAAAGGAAGTGAACAATGCTATGACGAATCAATCAAATAAGAATAAGATATTGTTATAACCACCGTGAATGACCTCCCAAGATCATGGGATTCATTCATTCAAGGAATGTGTTTTAGAAGGAAGTGATTACCTTCAGTAAAATCTAGGAATAATAAACACAAGATGAAGCTCGACTCATAATAAGAGAAGAGAAGCAACTAAAGATCAAGCTCTCATGATTCAAAGAAGATCCCTCAATCGATGAGGAATATGAAGGACTCAATTCTTGAAGAACCTTTTTTCCATCTTAGCATTTGGATAAGAAATGATGCTGTTATGAATGGAGAAGATGATGAAGATGAAGGCTCAAGAAGGAGTCTACCCGACAAACAAAGATAAGTATTCAATTGTCATTTCATGATATTTTTTGTGTATGCATTTTTTTATATTCAGTTGATGTGTTATGCATGTTTGAGTATTTGCATTTATACTACTGAATTGCACATGATGGATAAGAAGTCAATGATGTTGTACTACATTTCATTACTACTTATCTAGATTGAAACCTCTTTGTTGGAATATTAGGAGTAGTATACACTCTTAATAACATTAGGGTAGAATGCATCTAGAATTTATTGTATGTATACATGATATGGATGAATGTTGTAGCATTGGTTAATATAGTCTCATGGCTATGTGACATATATTTGTCACTATGTTTTGGAAAGTTTGATATGTTTCTAATCATGCAACTGAACTTGACTTGTAGATCATTCTGAAGAACAAGTAACGATAGTTTAGAAGAGGAACTTGAAGCTTCTCGGGTCAAGGACACCATGGCGAAAGAAAGAGCTTCAGAAGAATATAAAGAGAACGATATATACACCTCGAGAGATGAAGACCAAATTGGGAACGAGAAATAACCCAAGATGAAGAGTAGTATGAAGATACTTCCAAAGAAAGAAAGAGGCCTCAGGAATAATCTAGTTATGTGACATTGTTGAACGACATCATTGATGCAGAGCCTTCCAGCTATGAACAAGTAGACAAGAAGAAAGGGAAGGAGACTATGATCAAAGAGTACCAGTTCAAGAAGAATGATGTCTAGGATGTGGTGTCGAGACTTGAAGGGAATTTCGTAGTGTCTTCCATATGGATCTACAGGATCTAGCATGTAGTAGATGGTAGCATCGTGGGATACAAGGAAATATTCGTAGCACAAGGATTCTCACAGAAAGAAGGCACAAACTACGAAGAGACATTTGCACCAATGATGTGGTACACTTCCATTATATCCATACATACAGGCATGAGATGGGAGATACATCAGTTGACATCAAGATAACATTATTGAATGATGTAGTCAAGGAGGAAGTATACATAGAGAAGCCACTAGGATTTGAGACACATGACATGCAGACTCGTGTGTGAAAATTAAAGAAGGTATTGTACAAGATCACATATGGGTGCGAAAAAAACCTTTAAACAAAGTTCAAGATAGAGGATCTTGGTATCCAGTGAACCTATATGGATACATAGAATATTAGTAGCATAGGAAGCTAATTGTCACTCCATTACAGAATGTTTCAATACATAGAGTACGAAAGGAAAAGGGAGAATGATGCTCCGCTTCAGAGGGAGTGACTGCAGAAGATCCTGAGGTTCGACATGGTACGATAGGATGGACAACTTACTGATGGCTCTAGGATTTAATGAGAGTAAAGAGGATTCCAACCTTTACTTCAAGGTTGAAGGTGGAAGACCATTGATGCTCCTATTATATGTCGATGACCTATTCCTTATAGGAAAAGAGGAACTCATTAAAGATACAAGAAAGAGATTTGCTTCCAAGTTCGAGATGAAGAACTTGGGTATGATGCACTACTTTCTAGGCATGGAAGTGTGGCAGAGTGCAAATGGAATCTCCCTTGGACAAGGGAAGTATGCAGTGGAGATCCTGAAGAGGTTCAGGATGATGGAATGGAAGGCCATGGACACACCTATGGCATCGAACTTGAAGCTATTGAGTGATGCTTCATCAAATACGGTTGATTCCACGATGTATTGTCTTATGATTTGTTCATTGATGTGCCTGACGAATACAAGACCAGACACATGATTTACTGTGAATGACCTGAGCCAGTTCCTGATGGATCCCAGACATGCTCACTTGGTTGCAAAGCATGCAATGAGGTACCTGAAGGGTACAATTGAGAATGGGATTAAGTATGATACGAATTAGAAGACTAACCCACATGGTTATGTTGATTTAGATTGGTAGCGCCACTGAGAAGAAGAGCACCTTGGGTTTCTTCTTCAGTTTGAGATCTAGTATCAACTACTGGTTTGGCAGGATGTAGTCCTGCATGGCGTTGAGTTTAGACGAGGAAAATTATGTTGCCACTTGTTCGACTATTTCTTAGGTGGTATGTTTCGTTTGAAAGCTTATATACTATTTGATTTGATTGATCTGACTTGCATTTTTTGTATGATGCAGAGAGGAGTAGTGAAGCTCTAGTATGTTCTCCAGATCGAGATCTCTTGAAAGAGGGAGTGATGAGTTCTAGCATAGCCGATGAGACATGTTGTCTTAGCATAAAATACTGGTGAAGCTCGTAGGTTTCTGAGATGTAATCTGTCTTGTAGGTTGTCCTCGGATGTAATAAGACCTAGCGAAGCTCGCGAGTTACCCTTGGATGTAATCAACCTTGATGCGATTCTATGCTAGAAATGACCAGAGTGAAGATTGAGTACTTCTGAGAGAAGCTTGGTGTTCTTCAGATCAAGGTTCCCTCCAAAGGGAAGTAATGAGTCCGGAAGACGCAAATACACATGAGCCTTTCCGACATGGTGGTAGGATGGGCCTCCCATAGTCAGATGTAAGTGCAGATCCTTTCCGACATGGTGACAAGATGGGCCTCCCATGGTCGGATGTAAGTGCAGAGCCTTTCCGACATGGTGGTAGGCTAGGCCTCCCATAGTCGGATGTAAGTGCAGAGCCTTTCCGACATGGTGGCAGGATGGGCCTCCCATGGCCAGATGTAAGTGCAGAGCCTTTCCGACATGGTGGCAGGTTGGGCCTCCCATGGTCAGATGTAAGTGCATATCTTTTCTGACATGGTGGAAGGTTGGGCCTCCCATGGTCGGATTAAGTGTAGAGCCTTTCAGACCTGGTGGTAGGCTGGGCCTCCCATGGTCGGATGTAAGTGCAGAGCCTTTCTGACATAGTGGAAGGCTGGCCCTCACATGGTCAGATGTAAGTGTAGATCCTTTTCGATATGGTGGCAGCTTGGGCCTCCCATGGTCAGATGTAAGTGTTGGAGCCTTTATCGGATGGTAGTAGGTTTGTCCTGCCATGCTGGTGAATGCGAGTGTTGTTTTATGTGTATCTGGGTTGTGCTTCATGAGGCGATGAAGTAATAGTAGGGTACACAAGTATTGCAAGGCATCTAATCAGTCCTGGGATGCTCCTTTAGGTTTTGTAGTGGCAAACAATCAGTCCTGGGAGATCTTGCAAGTTTTGCAAGAGGGATATAATAATTCCTAATATGTAACTACTTGATGGCTTGCTCGCAGAGATGATGAAGACCTGGCAGAGGGCTAGGCCTACATCCAACATGAAAAAGGGGTGGCACTGTAGATAAAGACCTGGCAGAGGACTAGGCCTACATCCAACATGAAAAAGGGTTGACACTATAGAAACCTCCGATGACAGATAGTATGAGACGATGATCAAATTATAAGAAGATGATGGCAACAACTATAATGAAGACTCTATGACTCCGTGATGGTGATGATGCGTTGAATACCTAACCATATGTGTTGATGATTTTGTAGAGAGAGAATACATTCCTAGTTAAGAGGGAGTGTTGGTGTATTTGTAACTTCGGAAGATATTATGATGTATATTATCATTGTATGTTGTTGTACCCCCATTGGGGATGTGGGTTACCCCTTTATGGGATGTCTAAATTGTGTCTAGACCTTGAGGTACAACCTCTGTTGTAAGTCGGGGAAATAGTCCCCAGTGTAACATCATGTAATATGTAATTGTGGTCTCTCTAGGATAAGTGGGCCCCATGTGAGATGACATGTAGGCTCGAGCTTATATTTGGTCGGTGACTTGAAAGGGTATAAATAGGGAGACATTCTCCATCATTTATACAAAACCTCATACACTCTCTAAGGCGTTAGAGAGAGAGAGAGTCATAGGAGGAGAGAAAGATAGCTGCTGAACATTTCTTATTACTGCTTTTGATCATCTTACTATTTTGAAGAATTTTGCGGGGTTTTCTCCTTTATGGTTTCCCCGATGAAAATCTTTGTGTCTTGTGCATCTTTTACATTTTATTGAACTTGTTATTCTTTCAGATAAAGATCCTAGATAATCTTATCATATCTTAAGAAAATCTAACATTAAGGAGAGGAACGTAGTCTTTCCTAACCCACCCACCTTTGTTCGTTCAAATTTTCCTTCCAAGAGATAAGCCAGTGTTTCAAGTGATTGGTCTTTGATTGGCTGGACTATTATTTTCCATGTTCTCATACTTGGCCTCCTATGGTTAACAAGTGGACTATGTCCTAGTACCAAGGGGAATTCTGGTAACATGGCTTGATAACAATATTCCCATCCTTCTCCTAAGTAATTCCTATTGTCCATCACATTCTTGTTCGTTTGGTCCAACACTTCATACTTTTTAATAAACAACCACTGCATATCCCTCAGATATCGTATTTGAAAAACTATTTCAGGATGTTTCATCTTATCTTATATTTGAAATCAATCGATTGTTTGTTGTATACATGAGTTGCTCCTTGCACAAATTTATGACAACCTATGTTATACATCTCAAACAATTCGGCTTGAGTTTCCTTGTGCATTTGTCTTGGGAAATGTAACGTCGGATCCACCCATGATAACTCCTTCAGCCTGCGTGTTCTTGGAGAAAATCCACTTACCCTAGTGATATATATGGATCCAACAATGCATAGATGGAACAGAGCAGAAATCATATATATATATATATATATATATATATATATATATGATATGGTAACAACACGAAGCAAAGCATTTCCTTTTCTCCCATTTGCTTAAGTGCTTGTGCTGCAACCACTTCAAAGTCGATTCCATGCGTCCATGTTGCTGCAACATGTTTGAAGTCAGAACGGTGGTTTGGTTTTGCTATTTATATATATGTTGTATCTGAATTTGGAGGGGTGGAACTATATTTGTCCAAAGCTATATTTTATTTCTTTAAGCATTTAAGATATTTTTGGACAATCTTGAACATTTCAAAACTTCGATAAATTTTCCATGTAATTCCTACGATTTAAAGCCTCGTGCTTTCTCTAGGATTGTATTAGTAGTCAGGACCCCTTTAACTAGGAAATCATTAATACCGTTCTAAATTAGATTTCATATAAATTTTAAAATTGCAAAATTGATATAATTAAACAAAAACCTTTTTAGTTTATTTTTTTAATTTTTTTAATTTGCTTGATTTTTTAGTTTATTTTTGAATCAATACACTTACAAAAATGCAAAACAAAAAAAAAAAAAAAAAATTGAATTTTAAATTTTAAATCAAATCTACAAAATCATAAAAAAATTTGTAAAAAGAATCTATAATTTTTTTAAATTTGCAAATGGACCTTCTACTTCCTCAAAACATTATTGGAATCATGCTTTTTCATTTCACATTAATTTCTTGAGTCACTCAAAACAAATTTTGATAAGGGATTTTGCCTAAGACATGTCATGGCAACAGGTAAAATAATGTGTTTTATTTTTTGAATTTGGTTGCTAGCATTTGTTCTAATTCCTGCACTCTATGGTTTTTGATGCTCTCACAATTTTTGCTGTCAAGATTAGTACTAAGCTCTTACAGGTTCAAAGACAATCAAATTTCATGCAAGAGTAATTTTCCATTAATCATAAAACTTTTCATAAAACATGTTTCATCAAAAGCTTGAAGGAGTTAAGCTTTGTGTCGCATATGTCATGCCATCTATTGTCATAAGAAGCCTTTCAGAAAACCATTTGTGTCGTGATATGTTTACCCACCTGTTGCAGCTGCAACATTTTCCCAAAATTCAAAATTTTTTGGGACCCTCCTTTAATTTGTTTTGCTCAGCTTTTTGGTTTCGCTTGATGTTTGCACAAAGATTACTTTTACGCTAGCGATGTTTTACAGTTTGAATTGATTTTGCCTTGTCGTCAAAAGCATTTGAGACTATGAGTCAGAAGCATAGTTAACTGCGCGCCCGCCGTTGCGGAGAAGTAACAAGAAGTCAGGTCCGATCCAAGATTTATTTCCTCCGATGCTTTTATTTATTTTTCTTAATCGGCGGCTTGTTGGAATACCGTCGGAACATTTGTCTCTACGTCTTCCACCGTTGCGGAGGAGGTACTACGAAGCTTCCCGAGGGTTGTATTATCATTTTCCGATCCCCGCCGTTTTGATTTGCAGATTTTAAGTTGTCAGCTTTCGCCATTGCGGCTCTGGAAGGCCGCTATCTTTCCGATGTAATTTGATTTTGTTTTCCATGTGACCGTTAATTTTTGGCCGAAGTCATGTTTATTTTGCTCTGATTTTATTGGTCTGCGGAACTCAGTGCCTTTATGGTTTCCACCGCTGCGGCTCTCCAACCAACTATTGGTCTGAGGCCTTAGTTTGGCAAGCTCCGATGTGAGTTTTATTTCTTTATCTTGTCGATGCCATAATGGGTCTCCTAGCTGTTTCATCATCCGCCGTTGCGGAGATGCTACTGACCGGATCGTCGATCCCGTAGTCATTCCACCTCCCGATGGTTTTATTTTTCCCGTCGATTGCATGTTGACCGCAGCATATATATTTTGGGTTTAGGGTTTATTATTTTATTGTTGTCTTTTGCCCGTGCTGTCGCTATCGCTCGCGCAGACCAATGCATTCGCTATCGATACCTTCACTCCTAGGTGGCTCCGCCGTGGAGGTTGGCGGTTTTTTCTTGACCAGTCGCACAACACAGTGCCAGGTAGGCCCTTATGCCTGTTTTACCTTTCCGTTCGAATGGTCAAACTGATTCTGTCGCCCTCGGTTAGCTCCTGTCTCGGCAGTTAGTGATTGCCTAGGTTTCTTTTTCAGCGTGTATATATAATCTAGGTAAATGGTCTGGTGGCCCGGTGGGGAGTGTTTGTGGTTTGCTTGATTATTTCTTTCACGGCCATTATGGGTTTGCAGCCCGCACTCGACTACTAGGGAAACCGGTGCAGACGGCCGTTACGCTGTCCGCACCAGTATCCTCCAGTCTACGAGTGGTCATCCGGGGAGAGCGTTTCATTGGTTTTCTTTCGAGATGCCAAGGTTTGGTTCCTTAGAATGAGATTGGTAACTCGAATACGAACCCTAGACCAGTTTTGGTTCAGAATGCACTATCTATGTGGAGTTTGATGCAAGTGTTTTTTGCAAGAAGAAACTTCCTCTTGTGTTTTCTCTGAGCTTACAGTGAGTCGAATGCACTATCACATGCAGTATCCTTCACTTGGGATTAGGCACCATTTTTTTCCATGGAGCGATTTAAGTCATAGCACCGAGAGGGTGTTTTGAGATTGTCTTCTACTCAGTGAGAGGAGAGGGATATTCTTCGTTTTAGAAAAAGCCATAATATTTTAAGTTGATTCTGCAAATAATGGTCGTGAGCTGTTTTTAGCCTTTTGGGCAGATTGTTTTTATGAGGGAACATTTGGTTTTTGAGTATTGTTTGTTTTATTTTCATAGCAGCAATCATGTTTAGCATAGACAAGGTAAAATGCTCATACATTTTGTCTCCATTTTTGAATGTCATCGAGGAATGGACCAACAGATCCTAAAAGCAATTTCTTTGTATGACAGGGAAATTCTGCAGAATTCGAGATGTCTAAATGACAAAAGAAGAAGGCTCCCATAGTAGAGGAGGAACCCAAGGTTGAAATCATCACCAAAGTTGAATACACTTACGAAGATACCAAATGCATAGTGGGTGTGGAACTCGAATATAAATGGGGGAAAGTTTACAGACTAATAGCACATCGGGAGGTACTTGACACCGGTTTTGAGGATGAAACCATATATGCAAGCATAGAGAGATCTGCCTTGATGAGAGTGGCTACTAGACCTGAGCTTTTTCCATGCTCAGAGGTGATTGGGTGGATTCTGCCCAGGGCAGATGTAACGACCATGATTTTGGCAAATGTTGATAAATAGGGTTATGTTGCCTATAGCCCTAGGTACGTATCACTAGCCTATCACTTACCAGAAGCACAAGTATACTTGACTGAAGACTGGCTAAAGGCAATTAAGATGGACCTAGTCGAGACACTGAAGAGAATGCTGGTGCCTGGAAAGAACTTTAGAACTAGGCCATCCTGGGATTATGATACTACCACTCTAAGAACCCCTTACAGGTTCATTGCCCTGAAGCTGAACAAGATTTTCCGAAGGGCACACGGTAAAAGCTTCAAGTTGGAGTGGGTGCCTATCATCTTCTATGTTGCAACACAGGGGACAATGTTTAACTGGGCCAACATTGTGTCCAACAGCCTCTCATCCTTCATTGCTTCAGCATTAGGAGGGGTATCCCAGAAGAGATCAGAGTTCTACATGAGTTCTATACTAATTAATTGCATACTATGTAACCAACCCTTCCCAAACCTGAGGTGTATCTGGGACCGAGAGAGAACACTAGTCTACTCAGCTTACAAGCCACTGTGGGCACACAAATACCACATTCACTATAGAGAAGTGTGCGAGCACTTCATCATGCCATTATATACATTGATCTTCTTAAAGGAGTGTAACTGTATTTCAAAGGAAGCATTGCAGGTGATTAAGGAATATGCAGACTACTACTTAACAGAGGATGGATTGTACTTCAGAATGTATAGATGCTCTAGAGCACCCTCACTACTACCAAAGTATGCCACTGACTGTGTAGTGCACAAGGAGGCAGTTATACAGGTCTTCTTAGATTGTATAGGGAGTTTTTTATTTGAACATAAGAAAGCATCTTACCCTCCTTTACCATTTAGGTTGGGAAGCTATAAGTTCACAAGGGTGAGGAAAGCTGATGAATTTGTGGAAGAATTGGGGAAATTCCATTTTGGGGAAATGAATTTCCATAGGAATGATTCCCGGAATAAAGTGGCAGAGCACTGCAAGGAGGAAAATGTACATTTTGAATACACAAGCCACTGGGACAAAGAAGAATCCATTTTTCACAGTGTAGAAAATATAACGGCCTTAAGAAGAAGATTTAAAAAGAAAATCACCACTAAAGGCGGGAAAGGATAGGATGAGTAGGAAAAGTCAGAGGAGGAAGAGGCTAGGAAAAAAAATGAAGATGCTAGGAGACTAGCATAGGAAGCTGAAAGCTGGCTCAAAGGTGAGGAGGAAGAAAAGAGAAGAGCTGAACAAGAAGCAGCTAAAAAGGCAGAAGAAACTGTCTGGAATGAAGAGGAGGAAAAGAAAAGAAAGTTGGATGAGGAAATGAGGAAATAGGAAGCGAAAAGACTAAAACTGATAGGGGCAGTGAAAGAGAAATCACCTTCTGATCCTGTAGACAGTCAGGCTCATGACTTGGGTAATCCTGATATTCAATATCCTGAGGCAGCTGTCGGCAGCACAGCAGTACAGGCTATGGTCCCTACCCTAAGACTAATCCCTTTCGAGAAGAAGAAAGGGGAGGAGGTGCCGTATTTAAACACTATTTTTTATGATAGGGAAAGGAAAAGAATAGTGAAGAGGACCGAGAGAAAGGTCGAGACTGGGGTGCAGTCGGGTAAAATGGTAAATGATACAACCATAGTATATGGGACAGACAAGGACACCAGATTCACCATCAGAGCTAGGGATGCATTGATCCATGCTTCTGAGAACAATGTAGATCGAATAATGACTGATCTTGAACAGTCAAAGAAGTCTACTGCCCAAGCTAAAAGATACCCTAAGAAGAGAGAGAGAGGAAAATAATAGATTGAAAAGAAAGTTTAAAGACATACAACATGAAATAAAGTTTTCAAAAGTTGAGCTCCAGTTCCTCCAAGTAGAGAAGAGATCTATGGAGGCTGCCCAAAAAAGTTTGCAGGAATTGCAGCAAGAATGTTAAGGGTTGAGGACAGAAAAGGAGTAGCTACTAGGTAAGATAGAGGAGTTGGAGCTACAGAAAGATACCTTGGAGGAATCTGAGAGGCAATCTCAGGGACAGACTGCAGAGCTTAGAGAATAGGTTGCCTCATCAACAACAGCTCTAGAGGAGGCCAGGGAGCAGCAGGTAAATATTCAACCTTTCAAGGAGCACGTTCTAGCACAAAGGAGCAAGATGCACCAGTTGTAGATGGCTATAGAGGAAGAAAGGTGCAAGGTCTTGCAGGTGGACAATCGGTTGGAAGAGATTTTGGAAACCTCTTCATATTTTGTAGACAGATCACAGGATATCGTAGAAGTCCTGACAGGAAGGATGGCAAGATTAGAAGCGAATGAAGAAACCCCTATAGATCTACCATCAAAATATCAACAAGCCGTGAGGCAAGACTACAATTTACTAGATTTTGCCATAAACATAGCCGAATAATTCAATAAGGATGTCAAGAAGACAAAGGGGGCTTGTACAGAGTTCTTCAGGAGACTCTTGATTACGTATAATCGTTGCCAGGTTGAAGCTGAGTAGAGAATGGATACCTTTCCAGAGCATAGCTCGTTTTTGGACATATTGCAAATAAAATATCAGGAAGATGAACAAAGGGTTCGACACATCAAAGCCCTAGACGAGCAGACCCTGAGGAATGAAGTAGCTCATTCCACGGTTAGTGTGCAGTTACTCGAAGACCAACTTCGTCTGAGCGCAGCCATAATAGAAGTAATAAGAAATCAGGCTGCTAAATTTGAAATAAATATTCATTTCTTATAACCTTCCGAGTTTGAAAGCATTTCCTCAGAGGCTTCAGCATGGAAGAAGTTTTTGAATATTCAAGCAGGACCCTCCTCATAAACATTTTATTTGTTATTGTTATATATTATAAATTATATAAGCACTTAATGAAAGCAAAGCATGGGAGGTGAAGCATTGGGGAAGCCCAAGAGTCATTTGTGGGCAGCCCAATAGTTTTGTTCTTTTTGTATAAATATAGAAGATTTAGATAAGAGAGGGACTTTTTCCCAGTTGGATTGGTGAGGACATATTGTAAGAAGAACTATTTCCTTTTGCAATAGATAATTACAGTTTGCCTATTGGAGAAAGCTTGGTGGAATGTTCAAATGTTGTGCTATGGATTTGTTGAAGAGGAACTATTTCATTTTCAGATTTTTGTCCATTAACTGTGATATCGTTCTAACTCTTTGAACCTATGTTCTTGCATGAGCATTCTCTGGTTTATTTTATGAAAATTTCCACTATGAGTAATGAATGTTTTTCATAAACAATTAGCTATCTGGTTGTTCAAATATCTTTAAATGTTCATGTGTTTTGAAAGAAGTATCAGCTATCTGTGATTTTTCATAATGCATGTACAAAATACATTACTCATTAATAAATAATAATATTGCTCCCTAGGGATAGCTTAGGTAGTTAGTTTTAATTCCTTGCTATGTGTGATTCAGATTCAAGAGAGTCTAAGATGAGAGGTAAGAACCTGCGCATCACATTGTGACCACTCCTTGCATTCTTAATCAATCTACACTTAGATAGGCACTTGCATATCATACTTAAAACTAAAAAATGCAAATATATACACGGTGGACCGTACCGCAACCGGTAAAACATTTTATTTTTGTTACTTGACCTATGGTAGCCGGACTGCAAACCAGACGGATTCCCTACACCAAACAGTCATGGGCTAGTTGGGAACGTTGACTGGGGAGAATCCCTTGCTATTGTTGCCTACGAATTTCCAAGCCTCAATAGTTTCTGGCGCTAGAAGAAGGGCCACTAGAGCATGGCTGGCCGGGGAAATCCATTTCCTTGAAATAACTCCACCAGTGATAGTTTTGAAAGCAGTTTATTTCCTGTTCCAAATACTGAAGATAATAGAGAACATTTGTTTGCTGTGGACAACCAAGTGGTAAATGATCTTAGAAGACACACATGGGCTTATGTAAAGAGTATTGGAGGATTACCCATTATTCCTGATTTACCCCGAAGAGAATACAAGAAGAAAGACTATCCCATCTTGGAAGATTTAGTGTTGGTTGGAGATTTGGAAGAGTTAGTTGAAGGAGCATTACAGGAGGTTGCTCAGCCTTGGAATCAAATAGGCCCAAACACACCGTACTATTCACCTATGCGAACTCCTATTCCTTCACCCCCTCACTCTCCACCCAGACTCATGGTAGGTGTAAATGCAAATCAGCCACCTAACCTACCAAATCCACCACCTGCTTGGAAAGCCAGATCACCCTTGAACCTTACACCTCTGTTGGATGACTTACCTCAAGCTTTTGAGAAGTTGCTTCCTAAGTTTGATCCAAATGAGAAGGTTGTAGTAGATGACCATTTACAAAGTTTCTATTTGGCAATAGAAGGATTAAGGGCCGGGGAACATGAAGATGTAGTTTGTAGACTTTTCCCGCACACCCTTAAAGGAGCAGCAACATCGTGGTACTTTGGTTTGCCTGCAAACTCTATCCCAGATTGGTATACCTTTGAAAGGATTTTTAGAAGTAAGTATGCATCCCAAAAGATGAAGGCAACACTAATTAAAGGCTTAGGCGCTTTAAAGAAAGAAAGGAAAGACAAGGTACACAATTTCACTCAAATATTTTCTGCTTACCTCAAGAACTTCTCTGCAACTGATAATCCCACTGATAAAGTTTTGATTGAGTATTATACCTCAGCTTTAGGTCCAGACTTGGCTATGTTCACAAAAGCTCAAGTTAATCCTACGTTAGCAGAGACGTATGAAGAAGTAGAAAGAGTAGAGGCTGAAAAGGAAAGTATAGAAAATTATCTCGAACAGTCTGGAGAAAAAACTTCCGGGAAAAGAGCCTTATTGCTGTCCAAACCTAAAGAGGAGCAATCACATGATTTTGAGGGGATGTTAAAGATGATGCAAAATCTTTCCAACAAAACAATAGATTTGGAGAAGGAAAAAGAAGCTCAGAAAGCTTATAAGCCTTACTACAGAAAAAAGGGAAGATAACAACCAGTTCAAGACCCCTCCACACAGTTTAGCATCAATGAATCTGACAAAGGTAGGGATGGATAATTTTTGCACTTTTCACCAACAACCTCATTCTGAAAAAAATTGTCCTCAATGGTTAAATTCAATGACATTGGTAATGAATCATCTCTTAGATTCTAAATTGACTGAGGACAGTGATGAGGAGGGAAAATGTAATGAGACCATAGAAAAACAAGAAAATGATACCATGTTTTTATGGGATTGTGTATCGCTGTTTGATACAGAAAAAAGTACTCTTAAACTTGAGAATATACCAATGACAACAAAAGACATGAATTTGGTAAATAAAGACAATTCAATAATCTCAAAAATTAAGAAGTTGCAAGAGAATGCCAGGAAACAGCCAAAGAACAATGTTGAGGACAAAGTACCCGAAATTACCATTATCAGCCAAAATCCGGAGCAAATGAACAAGCCTGTTAATCCTATTGAAGACCATGTAGGTGTTAACAAAGAAAATATTGAAAATCCTGAAGAGCCAGAGGAAGCGATACCTACCGAAAACCAACCCGTGGAGGAAGATGTCGAATCAATTGGGGAAGGGAAAGCTAGAACCCCACCTTTCCTTTTGACTCTGGAAATTTTGAACGATAAGGTGCATAATTGTCTGGTAGATTCTGGATCATCAGTGAATGTTATGCCACTCGCAGTTTGAAAAAAACTTAATGGGCAGCCAAAACCTACTGCTTGGGAAGTTACTCAATTAGACAGAACTAATGTCAAAGTAGTGGGAGAAATGGAGAATGTTCTCATTCGTTTATCTGGAAATAACAAGATATGTCAATTTATTGATATTGTGGTGGCTGACATACCGGATGGGTATGGACTTATTCTGAACCGAGACTGGTCTGCAAGGTTAAAGGGGTATTTTGCTTTAGATTGGTCACATTTATGGTTTCCTCATAAAGGGTTACCAAATCGGATCAAAATTTTAAGGGAACCTTACATGAAGCACACTATCACTAAGTTGGAAGCAGGAAATGAATCTACAAATTTTGTTTTGGGGAATTATCTAACGGAGCTTGAACTAAGATATCATGCATAAGACGAAGCCAGCAGTATGACTGAGACTCATCCTGATCTCCTTCAAGGTTCATAGGCTGATGAGATTGATTGTAAATCGGTAGACATAGTTTTGGTTTCAAAAATTGCAGAATTAGATCACGGTTAGGTATCTCATGTCTGTAATCAAGCCTAGCCCCTGGACTCATTGGTTGATAGATTTTTAGGTGTGGGCACATAACTGATCAGGTAGTGGTTGGTTCTCGAATTTTATTTTTCTTTTGATTTGATGACCTTGTACATAAATAATTTGATGCAGTTTTACTTTGATTTACTGCTTTTATTTCTGGTTATTTTGGTTTGCTTTTGAATAAAAGAGGCAAATTTTTGGTTGCATGGAAAGCATCAGGGTTCTCGATTAACTGAAATCTTTGGGATAAGACTGTGTGTTTTATTTTGAAATGATAGAATTTCTTCTAGTAAGTAGTTTTCCTAAATGGCTATGCACTCATGGAAGTCTTGCTTAACCGCTGAAAATAACTCAGAATTAAGAGGTCTGGAATACTATTTCGAGGCTCCATCCATCTCACATCTAAGATGTCCTAAGGAGTGATAGAAATAGACCCACGGAAAGGAAGCAAAGGTAAACAGTTTATTATATATAAATGATCCCATGCCATGATTTTAAAAGCCTAAAGGCTGTTAAGAGTAAAAAATCCTAAAAGAAGCAAACATATCAAAACAAAGTACCAGAAACGTGAAAATAAATATGCCAAAATTTCTTCTCCATCCGTGAGTTGAAAAGTAAATAAATCTCTCACAGAAAAGGACACTATGGATAGAAGAGCCTAAATAAAATTCAGAAAGAAAGGCAGATGGAGGACTCAAAAGAACAAAAGTTCAAAAGGGCACAAAGTGCAGTTGCCATGGGAATGAGGAACAACTGAATAGATCTGTTTACCATATGTTACGATCATGTGGTGTCCAAGCTAGAAACTACCCAAAGAAAAAGGTAAAATAAAACTCACCTACTAAGCCTCATAATAGTTATCCGGACTTTCAAATATTTTGGGTGTTCCCATTTCCAAAGAATGGACTGTCATCAATGATTTAAATGCATGTGTTTGCCATCTTAGGAATACAAGCATCTAGAAGTATTCAACTTATAAGCTAAATGATTAAAAAGTCTTTTACTGGGAAGAAGTTGATTCATAAATTTTGGGTTCATCGGGTAGTCGCCAATTGTTGCAACTGCAACATTTTCCCAAAATTCAAAATTTTTTGGGACCCTCCTTTAATTCTTTTTGCTCAGCTTTTTGGTTTTGCTTGATGTTTGCACAAAGATTACTTTTATGCCAGCGATGTTTTACGGTTTGAATTGATTTTGCCTTCCATCGGAAGCATTTGAGACTATGAGTCGGAAGCACAGTTAACTGCGCGCTAGCCGTTGCAGAGAATTAACAAGAAGTCGAGTCCGATCCAATATTTATTTCCTCTGATGCTTTTATTTATTTTTCTTAATCGGCGGCTTGTAGGAATACTGTCGGAACATTTGTTTCTACGTCTTCCGCCATTACGGAGGAGGTACTGCGAAGCTTACCGAGGGTTGTATTATCCTTTTTCGATCCCCACTATTTTGATTCGCAGATTTTAAGTTGTCAGCTTTCGTCGTTGCGGCTCTGGAAGGCACTATCTTTCCAATGTAGTTTGATTTTGTTTTCCACGTGACCGTTAATTTTTGGCCGAATTCATGTTTATTTTGCTCCAATTTTATTGGTCTGCAGAACTTGGTGCCTTTATGGTTTCCACCGCTGCGGCTCTCCAACCAACTATTGGTCCGAGGCCTTAGTTTTGTGAGCTCTGATGTGAGTTTTATTTCTTTATCTTGTCGATGCCATTGCAGGTCTCCTAGCTGTTTCATCATCTGCTGTTGCAGAGATGCTACTGACCGGATCACCGATCCCGTAGCCATTCCGCCTCCCGATGGTTTTATTTTTCCGATCGATTGCATCTTGACCGCGGCATATATATTTTGGGTTTGGGGTTTATTATTTTATTGTTATCTTTTTCCTGTGCTGTCGTTATCACTCGCGCAGACCAACGCATTCGCTGTCAGTACCTTCGCTCCTAGGTGGCTCCGCTGTGGAGGTTGGCGGTTTTTTCTCGACCAATAATGCAACACAGTGCCAGGTAATCCCTTATGCCCATTTTACCTTTCCGTCGAATGGTCAAATTGATTATGTCGCCCTTGGTTAGCTCCTATCTCGGCGGTTAGTGATAGCCTAGGTTTCTTTTTCAGCATGTATATATAATCTAGGTAAATGGTCTGGTGGCCCGGTGGGGAGTGTTTGTAGTTTGCTTGATGATTTCTTTCATGGCCATTATGGGTTTGCAGCCCTCACTCGACTGCTGGGGAAACCGGTGCAGATGGTTGTTACGCTGTCCGCACCAATATCCTCTAGTCTGCGAGTGGCCGTCCGGGGAGAGCGTTTCATTGGTTTTCTTTCGAGATGCCGAGGTTTGGTTCCTTAGAATGAGATTGGTAACTCGAATACGAACCCCGGACCAGTTTTGGTACAGAATGCACTATCTATGCGGAGTTTGATGCGAGTGTTTTTTGTGAGAAGCAGCTTCCTCTTGTGTTTTCTCTGAGCTTACAGTGAGTCGAATGCACTATCACATGCAATATCCTTCACTTGGGATTAGGCACCATTTTTTTTCCATGGAGCAATTTAAGTCATAGCGCCGAGAGGGGGTTTTGAGATTGTATTCTACTTAGCGAGAGGAGAGGGATATTCTTTGTTTTAGAAAAAGCCATAATATTTTAAGTTGATTCTACAAATAATGGTCGTGAGCTATTTTTAGCCTTTTGGGAAGATTGTTTTTATGCAGGAACATTTGGTTTTTGAGTATTGTTTGTTTTATTTTCATAGCGGCAATCATGTTTAGCATAGACAAGGTAAAATGCTCATACATTTTGTCTCCATTTTTGAATGTCATCGAGGAATGGCCCAACAGATCCTAAAAGCAATTTCTTTGTACAACAGGGAAATTCTGCAGAATTCGAGATGTCTAAACGGCAAAAGAAGAAGGTTCCCATAGTAGAGGAGGAACCCAAGGTTGAAATCGTCACCAAAGTTGAATACACTTAGGAAGATACCAAATGCATAGTGGGCGTGGAACCCAAATATAAATGGGGAGGAGTTTACAGACTAATAACACACCAGGAGGTACCTGACTTCAGTTTTGAGGAGGAAACCATATATACAAACATAGAGAGATCTGCCATGATGAGAGTGGCTACCAGACCTGAGCTTTTTCCATGCTCAGAGGTGATTGGGTGGATTCTTCCCAGGGCAGATGTAATGACCATGATTTTGGAAAATGTTGATAAACAGGGTTATGCTACCTATAGCCCTGGGTACGTATCACTGGCCTATCACTTACCAGAAGCACAAGTATACTTGACTGAAGACTGGCTAAAGGCAATTAAGATGGACCTAGTTGAGACACTGAAGAGAATGATGGTGCCTGGCAAGAACTTCAGAACTAGGCCATCCGGGGAATATGATACTACCACTCTAAGAACCCCTTACAGGTTCATTTCCTTAATGCTGAACAGGATTTTCGGAAGGGAACACAGTAAAAGCTTCAAGTTGGAGTGGGTACCTATCATCTTCTATGTTGCAACACAGGGGACAGTGTTCAACTGGGACAACATTATGTCCAATAGCCTCTCATCCTGCATTGCTTCAGCATTAGGAGGTGTATCCCAGAAGAAATCAAAGTTCTACATGAGCTCTATACTGATTAATTGCATACTATGCAACCAACCCTTCCCAAACCTAAGCTATATCTAGGACCGAGAGAGAACACTAGTCTACTCAGCTTACAAGCCACTGTGGGCACACAAATACCACAATCACTATAGAGAAGTGTGCGAGCACTTCATCATGCCATTATATACATTGATCTTCTTAAAGGAGTGTAACTGTATGTCGGATGAAGCATTGCAGGTGATTGAGGAATATGCAGAATACTACTTAACAGAGGATGGATTGTACTTTAGAATGTATGGATGCTCCAGAGGACCCTCACTACCGCCAAAGTATGCCACTGACTGTGTAGTGCACAAGGAGGCAGTTCGACAGGTCTTCTTAGATGGTATGGGGAGTTTTTTATTCGAACATAAGAAAGCGGCTTACCCTCCTTTACCATTCAGGTTGGGAAGCTATAAGTTCACAAGGGTGAAGAAAGCTGATGAATTTGTGGAAGAATTGGGGAAATTCCATTTTGGGGAAATAAATTTCCACAGGAATGATTCCCGAAATAAAGTGGCAGAGCACTGCAAGGAGGTAAATGTACATTTTGAATACACAAGCCACTGGGACAAAGAAGAATCCATTTTTCGCAGTGCAGAAAATATAACGGCCTTAAGAAGAAGATTTAAAAAGAAAATCACCACTAAAGGCGGGAAAGGACAGGATGAGCAGGAAATGGCAGAGGAGGAAGAGGATAGGAAAATAAATGAAGATGCTAGGAGATTAGCACAGGAAGCTAAAATATGGCTCAAAGGTGAGGAGGAAGAAAAGAGAAGAGCTAAACAAGAAACAGCTAGAAAGGCAGAAGAAGCTGCCCGAAATGAAGAGGAGGGAAAGAAAAGAAAGTTGGATGAGGAAATGAGGAAACAGGAAGCGGAAAGGCTAAAAATGATAGGGGCAGTGACAGAGCAATCAAATTCCAATCCTGTAGACAATCAGGCTCAGGACTTGGGTAATCCTGATATTCAACATCCCGAGGCAGCTGCTGGCAGCACAACAGTACAGGCTATGGTTCCTACCCTAAGACTAATCCCTTTCGAGCAGAAGAAAGGGGAGGAGGTGCTGGATTTTAACACTATTTTTTATGATAGGGAAATGAAAAGAATAGTGAAGAGGACCGAGAGAAAGGTCGAGACTGGGGGGCAGTTGGGTAAAATGATAAATGATACAACCGTAGTATATGGGACAAACAAGGACCCCGGATTCACCATCAGAGCTGGGGCTGCATTGGTCCATGCTTCTGAGGACAATGTAGATCAAATAATGACTGATCTTGAATAGTCAAAGAAGTCTACTGCCCAGCTAAAAGATACCCTGAGAAGAGAGAGAGAGGAAAATAATATATTGAAAAGAAAGTTTGAAGACATACAACATGAAATAAAGTCTTCAAAAGTTGAGCTCCAGTTCCTCCAAGTAGAGAAGAGATCTCTGGAGGCCACCCAAGGAAGTTTGCAGGAATTGCAGCAGGAATGTCAAGGGTTGAGGATAGAAAAGGAGCAGCTGCTAGGTAAGATAGGGGAGTTGGAGATATAGAAAGCTACATTGGAGCAATCTGAGAGGCAATCTTAGGTGCAGAATGCAGAGCTTAGAGAACAGGTTTCCTCATTAACAGCAGCTCTAGAGGAGGCTAGGGAGTAGCAGGTAAATCTTCAGCCTTTCAAGGATCACATTCTAGCACAAAGGAGCTAGATGCACCGGCTGCAGATGGCTATAGATGAAGAAAGGTGCAAGGTCTTGCAGGTGGACAATCAGTTGGAAGAGATTTTGGAAACCTCTTCATATTTTGTAGACAGATTGTAGGATATCTTAGAAGTCCTAACAAGAAGGATGGAGAGATTAGAAGCAAAAGAAGAAACCCCTGTAGATCTACCATCAAAAGATCAACAAGCCCTGAGGCAAGACTACGATTTTCTAGAGTTTGCCATAAACACAGCCGAAGAATTCAAGAAGGATATCAAGAAGACGAAGGGGGCTTGTGCAGAGTTCTTCAGGAGACTCTTGATTACGTATAATCGTTGCGAGGTTGACGCTGAGCAGAGAATGGATACCTTTCCAGAGCATAGCATGTTTTTGGAGATATTGCAAAGAAAATATCAGGAAGATGAACAGAGGGTTTGACACATCAAAGCCCTAGACGAGCAGACCCTGAGGAATGAAGTAGCTCATTCCGTGGTTAGTGTGCAGTTCCTCAAAGACCAACTTCACCTAAGCGTAGCTAGAATAGAAGTAATAAGAAATCAGGCTGCTAAATTTTAAATAAATATTCATTTCTTAGAACCTTCTGAGTTTGAAAGCATTGCCTCAGAGGCTTTAGCATGGAAGAAGTTTTTGAATAGTCAAGAGGGACCCTCCTCATAAACATTTTCTTTGTTATTGTAATATATTGTAAATTCTATAAGTACTTAATGAAAGCAAATCATGGGAGGTGAAGTGTTGGGGAAGCCCAAGAGTCATTTGTGGGCAGCCCAACAGTTTTGTTCTTTTTGTATAAATATAGAAGATTTAGATAAGAGAGGGACTTTTTTCCAGTTATATTGATGAAGAAATATTGTAAGAAGAACTATTTCCTTTTGCAATAGATAATTACAGTTTGCCTGTTGGAGAAAGCTTGGTGGAATGCTCAAATGTTGTGCTATGGATTTGTTGAAGAGGAACTATTTTGTTTTCAGCTTTTTGTCCATTAACTATGAGATCGTTCTAACTCTTTGAACCTATGTTCTTGCATGAGCGTTCTCTGGTTTATTTTATAAAAATTTCCACTATGAGTAATGAATGTTGTTCATAAACAATTAGCTATCTAGTTGTTTAAATATCTTTAAATGTTCATGTGTTTTGAAAGAAGTATCAGCTATCTGTGATTTTTCATAATGCATGTACAAAATACATTACTCATTAATAAATAATAATCTTCCTCCCTAGGGATAGGTTAGGTAGTTAGTTTTAATTCCTTGTTGTGTGTGATTCAGATGCAAGAGAGTCTAAGACGAGAGGTAAGAACCTGCGCATCACATTGTGACCACTCCTTGCATTCTTAATCAATCTGCATTTAGATAGGCACTTGCATATCATACTTAAAACTAAAAAACGCAAAAATATACACGGTGGACTGGGCCGCAACCGGTAAAAACTTTTATTTTTGTTACTTGACCTACGGTATCCAAATCACAAACCGGACAGATTCCCTACACCAAATAGTCACAAGCTAGTTGGGAACGTTGACTGGGAAGAATCCCTTGGTGTTGTTGCCTATGAATTTCCAGGCCTCAACACCACCTTTATCCTTTTAAGCATATTAGTCATCCATGTCAGAGTCTACTGTTTCATTTCCTTACACATCATGACTTCCCATATGTCTACCTTTCTGAGTCGGATACATTCCTTTCTTATTTTTTAGTTCATCTTTTGCCTCATGAATAAAACCATTCAACTTCCTTTCCATGACTGAATTGTCTTGTTATCCTTGCTTATTTGACCATGATATCTTTTATCTATAGTCCTACCAATCATTTTGTACAACTCAGATTGACTGATGTGGGATTCCTTAAGGCTCACCTTTCAACAAGTCTTGACCCATCGACCTCAACACACTATCTCAGATAGAGAGTAGAGTTCCTGTGTAGTACCTTGAGGCTTGCATGCCTTAATGCCAAGTTCTTTTGCTAACAATCATGGGAATACATCAATGTCCCTTGATCGTTGGATATTGCAAGTGGCTTGACATCAACTCATCTATTCACACATTGCAAGATGTACTTGGGTACCTTGGCACTCATTAACATCAATGGTGATATTGCCTCACATTGGTTAACGACATTCATCAATAGCTGATAATATAATCACTTATTTTCATGCTCGAAATTGACACATTTATTCACATGACTAGAATTGTACCATCATGTTTTGTAGCAGGTGAAGAATATATACTTTTCATAACTCCATCAACAGTTTGTAGCAGTACACTTCCGACCATATGAGATTACCACAGTTCCACTTTCATCTTTCATCTTTTACTTCATTCAACCAAGAAGCAATCCCTTCACTTCACAGTCCATGATCCAACTACAGTATCAACCATATTCCTATTGCATAGTTCATCAACTTTTTAGGCAAGGGGAGTTATGTTATTTTCTAATCTTTAATCATGTAATTCCTTAAATGCTAGAGATGAATGAATTTGGAAAATTCCCTCACCATGTTAAATTGCCTCACTCATTTTCATAAATATAAAACATCTTCAGTTGTGGGGGGGGCGGGTGCGAGGGAAGTATATTCATTACCATTTTATTCCATTTTACACATGTCATCATCACATTTACCACTGACCAACATGTCTCTTCCAAACTACACTTTGTTACAATTTGATATGATTCATAACATGAAGAAAAAGCTTTCTAATGTACATTGATGGCTTATCATTTCCAATATATGTATACTTTCAAATATTATGTATTGCGGCCATAAGACAAGGAAACAAATGAATGTTGTTAACACAAGAACCAACATTTGTCATATGCATGGTTGTCACAAGAGAACCAACCATAAGTAAAATTAGCTGCTACTTATGTGTCTCACATCATGGAATGATTTATTGTTAAAAATATCATCATGCAAATCCAAAGCAAAGAAGCCAAAAAGTTTATGTACAATTGCATGGGGACATGCAACAAGTTCAGTTGGGGGGAGATGTTGGGTCACCCAAATGTTGCATTTTCATCATATTTTCTATTCACTATTCCTCACATTCATCCCTATTCATCACTCCATTAACCATCCCTTATACCATTTTCATAAATAAATATGGGTTTACCTTGTTATTTTCCAATTTATTTATTTTTAAGTATTTTAAGAGAATTTATGATTAAATATTACAAAATTGACATATATTCATTTATATCTCAAAGTTGTGTGAGCTTTGTAATGTGTATGAATATTTGAAGATTTCCAACAAAAGGATTATTCAAAAGCTTTTCAAATATTTCCTCCACCATTTGAAGATTTGAAGGAGATAATTATTCAAGTTTATTCAAGGAGAGGATCATGGAAATATGGATAGAATATCTCATCCGATATTTGTGAGAATTGGAAGGGATAAATATTTTGTAAGTGTGGAAAATTGGTTGAAAGAAAAGTGGATCTACATTTACCCTCTTTTCAAAGAAACTAATGTATAAATAAGAGGGTTCTCTCCTCATTTGAAAAGTAGTAAAGGCCTCTTTAGTGGCGTAGAGGTAGATAAATCATTTATGTAAACTCTTTTTTAGAGTTATTCATGGATTTGATCATTTTGTAATAGGATTGATGTTTTAGAGCAAATATTTTGATTTCTCCATAATATATTTGTTATTTTGAGTTGTTAATATAGATTTCTTGTGAGCTCACATTTATTTTTCATTTTTCATTTGTTACTTATCATTTGTCACATGTGCTTTGTTATAGATTATTTTTCCTTTGTTTAATTTCATGCTTTCTTAACCAGGTTTAATTTATGCAATCCCATACTTTCCTAGTTAATTTTATTTTTATGCAACTTCATGCTTTTCTAGATTTATTTTCATGCAAGTTCCTTCTTTCGTAAACTAGATTCAATTTCAACTGTGTGTTTCATTCCCAAGCATTAAATTAGTTTTCTTTCACCCAACTTCATGCTTTCCTAGATTTAAATCCCATTTCAGTCACGTGCATTTTCTTTTTTAATATTAGATTATGATAGTGTTGTTCTGACCCTGCATATATTTTTTGTGTGCCTCACAAGTTTACACTCTCCTCAGGTTGACAATTTTAAATCGTTGGATGTGTTATTAATCATTTAATATTTTTTGTGTGCCTCACAAGTTTACGCTCTCCTCAGGTTGACAATTTTAAATCGTTGGATATGTTATTAATCATTTAATATTTTTTCACCCACAAAATTGATGGGTGAATTTATTAAAGGAAGACAGGCTTTGAACATACTGAGTTGTAATTAACAAAATTTAGTAATTCTTTACACTTCGAAAGGGATAACACAAGATCTTTATATTGTTGATGTATTTGTAACTTCAGAATGTATTCATCCATATATCTTATGTATTGTACCCCGATGTTTATTCCAGGATGTTTCTGTAATGTATTTGAGTCATGTCATGCCCCGATGTTCCTATCAGGAGGTTTTATAATGTAAACAAGTAATGTCAAGTCATTGTGGGAAACCCTCCTATTGGTCAAGGGTTAAAGTCCCCGCAGTTGTGGGGCCCTAGGGTTATTAGACTATCCTAGAGAAGTCGAACCTGGGTGAGTCATTGTAAGTCAGGGAAATAATCCCCACTATTGTGTTAAGGATAACCCTTCTTGTTGGTCGGAGGAGGCAAAGTCCCCACAAGTTGTGGGGCACTAGGGTTATTAGACACTCCTATAGATGTCAGCTCTAGTAAGTAATTGTTAAGTGAGGCCGACATGTTGGAGTGGGTTTCAAGTGAACGAAAGAATATAAATAGAGAGTGAGCCTCTCTATTTATCACACACACACTCACTCATTGGGGCACATGAGTGAGAGAGAAGTTGTTGGGATCAGAGAGAGAGACTACTGCTGTCGGGAGCTCATCTTTATGTTTTTGGGTTTTACTTTTGGTGCTGATTCTATCTTTGAGGAAGTTGTGGGGTTTTCTCCTTTATGGTTTCCCCGAGGAAAATTCTTTGTGTCTCTTGTCTCTTGTGTTTTATTGCTGTGCATGTTATTCTCTCAATTAAAGATCCTAAGATAATAATGCTAGCTTGAATGATACAAATCTAACATATGTTTCTTGAGCAATAATACATTTCATAAATCCAAAATAGGCATATAATTTCCATATATCAATAAACCACAAGATGTATTAAATATCATTATAGAATCAAATGAAATTTGAACTTCTAAAATAATATTCAACATTTAATCATGAACAGAGTATCGATAATGCTCAATCTAGATCAAATAATACCACACATCACTGAGTGAGGGCCTTTGATTTATGAGGGATTGTGAATTCTAGAGAAGGATGAGGTATAAATATGGTTGGTGGCTTTCTTTGTATTATAGATTTCTTAGTCATTTCACCAACTTCTATGGATACCTCTACCTCTATCTCCTTCTATATCAAGGCCTATGGAGTCTCAAGGGCCTCTATTCTTGTCTTCTTAGTCTGAGGAGGTTGTTCTTCCTGGTCTATTTCCATATCCTCGACTCCTCTTTTCTTCCTTGTTATATGTTTTGGTTCCTTTGGGTTTGTCATTTTCTTTAGGATGTCTTCCACTTCTTCCCATCTTTCTTCATTAGCAATTCTTTCCCATTATGGCCTAGGTGTGCATTAATAAGTTGAATTCTTATTCTCTAATATTTGATTTGAGATTTCCTTATGGGGATCATATGCTGCTGGTTCATCTTTCTTGAAATTTAACTATTCTAGGAATCCTTCCATACGTTGAAAATCACTCAGATCTTTGACTTTGAAAGGACCCACAGATTTAGGGATGTGGAAAGATATATTTTGCTTGAAACCTCTAAAATGTAATTCATCTGATAAAAAACATTTTTGACATACTCCATTTTATAGAATCCTTATAGTCAGAAATGTAGGAAGTTTATATAACTTCCCTTCAAATCCATAGATTATGATGATGGTATGATCTTTAAATAGGAAGCAACCACCCACTCTGGTTTCTAGAATGAATCACAACCACTCTCTACCTTCCTTGGGCATTCTGGGTAGGTCTACTCATTGGATTATATTGTTGGAAGTATTCATCACTTTGGTTGTAAACTATATGAAGTTAGAGTTGTTTTCTTTCCTTACAAACAAAGGATTACACTCATAGACGGGGAAATCTCTTCCCATTTCATCTGTCTACCTCATCATCATTCTTGTAGCCTAAGATTATGCACAGGAGGGAATTGGCCTTTCTAGATTCGGGTTTGAAGAATACAATATTGAATGGGGGATTTTCATATTGATTAATCATCCTTGGCTCCATATGATAGGTTAGGACCAAGGTTTTATCATTAGGGCTCATGGTTTGGAAATTTAGGGCCATCCCTCTTTCCTCCACCGGTTGTAGGCCTTCTTCTTCATGGATAGAAAATATTTCTTAATGTTCTCAGCATATATTTGGCAGGAAATTCTATATATGTCTAAAGACATGATGAACTTTTGGATTAGGGAATAACATGATGAACACCGGGATGTGAATTATGGGAAATAGACAACCAGGGGACATATAGAACGTACTAGATATGAGTCCCACGAATTTCAAGGGCCTTGATCTTGAAAGGCTTAGAATTACGATTCATTTAGTTTTAAAATTAGGTCAAAATGCGTTATTTATGGACAATGGGACCACCAAACTTTTTCAATGAGTGAAAACCACCTCAGTTTCCCAGGACAGTAACGCTCACTCGCTCATCAGTGTATAAAAGGCTCTTCAAGGATGCGCGTCCAATGAAAATTGGCCATGCATCTTGGTAAGTTTTCCCTTTTGCGTGTCCTCAGGCCCATTCATTGTTCATGCATGTTACATATACGTTATTCATTTCAAATTTCAGATAATATCTAACTCTTTCAAACATGCTCATTGCTCATTGTCCCCTTTTACTTACTGCCCTATGATTTTGATCGTGCACTTATTATCTTAACCGCCTGATCTAATCCATATCGACAATGTATCGGTTTCTTCAGTTTCAACACTTGGATTTTTCATTTGGTCACCTGCTACGACCTATTGGCCCAACTACTTCACAATTCAACGCATCTAGGCTGATCCTTCGGTCATATAACAGGGTTTTTGAGGGATTGGGGAGCCTAAAAAAATCCTTGTACTACTAATAGTTAATAATGAGTAAATATGATGAGGTAGGATAATGTAATGAGGGAGCTATGTATTCCAAAAATGATGGTACTTTTCACATTCAAAATATATTTCTTATACGTGTGTTTTGTATGCGAGTAAAATTTCTTTCACCACCTCTTCATGCGCATTTAAAATTGACTTTCAAATAAAAGGTGACATTGATATTCATTTAAGGAAGATGATGGAAAGAATGTCATTTCCTGAGATGAGATTTGGAAATCGAGGCTTTCTTTCCCACTCCACTTCAATATTCCCCTCTTGTGTACTCATAGTCGCCTAATGTTCTTAACTACCATCTTGGACCATTGTATTTTATATTGAAGTGCATCATAGTGAATATACCACATGGTCCATAAAAAAGAATATTTACAACATCCAAATACATATTCATCATCTAATTATACCATGGGATTCATCTAATTTGTACTAGGAATCCATTAAAGACATATTTATAACATTTACATTATACATGGGGTGACTTATTTATGCTCGCATGGATTGAATCCCTTCATAATAACCACACATTCACAATTTTACATATAATATAATCCTATATCATTTAAGGGAAATGAGGGTTATGCTCATTCAATCAAGCTCCTCGCCATGTGTTAGAAAAACAAGATCGCAGAGCAATTTAAGTAATGAAACAAGATGAAAATATTAAACACATTACAAGAGAGACAAATATATAATGTGGTTCACCCAAGATGGGATACGTCCACATATAAATTTCCAGTCCTTTAGCATTATACCATCCAAAAAATGAAGATATACAACCTGCAAGAACCCTGCTACACTTCCCCTTCACTCTCTCACAGTCTCTATCACACAAACACATATATTGTTTTACAATTCTACAATACAACAGAACCTTATTGCAATGATTTCCTTTTATAGGGAAATTACCATGGGAAAATACCACGGATCACCCAATACCATGGGCCTGTAAATTATTGTCCAACAAACATCCCAAAAAATTTCTTTCGGGGCTTCTCCCCTAAACCCCCCAACCGGTGGGGGTGGTCCTCCCTGCACCTCCCTGTTGGGACAAATGTATAGTAAAATTGGGGTACAAACACGTCTGAACAATAACATCTCTGAATCTGGAAGATCAGTCTCCACAACCAACAACCATGTAGGATCCCTATTCTATGGGTTTATAATAAGGACAGAACATGAAACCTTTGAAATTGATCATTGAACATAATCATATTTAATAACTTTTACTCAAACCCTCAAATTGATGATATGCCTAATCATCTAAAAAACACCAAGTTTTTAGTGAAATCGATGTTAAGTTACGCTATCACTAAGTACCAATTGAACTAACCAATGTGTGTAGGAAAACCTTTAATTCCAAAATACTTCTCTTCAAGTGGTTGGTCATGGCCTTCAAATTGACTAATACACAAAAAATGTTCATGAGATTGATGTATGATATTTTGTGACCATTCACCAACTATTTTGTGTTGATATACCTAGATGAAATCCTATCTTTAATAGAACATGAGAATAGAACCTTAAGCACAATAAGAAAACATCAATCTACCTACCAAAACAAAATTTGTATGCTAACATGGATAAGTACCCATTTGACATGAAAATACTTCAATATGTGAGGTACACCATGGATGTGCATGTGGATCAAGTGAATATCCAAGTCATCTATGACTAGCTGACATCAAAGACACTAATGGATCTTCGCTATGTATTGGAAATTTCCAAAGATGTCATTAGACAAACATCAAAGCACAAATATATTATGTAAAAAATGTTCATTGTGCATCACTTTTTACGGGGTTTTTGATTCTTAAATAAATTCACAAGAGGAATGCTTTCCTCTAGTAGTATTGTGTTTGGTGGATGTTGTTGGTTTGGCTCTATTCATTCATGATTCCTAACATTGGAATGCAACATACATCTCTAGTCACGTAAAGGTTGAGTTGGAACAACGTCCACTATAAAAAAAGTGAAGAGATATGGGTGAAAACATGAAGTTGGGTAACACTTCCGTGAGAATTGGGTGTCCAAACAACATAGCCAATGTTATTCGGCTGAATAACTATATTTATTCGGCCGAATAATTTATTTATTCGGCCAAATAATTTATTTATTCGGTCGAATAATTATCATTATTCGGCTGAATAATTAATTCTTTATTCGGCCGAATAATGTTAACGGTGAACCGTTTAATTTGATAGAATGCATAGCCGGCCGACATTTTTTACGGTTGTTTTAATACTTATTCGGACGAATAGTTGTTTGGCCAAACAATTATTCGGCCGAAGAGTTGTTCGGCCGAATAATTATTCGGCTGAATAATGGTTCGGCCGAACAACTATTCGGCCACATAATTGTTCGGCTGAATAATGATTTCACATAAAAGGCAAGCTCCGGCCCCATTTTCATTGTTTTTTCCTGCAGTCATTTGTCTTCATTTGGTCGTGTTTCATCCATCATCCGATTTGTCTGTTGTTGTCCGTCATCCCTGTCCTCGTCACCGGTCCTCCTGACGTGGACATACTAGTTTCCTGTCGGTGTGGAGGTCGCTTCATGATGGACTATTCGCCGTGGAGGTCTGTTCAGCATGGAGTTCTGTTCGTGGAGGACACATCGTGGTGGTGTTTGTGGTCTTTTCTTGGATGGTCTGTTCGTGGTATGGTCTTGCTATGCTCCTCCGTGTCAAGTAATTTTTTATGAAATTGCTTCTATAGTTTGAAATTTTTAATATGTGATTTATCTCTTGTTGTAGTCAATGGAATTCGTTTTTCGTCATAGTATTGCAGAGTTAAAGTTTTCATATGTTATTTGGTATTGTATAAATCTTATACTTTTAATTTAATTAATATCTATATGTCTATGAAATTTGTCCATGTTAACAAAGTAGATGAACTCTGTCCAAATGGACAGAGTTCATTAACTCTTTCCAAATGGACAGAGTCCATTTGGATAAGTTTTTGTTAATTTTAATTATAAATTCTATGTTTTTAGAATTTAATATAATCTATTTTAATTTGAATGAAATATTTTTAACTTAAATTATAGGTAATAATTTAAATAAAATGGAAGGAGTTGATGAACTCTGTCCATTTGGACAGAGTTGATCAACACTCGGATGGACAGTTCATGAACTCTGTCTAGATGGACAGAGTTGAAGAACTCTCTCCAAATAGACAGAGTTAAAGAACTCTCTCAAAATGGACAGAGGTGATGAACTCTGTCCATTGGGACAGAGTTCATCAACTCTATCCACATGTGAATAGAGTAAATCAAATCTGTCCAAATAGACAAGACAATGGATTATACTTAGCAAAACATACTTCATTTAGACTTCATCAACTCTTTCCCTGATAACTTTACTTAGCAAAATGCATTTTAGTAGTTTTAATATAAATCATAAAAAAAATCATTATTACACATAAAACATCAGATTTTTTTATTACTGATCTGTTTTAACTTATGTATTTTTAATCTAAAACATAAAAGAAACATATAACTTGTATAATGCTTATTAGTTACAATTTATACTTACTATTATATTAAGATATTGTGAATTTTTATAATATTAATTTAAGTTCATAGGTATAATAAGGAAGATATTTGTATTAAATATGTCCATGGACAAAGTTCATGAATGAATACTTTGTCCATGGATAGAGTTGATTAACTCTGTTTACATGAAGTGATGAACTTAACCCTATCCATGTGGATAGACTTGATGAACCCTATCCATGCAGAGTTCATCAACTTTGTCAATGCAGAGTTCATCAACTGTGACTTTGATCAGTTTACTTAGTATAAGGGATATTTTTTATGATTTTATGGAATAATGAAAATATTTGTAGTTGACATATTAGATATGGAATTAGATAATAAATTAGATATGTATAAATTGATATGGAATTAGATAATAAATTAGCTATAATCATTTAAAGAACTATTAGATAATATTATGGATATCTAGGTCCTTATTGAAATCTTAGTTTTTATAGTAGCTAGGTTTTTGAAGTTGATTAATTAACATGTAGAAATTGATATTTCTGTAAATTTGTAGATGTCATATTCAATGGAAAGAGAGCATCCTTGAGACAGAAACATAGGTGGTCATTACATTTTTTTGGGATTTGGTGTCCAAAATGAAAATCAAAGATTATCGTGGTCACCTCTGGATTCAAGCTTATTGTATAGTTCACATTCAATTGATCATCAACGTGGCGATAGTGGTAGAGATGATTTCTTCTTATCATCTATGGTTGCAGTGTCATTGATATAAAGAAGGGTCATTTATCTTTATTTGTAGAAATGGGTCTTGGTGTATTTGGAGTTATAGATATGATAGATCAAATCTATGACTCATATTACTCTTCGACCCATATCTATAGATCTACACATAAAATTTAGAGGAAGCAAAAGTAGTAATGTTTTTACATGTTTTTTCTTCAAGGTATGTAATATCATCCAAATTGTTCTCTAATATATACGTTTAATTAGTTTAAATAATTTTTGACATTTGTAAATTGCTTGTATATATGTTGAAGCTTGGATCTCTTCAATCTTTCGACGCAAAAGGAAGACTCCATTGGAGGATAGTGGTGGAATTGTAAGTTTAATATTTTATTTTAGTTTAAAATAGTTTAAATAGTTTGTAAGATTTATAAACTATTTTTATACATGTTGTATCTTGGGTCTCCTCCACCCTTTAGAGACAAAGAGAAGACTCCATTGAATGATATATAATTTGAGGTAATTTTGTTAGTAATTGTATTGATCTTTTATATACTAGTTTAATGTTTTAATGTTTTGATTTTAATTTAAAATTGTTTAAATGATTTATGATATTCATAATCTGTTTTTATACATGTTTTAGATTGTTATGAGTCCAAGAGAAGACCATAGTGGAGGATAGTGATGGACTTCTTTGATTCAGACATCAAAGAGCTTAATTTTAGGATTATACACATGTTCATGAATGTTTTTTTGATTATATACACATGTATATTGAACTTACATGTTCATGACTGTTTTTTGTTATTATATACATGTACATTGAACTCTAATGTTCATGAATGTTTTTTTGGATTATATACATACATACATTGATCCTAGATATTGTTTTTTGGATTATATACATATATATGTAACGGTTAGGAATGTTAGGAATGTTAAGAACGAATATGGGGAATGTTAACTTTAAGAATGAAAGCAATCCAATTTGTTACATTGATTTTAGATATTGTTTTTTTGGATTATATACATGTGAATGTAAAGGTTAGGAATGTTAAGAACAAACATGGGGAATGTTAACATTAAGAGTTAAGTGAATTAAATTGACTCTAGATATTGTTTTTTGGATTATATACATATATATGTGAATGTTAGGAATGTTAGGAATGTTAAGAACGAATATGGGGAATGTTAACTTTAAGAATGAAAGCAATCCAATTTGTTACATTGATTTTAGATATTGTTTTTTGGATTATATACATGTATATGTAAAGGTTAGGAATGTTAGGAATGTTAAGAACGAATATGGGAAATGTTAACGTTAAGAGTTAAGTGAATTAAATTGACTATATAAACATGGGAAATGTTAGGAGTGAATGTGGGAATGGAGATGATGAATGTTAAGATTGAATGTTAGGAAGTTTAGATAGGTGCAATTATATGAATGTATGTATTAGTAAATTTATGTATGTTTGTATATGTAACATATTTTTAATGTTGAAAATTTTAGAATTTTAGGAATGTTAGGAATGTTAGATGCAATCTAATGTTAAGAATCAATGTGGGGAATGTTAGGAAATGTTAGTAATGTTAGGAAGTTTTGATAGGAGTAAATATATGAATGTATGAGTGAATGTTAGAAATGGTTAGGAATGTTAATAATTTTTTATAGGAATATATTTTATTAGTAAAGTAAAATTAGTAACTTGATTCTAAATTCTAGAAAATTATAGCTCAATCCATCAATTTTCTAAGGTAACATTAAGCTCAATCCATCAATTTTTTAAGGTAACATTAAAGCAACTTGATTTTGAATTCTAATATTTTTTTATTACTAAGGTAACATTAGAAATTTGATTCTGAATTTAAATAAATTAAAGTTCAATGACTTCATGATAGCCAATCTTAACATAGAACAAGAAATGATATAGTTAAAAACATCGCAATGGAATTCCGTCCTCAATTATCCGTTCATGGTCATATTTGGACAGTTTCCATTTTTTTTAAGGTTTTTTTTTATACAACTTGTTCTAATTTTATTCGAGATGCACATACTAAATGACTATACTGACAACATATAACATCAAGTTCATAATCTTGAAAGTAGACATAATTTTCAGTCATACGGGTTTGCTGCAAAAAATAGCCTTTTAAAATGATGGATCCTCTTTTGTATGTAAATCCGTTGTCATTGTAGTCCTCCAATAACTTCATTTTTCCTTTGGTGCATCGCATCAAATAATATTTTATGTCTTTGTTGTTGTCTAAAGGTGCAATCACAACGAAAATATCTCATGTGCAAATTACAATTGGCGTTGGAGTTAAGTGAATTAAATTGACTATATAAACATAAGGTGATGGACAATATTGAACAATAAACAACATCATTACCTTCTCTAACAAGATATGAAATTCTATCACCATCAGATGATATTTTTATTTCTTCTGATTATAATTCTTCTATGTTTGCTAGTGGCATTTTTCCTTTTGGATTAATCTCTTTGTGTTTCCAATGTTTTATGTAGTTGTTCGTTATGTTTTCACAAACTTCTATAGATTCAACATTTTCAGTGCAAATATGACAAAAACATGTTTTCTTTCTACTGTCAAATGCAAACATGTTTTGGAAGGATTTTGTTTGAATAGAGTGAAGTTCTCTAGTCCCATGTATGGTGCTAGCCTCGTATGGTATTGATATATCTATATCTTGGACCCCAACAAGCCAAAAAAACCTACACAATAAATGATAAATCATAAATGACAACTTTTAATGTTAGTGTACAAATACTTCAATGTTAGTACATACATTTTTTAAAATTGAGAATTAATATAAATTACAAAAATAATGTACATACCTATGTACATCTTTTGGTTGTTGACTACAATCATGGCTTAGATTTGATTTACACCATTGGACAACCTTTGTAGTTGAATGAAATCTCCTAGAATAATGGTTCATTTTCCATCTTCAAAGTGCTCTCTTTACGCATGCTCCTGCACCATCATGTTCACCTTTTCCATGTCCAGTTTCAAAGAAATTCTAGCAATGTTTAATGCTCATTGCTTTATGAAGTTGACATAACCAAAAAAATGATCGTGAAGATTTAAATTGTCCCGCACATCCATCCGATCATATCCAATGTTCATTGAATTCAACTTTATGACTTTTTAGTGAATCATAGAAAAAAATTTCAATACAATGTAGAACAAAATGTGTATCATGTGTACAATCATCGCTGATATAAAAGTGATATTCTTTAATTACATCTCAATTGTCACACGTGCTTTCAATGCCATCAACATATTGTTGAGAATGTCTATATAGAACATGGACAAATATTGAAACTTGGTCAAAATGATAGTATTCACTTTGAATCTCTTTTTGTGCAGCAAATGTGTAGTTTTCTGCAAAATCAATTATAGACAAAATTGTTCCAGTTGGAAAATTTTCACGGGAATTTTTGAATTGAAGGTCTTGCCATCGTGCTCTATGTGAATGCTTGGTGTACTTATAAATTTCACTTTCAAATTTCTTGAGAAAATCTGTCACACATATTTTATCTTATCGCAATTCAATTCTTTTGGAATGTGCATCACTAGAATTTGTAGAATAATTGTTGTATTCATATCTTCTCCAATCGACGGCTACATTTGAAAGTGACTGATCATTATCGATAGAGTATTTATTGTGGAATAAAAAAATATTTCCAAAACCATGACAATGTTTTCCATTGACACATTTCTTATTATAAAATACTTCATCGTGATTTCTCTCACATAGAGTTTGAGATATGAATTCATGTACTGTGGGCGGAGGTGGTGAATTTGTCCAAAATGATTTTACCAAATTCAAGAAACATGTCATAATATAATTGAAATTGCACATGATAATGACAACAACATGTGTCACGTATAGTAATAGGTCTAACATACCATGGTTTTTGTTGCACAAATGTAGTGATCGACATATTAATTCCACGATGATCTTCCTTGAATTTATTGAACAATTGTACTTGTGTCATTTCCATTATATATTTTGGACGGCTTTCATATATATTTCATGATACTCTTTGTCATATCACATCCCTTGAATTTGGTGAAACTCGAGCATGTTCCAACCAATATTTCTGTACAATATCTTTAACACCTTCTCCCATTCTATCTTTGTAAGGTTGTCTACAAATAATTGCCTAGCAAGCAAGTTCATCATTTTCATCTATTTGCATTATGAATTTGCTATGTTTGTATAATGTCTTTCTTGAGGTTCCAATTGCTTGTGCTAGTTGTGTTGTCAAACGTTTTTGTCTAGTACTAGCTGAAACAATTGCTGTCTGAATTGCTCTACGTTCAGCACTGGTATCTTTCTTTCTGGATTTTCCAAATTTTTTTATTGCATCACCTATATTTTCTATCACATTATGTTTTAGTTTCGACTCTTTTTTCACCTTGTGAATACCCAATAATGATGTAGCACCTTCTAACTTCTTGGACACCAATAAACATCTCAAAATTTGCGCTTGTCCTGCTATTGAACAATCCTTGAGAATATAATCATAAATTTTTGTAGCACAATATCGTGCAACATGTATGGGTAATTTTTCTCCATATTTGTCACAATCAATGTCTTCTAACATTTCATCATCAATTATGAAAGTACCTATACATCAAATTAAATTAAATTTAACATATGTCCAAAAATACAATTCATTATAAACAATGAATTTCAAAAATACATAATATATACATACTAGGTCCAATTTCTGGATCTTGGTTTTGATATTCAATATTGACTTCATCAACATTAACATGTAAATCACTATTTACGTCAACAATGGTCTCTTCCACTTCCATTTGTTCTTCTTGTACCCTATTTTCAATTTCCATTTCATCAACATTGTCATGTAAATATGTTCTTATATTTTCATTTATTTCTTCCATTTTTGCAACACTTGCTCTTTTGGTTGTATTTCTGAGTTTCTGTTTTTTCCTATTAGCATCGTCATCACGTTTACGATCACTTTCTTTTTTACGGTTTCTTTTATTGCCCATGATTGCTTAATATCCTTTTGAAAAACCCTTAGAAAAAAATAAGAACACCTTGTAAAGAAATCTTCTTTGTAAAACAATTGGAAAAAAAAAACTCTTTGAAAAAAAAACCTTATTTGAAAAAACAACTTATATAAATATTTTGGAAAAAAAAAACTCATTTGCAAAAATACTTTGTGAATAAAATCTTTGGAAAAGACCCATTGCAAAGAACTTACTTTGCAAAAATACCTTGGAAAAAAAAAATTAAAAAAAAGAAAAAAAAAACTCTTTGGAAAAAAACCCATTGCAAAGAAATAACCTACTTTGGAAAAATATCTTGGAAAAATACTTTATGAAAAAAATTCTTGCAAAGAAATAACTTCTTTTCAAAATTACTTTAGAACACAAAATATTTGACAAAAACGCCTTGGGAAAAACTTCTTTGAATGTACCCCTGGATTATAAATAAGAGGAAAAATACCTTCTAAAAACTCTTTGGCAAAATAGATCTCCTCTGAAAACTCCTTCAAAAATACTTTTACTTATACGAAATGAAGAGGTGAGAAAATAATGAGGCTCTTTCATTTTACTTATACGAAATGAATAGGTGCAAAAATAATGAGGCTTTTTCATTTTACTTATAAGAAATGAAGAGGTGTGAAAATAATGAAGCTTTTTTGTTTTGTTTATACGATTATTTTTTCCGGCTAACGAATTTTTTTTTGCACTTAGTTTTCGACTGAACAACCTTATTTGTAACGTTGTCGTTACATAAAAACATTGTTCAGCCGAATAATTATTCCGTCAAATAACCTCTGAAACCTGTAACCTGCACAGTTTTCAGGTTTCTCCATTTTTGGAAGGTAAAATGGATGCCTTACACTATAAATTGACTGTCGGACTTGATACCTTTAGTTTCATCATTAAATCTATTTTCCACAGGTATAGATTTTGTTGTGTATAGGTGAGATCCGATATTTTTATTTTTTTTGTTTCTTAACATGTGTCAAGTTTAGTTTCATCTCGTTCAAAATGCAGTGAAATGAAAAATATATAACTCTAAAAATACACCACCAAAAAAATTGAAACAAATATGGTGCACTTAATTGGAGTGTCTACTTCAAAAAAGTATTTGTAGATTTTTAAGTTTTATAGTCAATTGAGAGAAAAGTGGTGCAACCAAAAACATGTTTAAAACCGACAAGGTTTTCCCATTGATCGAATTCAAAAAAATATTATAATTAGTATATAGATCCATTTGTTACAAATTTATAGTCATCGCAATAGTATATTGTGTATAGATTGTCGTAGAATATTTGTTTTTTTCAAAACATGACTTTAACAATGATTTTATGGGTGCAACCAAACATGACTATTTTTTAGTCCTTTCATTTTATAAGGACACACTGCCAAACATTTTCTGAAACGACATATCAAATATCAATAAAAAAAATTCAAAAAATTATGAATAGAAAGCTAACATAATTCTCTAAAAGTTTTGTTTTTACTTGAAAGTGAAATTCTAAACGAAAATATCACTTTCGTTCACCCAAAGTTGAAAAACATGAAAAAATCAAATTTATTTTCTCATAAGACCCCCCAAAATAGACACCCATCTTCATGGATTCACCCATATATCATTAATACTCGTAATAAATGTTATGTGTTAATATGAAATCAACATTTACTAATTGTTTAGTGTTAATATTTATTAAGTCAATGTTTATTCCCTTGTTTATGTGGAGAGGCCATGGTCTAAGGTTCTTTCACCTCTTCTTCTCTCATTTCCTTAGCATGACCTCTTCCCCTAAATCAAAATGAAAGTTGTAATTATACCAAATCTAATTTTAAAATTCAATATCTCATAAATATTATAATTATACAATCATATCACCACCAAGTTGTGTACATGGGGGGTTCACTTAGTGAACTTGTTGCATAGCATGATTGTTCATAGGATATTAAAGAATATCCCTAATTTCACCAAGGATAATTTTAGGGGCGAATTTTAGCCCAGTGGGCTATTTTTCTATGTTTTTCTCCCAAAAAAGATTCGCCATTTTGCATTTTTGAAGCCCTGTTTCACCCAATTTTGATGGGGTAAAATTTTTTCTCCCTAAAATTCACCAAATTATTATATAAACGATATAAAATCCTTGGAAATTAAAATATTTTTTGAAAAATATTGCCAAGAATTTTATAGTTGGTGTTTTAAGAATTGGTAATATTCGCCAACATTTATACACTTTTAAATAAGTATGGTTCCTTAAAATCATCTTTAAATTTCACTAAATATTGGAAAATTCCTCCTAAAATTTTACTCTTGAACCCCCGTGCCAATATACATTTCCAATTAAGAAAACCCCCGGTTTCATCATATATTATAGGTATCCATTTTTATAAACCCTTTTTAATACCCCCTTTGTATCATATTATCAAGTTGTAACAAGAAGGATCCCTAATGCATCTTAGTATAAGCAAACATGATGCTAAATAAAATAATAGTATAATGCTAATAATGATCCCACCGGGATTGCAGGGGCGACTAATCAATTTGTAGCATTGGATAGTGGAAAACCCAACAAAATAGTAATGCAGAGTAAAATACAACCCGATAAAGAGATCAATGTAACAAAGGATGTAAAATATTGTTAATCTAATAGCCAATGAAATTCTTAGAAAATATGAGAGTTGTAGATATTTCACACCACAACCTACCAATCTATCAATTTTATATCATGTAAATATAAGTATAGTCATAGAGAGATCATGTTTTCTATAAGCTTAATAAATTAAATTCCATAAAAATGGAAAATGGAAACCATGTCATGGATAGAATTCCCTACCTTCCTATCAAAACAAACATCATCAATGTTTCAACTAAAATGAACATAAAAAAATTCCTCTTACTTTCCAATAACACCATATGATCATGTGCATAACTTGGATTAGGTCATTCACAAGATGCAATGAATTGCCTCCACTTCCTCTCAATTTATTCTTGCAATCAAGGGAATTAACAACATTTAATTGCATTTTCTTGGGTTATATCTACTTTTCTAACCATTATAGGAGAGGGGGAAATCTCCATTGTTAAGTTTCAAAAATGCAATAGTTATAAAGATACACAAATAGTGAAACTTAAATGATACCATTTCATGGTAGCGATAACACAGGGTATGTAAATAAGAATATAGCTTTTCATGTATGTTCATGTCAGTTCTAATACAATATTAAGATGGATGCCTTTCATATAAGAATTGAAATTACAATTATGAATGTGACAAATATAACTCAATCTAACATCTATTTCTAAGTGACAATGTGAAAATGTTAAAGAAGAATACACAAAGTTGAAATAAATAATTAGTTAAGAAATATCGATCTAACTTTTCTTGGTTCTAATGAGCCAAGAAAGATTGATCTCACTTTTCTTGGTTGTCATGGAGCAAGGTTTGATTGAATCTTAATACCCATTGAAACCCTAACCTAAAAAAATATTCTAAAAAAAATCCTTATAATTTTAGTGATTTGGAGGTATAAATCTAACCCATGATTTGGAGGTTATTCATTAGTAGAAGTTAGGATTGATATGGATTCATCCCATGATTTGGAGGTATGAATATATCCCATGATTGGAGGTTATTCCTTAGAAAAAACTAGGACTGATATGAATCCAACACATGATTTGGAGGTATGAATTGAGCCCATGATTTGGAGATATGAATCCATCCCATGACTTGAAGGTTATTCCTCATTCCACCCAAATAAAATAACCCCCAATTTTTCTATTACTACATCAAATTAAAAATCCCCCCTTGACCCCTTAATACGAGGAAATATTTTTTTTAGTTTTTTAATAGTATTCAAACTCCCAATATGAATGGACGTGATATGATCTTACCTTGCTAGTGAACCCCCCTATGGTTTGTATCTCCTCTATCATCAATAATTCTCTATCTCTCCTAAATTATTAAAATGAAAACATTAAATTGTAGGTTTTTTATTTTGTAGAAAACATCCTTCTTTATTTGGAAATTATGCTAAGAATAAATATCAAATTAAAAACTAACATTATTTTGGCCTATAGGATTCCCCCCAATCTTGGCATGTTTGAGCATAGTTTGAAACCTACATTTGAATGTGAGTTTATTTTCTTCTTACATGAGTGCTTGTTTCATAATATCCTTGTAACATTCCAAGACCATGTTAATAATGAAAAAGTTGCAATATTTTTGGTAATAAGAGGTTAAAATCATTTTCATACTTACAAATCGAGTATACAATTTTAAGTATCCACCCTCGCCAAGTTTGTGTTGGTCGTGCTTCTCTAACTTGGCCTAGGTGACCTTGTATGTATGTTTAAACCTACAAGGAGATTAAGTACATCAGATAATGTGAATGGTGATTTTATGATGAAATTTATAAAAATATCACAATAATTTTATTTTTGAATGGTATACCTTCCTCCATCTATAGGTGTCTTTCCTTGTCTTCTCATACCTTTTTACTTTGTGTCCTCTTGGATATATTTCCGCTCCATCTCATGAATCATAGGAAGTCAATCATACCTGGGTTTTTTTCTATATTAACCATATATGTGTCTCTTTTCATTTTCAAATATTTACCTATAATAATTGTAACATGTGATTGGTTGAAGACGTCTCCAAAAAAGACAACCTTGTAATCCAAAATTTGCTTCTTCAGATGATAATGTTGTTGGTTACATTTGGTGTGAATGGTTGTGCCAAAAACATATAAATTCCTCTCTTGTAGGCACTTCCAAAACATATTTTTCATTGTAAAATAAATAATATTTGAATTGATTAAAAATTACTGTAATTATAATGTTGTGGCATATATATGCATAATTAGTTATCTTGGAGTTTCTATATATTCAATAGCACTAGGTTTTCATCCATAACAATCTCAATGGATAGTGTCCCATTTCTCTTAACATGGACTGCTCTGTCAAAGGATTCATCTGAACTATGAATGAGGACATCACCTAGTCCAACACCTTCATGGAGAGCACTTGTGCCATGAGCAGGGGTGTCACATGAGTGAACATAATTTGATATGGGAGTATCTAATACAATTCTCGCGCTAGTAGTTAGTGGTAGAGAAGATGACGCAATGTAAGAAAGAGGTAGAGATCCCATGGCCTCTTGTGTTGTGTGGCTGCTACCAACACTAGGAAGATGAGGCTCAATATGTTGAAGAAACAATTGATAATCCTATCCCAAACAATTACATTTTTTTAGGTTAATAAAAAATAAATAAAATTATAAAATATTGAATAGGATAAAATTGACAAATGTACTTTTATCTTACTCGCGATCACCTTAGTCTTTTGACCAAAACATTGTGCCTATGCATTAGTTTAGGTGAGTCGAAATCGAACAAAGAAAAAAACTCATGATTCATCTTGCATATAATCTTATGAATAATTTCTCATGGGTTTGTATCATCAAGAAATTTTTCATCATCATCACCCACATTTGGATCATGGGTGGAGTAGTCCTACCCACATATATCAGTAAATTTTATTATAACAATAATTTTAGGAAAATTACAATAAATAAATAAATTCAAGAAATCAAAATGAGTCAATTTTTTAGAGGAGGATATACAATATTGTTTGTATGTTCCTTCCCATGATCATCCTGCCAAAACATTCAAAACAATATTATTGACAAGATAATAAGTAGATGGATTTATGCAAACTAGAACAAAACACTTCATCAGTTCGATATGTAAAGAATAAAATGTATTTACCCCAATGTTTGTAGGATTTTACACTTCTAATACTCGATTCAAATGATAATTTATCAATAAATCCTCCCCTGGTGCTACTTTTTTTATCACACATATGACTATGTGGTTTCCTTCACATGCCTTAAAGTCACAATTGGGAGGTTTTGTAGTTGTCCCTGGTTGTGTACTATTTATTAACCTTGCAATATTTCCAGAATCCGTTGGCATTCCATTAATATATATAGTTTCTCCTTTGTTTGATTAGAATATTTTATTTGAATATAGTTTGTATAAAGGCCATATCTATGCATGATTTTAATATATTGTGAAATCATATCCTAAGCTCCATAATTGTAACACAATCTAACATATTCCATCAATTCAGTTACCCCGCCATTTTGGACCTCTATACCATCCATAGAAAATATCCTAAGACCATGTATAAATGATGGATCAAGTTGATATACTCTTTCATTGAGACAAAATTCAGTGTCCACATCTAGAAGCTGTTTCAGATACCATCATTTGACCATATCTTGTACCTCTAGGATACCTCATTATCACCTTTTATCTCATCATCATAACTGCAAGTCCCTTCTTAAGGAAGAAAGTTTTTTATGCATTTATAAAATTTTCTTCTTACCTTTTGACCTCTAGTACATGATCTGGCACTATTACATGAAGTGGATTTCACACTTTCCCCCATTCCTCCGAAACTATACTCATTCTCGGAAGGTAGATCTGACATATACGTTTTTGGTGGAACCTACATAAATCAAAGCTAATAACAAAATCTTGGAGTAGCCATGAATGGAAGTCATAGAATGCATATTATATAACAAAAAAACATAACCAACATAACACAATGGTTTTATGGATAATCCAATCAATCTTGGACCGTAAGAATACCTTCTTCTTTAGTTTTCAAACATTATGGGGAGTCGAATGCTAGAAATACCATTCATAAAAAACGAAACCGTTCCTCTTCATTTATATGACACAAGACTTCCCTTGATTAAATAAAAATTAATGATTAGCCTAGGTAGTGTACATGAACCTTAATGAGATACAATCAAAGTGTGCTACCCTTAAAGAAAACCCATTTAGAAGTGCAAGTAACAATGAAAATATAATATTTTTTGTGCATTAGAATATGGTATTGGAAACTTGAATTTTTGTAACCCATTGTAATATAGTGCAAAAACCAAAATATATACATTGAAATACACAATTTGCATACAAGACACAAAGTTGGTAGCAAGACAACTCATATGTGAAAAATAAAACAATGTAATTTCTATTGAAGAAAACAGCAAGGGAAAGGGTATGAAAATTAAAGTTATTGTGGAATTCAAACCTAGCATCATATAATTGCATCAAATATTGTTCTAACATAAAGAGTTGGAACATGTTAAAAGGGTGGTATAACATGAAAATGTGATGGCACAAATAGAACCCTTAAAACCATGGTAATAATTTTTAACTTTACATATGGCATACATGTTATTGACAATGTTGAACCTTATGCATTCAATAAGAGAGGACAAAGTGAAACTTATCCATAAAATGTTTTGTTTTTCTTGAAAGTACAAATTCATACATGGACATACAATCATACACAAGCATAAACATAAATAAACAACTAATACCTTAATATTATAGTGATTGTGCTCAATATAAAAATGTGTTGTGGACAAAATTTGACATGCACAAAATAGGTAAAATGTGTACTTTATCATTTGCATTTGAAGTATTTTTAAACTCATATTCATCATCATTAAAGCATACACCCTTGTGGCGTATCATATTATTCATTCTCTAGCACAAGAATACTGAGTGCAACGTCAAAAAACTTTACAATAGTAGATGATTGCACCACTTCTAATTGTGGTTGAATAATGACCAGCCTAAAATGATGCCACGGGTCTCCCAGGGTTCTCTTAGCTATGATCAATTATTTTCCAATCTTGGTATGCTATTCGTAGTTCAAAGGAAAGTAGGAACTAAGGAGGCTTATACACATTTCATGTGTGGACCGAACATATCTAGGAATCATCAATGTGCTTGTGCACCGTTCATTTAGGATAATGTTTGCAATAATGTTTCATTTTTATCCTATTCGCCATTGTTGATAAGAACAAAAAGATGTGATGAATCAACATAAATGTCATATGATGGATAATCCATACTGTAGGACTCTAATGGAACTTGATTCATTATGTCTATGTATATTTTTATCTTGAATTCTTATGTTCTGGTAGGAAATCTGCGTAGATCTCATTTTATACACAAAAGAGCATTTTCAATCTGCAATGAAAAAAACTAGAGTATGCTCTTGATTAGATAAACCAGATTATTTGACACCACTAGATTTATGGTTATAATATAATAGGATTATACGTATGGTTTAAAGGTTGTTTTGAGATTCAACTATCTTTTCTACAATTTATTCACCAATGCATTAGCTTTCTTAGTAGTCTTTTGGGTTGAATTACCTAGTTTTTATTTTGTACATCAATTTGAGATTTTTATTTCTACTTTGCATCAAAGGCTTTTGGAATTTGATTTCCTAAATCAAGCCTTGGCATAAGGTCATACTTATCATTCCCTTAAAATTACAATGTGTTAATGAATAACCTAATGGAAATAATGTTATTATGCCTAAAAGTTTCCACTCAAATTACCCACTACGACGCATATATGTGTGGCATATGGGAACCACCACAAAATTTTGTGTACCAAGGATGGTTCTCTACAAGAGATCTTGTCAATTCTATATAAAGGTAGAACTGTTGGTTATACATATTTGAAAATTAGATTTCATATTATAGGTTTCCCTGTAATGTGAATGTTATTGCTATGTTGGAGTGGGTTCCTTTTCCACTATATTTTATTTCTCCTTTAGAAAAATCAAATTTTTTGTGGTGATATCTAATGGGTAGGGAAAAAGAGGGCAACTTCACCAGTTGGGTGAATCACTATCTAGCATGGGTTTTCTCTATGAATGCTAATTGTATTTTCCCTAGTCTTCAAACTATCAACTAGATCTCTCTTATGTCTTTACTCGATATATTTATTTTTCAAATATCAAGTTAAATTCTTGGTTATTGTGAACACCTTTTGATTATTTGCTTGTTGATTTTGCAAGTAAAAAATCGTTGGGGTTTTGAAGTGTGATTTGGATTGAGGAGAGATCGAACTCCTTTTGGAATTGTAGAAAAAGGGATAAACTCATCCACATATTCAAGATCTAGGTGGAGCATGAAAATTATTTGAAAATATCTCGCATCCAATTGTCACTCAAATAAATAAACAGAAAATCAAAATGTTCTTTTATATAAATTGCATTTCCTGTAAAGAGGTTGATGCTATCTAGGGGAAATTTTCATTTTGTTTTGTTGAAGCCATTTTTACCCTGGGAATCAATATTGAAGCTATCACGATTTGGTTTGAGCACCACGTTAACTTAAAAAAAATATGTTCTCCTAAATAAACTTGCTATAGTGATAATTTCTCATTAAAATTCAATGTCTTGCATCTGGGGTGTCTTTATTACCCTGGAAGTTTATTCTTAAGTCCCATCGAAATGTTTTTGAGCTTGATTCATAGTTAATACTAATTAATCTCTCAAAAATTGAAATTGCACTAAGGATTTTGAGGTTGTTCTGGCTTAGAATGTTCACAATTTTCCTTCAAGGGTCGCCATTCTATCAATTTTGAGCATAAATGATTGTATCTTCTTCCAAGCAATTTCACACAAGGGTTCTACCAGTCGTCTTGGCTCTAGGGGTTCACGATTTATCCTCAAAGGTATTTTTTTACCATTTTGGAACTCAAACGATTTTACTTCAATATTATTTTCCCACTAAAAGGCATGATTGTCTCTCATAGTCAATTTGTTGTAGAGCTTAAGAGGGCCGATTTACCCATTATCCATTAACAATTGTATTAGCTCTAGGTTTTCATAATTTATCCTCAAATGTCTTTGTTTATAATTTTATAACTCAATTGATTTTACTTGAATATTATTTCCCACTAAATCATCTTACAGGATTTGAAAACTTACATATTTTGGAGGCATATTGGGCATGAAATCTCATTGTGAACTATTAAGCCTGGTCCTCTATAATTTTCTTTGCTCGCATGGGTGTCATGGGTGTTGTCAATATACTCACTAGGGTTGGAGAATATTTGATTTATGCTTTTCGAGATCAATACTAGAGGGAGATCTATGCTCACTAAGTTTGATATGATGTTGGAGGTCACCGAGGTATGGTATTTGCTGACCAGTATGGTCATATCAAGTGCAAGAGGTAACCATATGTATAGTTTGGGTAAGTTTTTTATTTTATTTTTTGTTTTTATGTTTTAATTTATATTATGTGTATAACCACATGTATGGTCAGATCATGCCTAGGAGCTAACCACATGTATGTTTTGGGAAATTTTATTTATTTATTTATTGTTTTAATTTATATTTTGTGTATATTCTCTGTTTTGAGTGTGTGTGCATGTGCGTGTAATTAGAATTTTAATAATAATAAAAAAAATATTAAAAAAATAAGATGGAGAAAAAATATGACCCTGAGACTAGTGAAGAACATATGACTTGCAACTTGTGAGTTCTAAATAGTTCAAGCTCCAAGCATACATGGTGTTATTCCCATATCTAATTAAAAATAAAAATGTCATCCAGATAAATCACAAAAAGTTCTCGATGCAAGGATTATTTTCCCACTACATCATCTTACATGATGACGATGATGTCTTCATAGGTCATTTCAAGACATGTATATTCATTAATATTATAGTTCTTCATCAGAATCTGAACAACATATTATTCTTTAACCTCTTCGTCTAACACATCTACCTATTCATGGTATTCCTCAATTTAAAATTCTTCATTTGTTGACACAACTCAGTCGATAGGGGTTCACTCATTATCGACACCCTTGGATGCAATATCCCTAAACACCGGCCCAGACAGGTTTTACCCTATCCAACAACACCTGCAAAGCAAATGCTGTCTCACCCGAGATGTTGGAGGGAGGGTTGTAGGAACCATGTTTCCAGAGAAAGGAAGAGGACTTGCGAACTTACTCTCTCTCTCTCTGTCACAATTTAACTCACAGATCCATGAGGTTTTAACACATTATTTATCCAAGCTATTTATCATAATTCACAGCAATATCTGGTATCGTAACATTTCACGATTCAAACCAGCTTAATAAATATGTCGACATGTAAGAACCCATTAACCACATAAATACTTTGCATCATCAAATACAAGGAACATCATAGATTCAAACATAGATAGATTGCATATTTCAGGCAAGAAGAACATCATAGATTCACATCATGATAGGTTAAGACAAAGAAAGAGTTTTCATTAATGCTCATCTCATATTAGATTCAAAGATCAAAATACATCCTTGGTCAAAATCCTCGGACCAAAACCCATTCATCCGTAGATTACAAAATAGGTCGCAACCATAAGATCGCATAATACAAAAAGATAAAGAGACCAAAATCCAAGATCCAGGATAATCTATCGACTACAATCCTAATTATATTTATAGGCTAGCGCCTTTACAAAAGGCCCGCATATAACTAACTTGGAACAAACTTCTAACTACGTCCAAATAGACTGAACACCCTTGTCGGTAAATTTCTCTTGTGCAATTCACTTTAACACTTGTCATTATCTCCTTTTTCGTGCTTTGCGCACTTGATCTCCTTGCCAGCAGGCCCCCAAAACAAAATTTTGGCTCATCTTTGAGCTACGTTGTTACACATAAATCCCATCATCATCATCATGTGATGAGGTCCCAAACATCGGTATTTTCCCTAAATCCCAAGTTGTGAAGTGAAAATGTTGGCCATACTTCAATCCTATATATGAAAATCAAACACCGCTTCTACCCTTAAGTCAATGAGCATTACCTTCTTTAGTAATGCCTACAGTCTCTTGACAGTAGGCGGTACCACTAACTTTGCCTCTTTTTCAAGTCATGGTTCTTCCTTGTCACCGCTCTATCATAGTGGAGTAAAAGCGATGCCCTTGGTAAAATGTGAAAAAGAGAGGTTTCCATGAAGATTCTCGAAGGAATGCTTCATGGAACCTTTATCCCTACACCTGAGGACCACCTAGACTCGAGATCCATCCTTTTGGGATCTCATATCCACCTCACCCACCATTTACTCAACCATTCTTATCCTCCCAAGGCCTATAAAAGCAGGCTCATACCCCATGGTTGAGAGACAGCAAAGTTATGTTGTTGCATTGACATTCTGACCTAAATCAGTAGGGTGAGCATAGAGGGAGCAATTGGAGATTTTGGGGACAAGAAATTGGCATGTGAAGGAGCATATTGACATTAAGGAAAAGGTTGTAAACTTCTTCTTCATTTATTAATGCAAAGTTGGTTCCTTTCCCGTAAAGTATGTTGTGTTATCATAATGTATTTTACTGTTGGATTCCTTAGTCACTGACATAGATTTGTGGTTTATATTTTGGTGCTTTTGATATTGGTTGTTTGTTTCATGTGATTATGTAGGTATATCCATGAAGAGTTATCACCACAAGAAACAACTACATTACTCCATCAAAGGGACTCATTCCATATCTCCACAACTTCTAGGGGAAGTCTTCCATCTCTGTTGTAACTCATTTGTTCTATATTTGAACCATTCAGACTAGAGGAACAACTCTTTTCCACAAGAGGTGCATTTTTCCTAGCAACAAATCTAGTGACTCCGTTGGGGAAGAGTTTTCAACACATTTGATATTCCTTGGTATTCAAACCCTTGTATGAAATCCAAGCTCCAATCTTTCATTGGTTAGATCTACTAGCTGATCTAGTGAGATCTTGTTTTAGTTGATCAGATCTACTAGCTGATCTAGTGAGATTTTCATTTGGTATAGCTAGAGCTGTTCATATTTGAGTCATTCTTATCTTATATACTTAATATTCCCGTCAATTCATGATTTTAATTCTAGTATTACAGTAGCTAGCTTTTCTTTTTTTGCCATTGTTTTGTTTTTTTTATTTCTACAGGACACCGCACATGCACAGTAGACATTAAGTGATGCCATTGCCTGTGCTCAGTATTCAAGAAGCGGTGCCACCACTCTGTTGCAGTGTATGAGAAGTGATGCTAATCCATAACCTCTCTTTCACCAACCCTCGGGAGGCAGTTCCAGGTAGGTCTTTTCACACCTTTGTCATTTCAAAACTTGGTTGTTGTCTTTTGATTTCTGAGTGTTTTTTGGCTTACTTTTTGATGAAAATGAAGTGTATATTCTACAGTCACTTTGATTGTTATATTCTCTTTGAATTCAAAGAAGAGTTTATGTTTCTTGCATTGGATTTTATATTTTTTTCTTTGCTTGAAACTTCTTTCTCCTTTATGTAGATATTATTCGTTGGAATTGGAAAATATACATTTCATTTTCATGTGTATTTTTTGGTTCTGGTTTGAGTTCTTTGGAATTTGAGTATCTTTCAAGTTGTGTGGATGCTTGTCGTCTTTATTTTTTGATTTATGAATGAGTAGGGTTTTGTTGACATTCTCTTGCTTTCTGTTCATATATCTAAGAATTTTTTAGTTATCAAAGTTCCATTTTGATACATACATTTGAAAATCGAAGTGCTTCATTATTTTGTCTTTTGAGCATCATTAATATTAGTCGCATCTTTGATTTCATTTCAATTTTTGGATTATGATTGCAGAAAGATAGAGTTATAGCACTCTAGGAAGGATTTTTTCTTTTCCTTACTTCTTGTGTTCATGATGGTTTGAAAAGAAGGGTCTTTCCCTACCTTAGGTTGCTTTCATCAAAAGAGAAATGTGCATTGTCATGTAGCTAGGATTTGCAATCTTTTACATTTACTATCTACACCTCTCGATCCACTTAACTGCTCAAGATAAAATTAATGCTAGCTTAGGTTTAAAATCATTTAGTAACTATGTGTAAGTTAGTGACATGTTTTGGTGCCGTTAAGCGTGGCATATGTCATTTTATGCCTGCACTGCATTCCGGGGACTGAGTGGTTCCTCCATGTACCATCGGTATATCGAACGAAATTTCATGTACCCTTGAGGTATATCGAAAGGTACTTCACGTACTTGATTGTATATCAGAGGCCCCCCTTTCAAACGGTTGTGCATTAGACAACACCACTATGGATTTGAGCTCCCCTGTACCTAGTGTATATTGGGAGACCCTTTAGGATTCTTATGACCAACTGAGTTAACCTTTTGGTCGTCTTGGCATCACAATACATTGAGAACAACACTCAAGGAGATTATTATGCACATGCCATCTAGGTAATCGCGTATTCAGGTGAGGTATGGTTGATCCTCCTTGCCGCGTTTTACTATTGGACCCTGTGGTATATAGCGAGTTGTGAAGCATTGATAATCCTATGAGGATCCTGACTGTTCATCCACTCATATTCAAATAGTTTGCTTGTTGATTTTAGACTTGATTAGTGTTTGTTTTGTGTGGTACTTTAGAGATTCTTAGAGAGTTTAGATATGGGAGACTCTCTTGGGACCACCAGTCAAGAGACCCCTTTTCAAGGTATGTCTTTTGTTTCTCCCCCTTGTGGAGCTGTTGGTCCTCCCTTCATGGCCACTTTGAGTCTTCCCAGATTGACTATAGGATTACCTATATGGTTATTCTCCAATCCTGTTATACCAAATGCACCCTTTGTGTTAGATCATGGTTCTTCACCACATGAGCATCAATCTCATGTTAACCCTTCTCCTCCTTCTTCGAATGTTGGATCAACTTCCCTTCCTTCCTCTTCACCTGTTGAAAACTCTAATGTTAGTAAAAGGGCAGGTAAGAAGAATATGAAAAGGAAGGATAAGAAGAATAAAAATAAGTAGAAGGTTACAAATCCAACCTCTGATCATCATGTTGGGATCCCACCAGCCACTGGTCATCATGCTGGGAGTATTGATGTACCTGTTTTTGAACCGTGTAAGCCCAAATTCCCTTGCAGGATTTCTAAGGGTGATCACCTTCTCAAGGATTTCCCAGGTCTTTCTATGGTGTCAAAAGTGTGGTCTAAACAACTTGTGTCATTAGTCTTTGATCGTCATGCTAATGATTCCCCATTAATCTGTGACTCTTTTCTTAAGATTCAAAAGGGAAAAGTCAGGTATCCTTGCTTGTTATGTAAGGATATGCACCATACTTACCTTTGTCCTTGTATGAATGAATCTTCAAAGTTGTTGGAATATGTTATTGTTCCCTAGGAATGGCTTCCAACCACTTATCGTAAGTTGTCACTTGACATCCCATTGGTTGACCAAGTGGTCGATTCGGTTTCATCTATGGTCGATCCCACTCTTCCTTCCAAGAGTGAATTCCAAGTGGTCAATTTGGATTCATCCATGGTTGATCCCACTCTTCCTTTGAAGAGTGAAGTTAAAGTGGTCGAGTTGACATCATCTCCACCCGATCCCACTCTTTTCTCCGAGATTGGTAAGACTGAAGTACTCGCTCTGACCAAATATTCGTCTTGTTCTTCTCTCCCAGTAGAGAGGAACTAAAACCTGCTGAAGTTTTTATGCTTCATTCCGATTGTTCTCAACAAGAGGAAATTTTATCTCTTTCGATAGAACCCTCTCCAAGTAGTGAGATTATTTCCTTTGACTGGAGTAACCTAACAGAGTCTCATCTTCATTCGAGGGTTCCTTTCTAGATAGTTGTGAATGTTACCGCTAGGGGGATGCTTCACACTATTGTTGATAAAGGGGCTTATGTTAGTATTCTATCCTCAACTGGTTGGCAAGCTTTAGGTTCTCCTCAGCTTGTGCTAGCCATAGATCAGATATTAGCTTTTATTCACATGCCTACTGCACCTTTAGGGATCTTTCCTCATTTACCTATTACATTAGTAGGGAAAACTATCCGTATTGATGCTATGGTGGTCCAAGGTCCCTTATATTTCAATCTGCTCCTTGGAGGTGGTTATGTTTATACCATGAAGGCTATAGTGTCCACACTCTTTAGAGTTATGCATTTTCCCCATGATGGGAATATTGTGACCATTGATCAGCTTTCCTTTGTTACACCTGACCATCGCATTACTCCTAGTCATCAGACTGCCTTTAATGTGCCACATGTTCTTGTGGTTCCTTCCCCTTATAGTTAGATTCTTCCCATCATAGGTAAAATGGGGGGCATCGCTCCAGCCTCTGGACATCATACTGGAGTTAAGTCTCTAGCTTATGATGTAATGGGGGAAACCTACCAACCTCTGGATATCATGTTGGATAGGAGCATGTTTGTGAGCATAGTTCCTTTTCTATGTCAAGCTCGTTAAAAAAATGAAACAGGTTTGAGAGCATAGATCTTCTTCTGTGTCAAACTCGTTAAAGAATGAAACAGACGTTGTGAGCATAGTTCCCATTCTATTTCAAGCTCGTTAAAAAATGAAATAGATGTTTGTGAGCATAGTTCTATTTTATGTATCAATCTAGTTAAAAAATGAAATAGGTTTTTGATCATAGTTCCCATTCTGTGTCAAGCTCGTTAAAAAATGAAATAGGTTGTTTCAAGCAAAATTTACCTTTTGGTTTCAATCTCGCATAAAAATGAAACCACATTTCAAGCATAGTTATTTTCTGTTTCAAGCTTGTGTAAAAATGAAATAAGTGACCTTGAGCAGTGTTTATTCTTGTTTTCAAGCTCATTAAAAAATAAAACCGACCTTTTGAGCAGTGTTCATTTTTTGGTTTCAAGCTCGTTAAAAAATAAAATCGACCTTGAGCATAGTTTACCTTTTGGTTTTAAGCTTGCATAAAAATGAAACCATGTTTTGAGCATAGTTCATTCTCTATTACAAGCTCGTTAAAAAATGAAGCAGATACCCTGAGCATTCTTTCAACTGATCTTCGAGCTCGTTAAAAACAATAAGATAGTGTTGAGCTTACTTTTCATTTTTCGTGCTCTAGTTAAACTATGAAAAGTGGTTTGAGCTTAGTTTATTACTTTTTCGTGCTCTGGATTCAAACATGAAAAAGGTTAATAGAGTCTTCTATAAGCTCTTTTTGGACTCTTAAAATGTGAAAATATTGCTGAGTGAACTTATCTTTTTCACACTCATAAAAGGACCTGAAGAGTCATCTTCCTAGTGATAGTTTACCCCCTTTTTGGACTAGGGGGCACTAGTTACGAAAAAGGTATACTCCAGCTAATCATGACTGGAAGAGTTCTCCTAGGCATTATTTTATACTTTTTCAGTCCTCAGGGACTAAATTTACGTAAAACTCCAATCTAGAGTCTTCTTTCGTCTTCATTCAGACTCTCTAAACATGAACGATACTGAGTTAATTTTCATTGGACACGTTAAACCAAACACTGAGAGACCCTCTTTTGGAACGAACCCCTCATTTCTCAAGTTCATGAAATATATGAGAATGTACTTGTCCTCAGATGAGCTACAATGAGTGTTTGTTACCCTCTTTGAACTCGTAAAAACAAAAAGAGGAACTCATCAATCATCATGGGGAAATTAAGGGAAGGGAATCAATTCATTTCTGCAAATAAAATGACAATTCATAGTCACCTTTGAACATGACACTTGTCTTCATTTCATTCAGTTAATTGGGTAATCAACTTGTCTCTGAGTCGATCCAATTTCATGAGTCATGGCACCCCTTTGAGTCTTTCAAAGAATGCATTGTCCACTGTTGCAATATGCTTTGTCTCGTTAAGTCAATGTCGCCAAGTCTTTTGTCGTGCCACCCAATGTTCAAAGGGAATTTGAAAGTTTACCTCTGCAGTCAAAACAAGTTTTGTGTCAGTACCTTTTGAGTCAATCCTATGGTTACATCATCTACAACATTGCAGAACTTTGTTCCGAGTTTTGTGTCGTTGATGTGGGATTCATCATCGCCCTCCTTCGACAAGACTATTCCTATCGACATCAGCTCATCATCTAGGAATTAGTGTTAGAAACAAGATTAGTACCTTGAGATCTGTATGCCTTAATGAAATATTCTATCTCTCTTGACATAGGTTCACATCATTGGCCTTTGATCGATAGACTCGACTGGTTGCTCAACATCAAATCATCTATTCACACTCGGGAGATTTTACTAGGGTACCTTGGGAATCATTGACATCAATGGTGATATCCCTTGCACTTGTTAATGGTTCACATCATTAACCAGTAATCAACTGGTTTCTACCATGTTCGACTTCAAATCATTGTAATCATATGGATAGAATCACAATTTGTGGAAGATGAGATGAAGACCATGGGTATCTGTTAAAATCACTCATATATTTCCCCCCAAGTTGCGATGGAGTATATTGTATGAAGTCCCAGCATGGATCCACATTTGTATGGTCATGGTTGTGCTCAAATATTTGTTCATTTGACATAGATCCATAGTGTATTTCTGGTAGTTATGTCCCAAGTTTGAGTCCTCTATCACATGGATTTACGCTGTATTCTAGTAGCCATGTTTGTTAATCTCTCTCATGGATCTTCCTTGTATTGGTATGCAGCCATGATGAGGACGCATTTGCTCATGAGTCAAAAGTATTGATGTATTGCAGATTCCTGGTTGATGATGATCTCCAATCAAGCTAATTCTTGCCTTGAAGTAATAACTTTGTCTTTCAAATCTATCGGCTATCGTATCCCTCTAGCCTCATGCTTTGGGGGGAATTCTGTTACACATAAATATTGTCATCATCTTGTGTGAGGTACCAAACATCAGTATTTTCCCTAAATCCCAAGTTGTGAAGTGAAAATGTTGGCCCAGACTTCAATCCTACATATGAAAATCCAACACCACTTCTACCCTTAAGTCAAGGAGAATTACCTTCTTCAGTAATGCCTACAACCTCTTGATAGTAGACAGTTCCAATGCCTTTACCTCTTGTTCAAGGCACAGTTCTTCCCTGTCTCTGCTCTGTTATAGTGGAGTAGAAGTGCTACCCTTGGTAAAAAGTGAAAAAGAGAGGTTTCCATGAAGCTTCGTGAAGGAAGGATTTGTGGCACCCTTATCCCTACACCTCAAGACCACCTAGACTCGAGATCCATCCTTTTGGGATCTCCTATCCACATCACCCACCATTTACTCAACCATTCTTATCTTTCCAAGGCTTATAAAAGCAGGCTCATACCCCATGGTTGACAGATAGCAAAGTTATGTTGTTGCATTGACATTCTAGCCTAAATCAGTAGGGTGAGGATAGAGGGAGCAAGTTGGAGATTTTTGGGACAAGACATTGGCATGTGAAGGAGAATATCGACACTAAGGAAAAGGTTGTAAACTTCTTCTTCATCTATTAATGCAAATTTGGTTCCTTTCCCGTAAAGTATGTTGTGTTATTATCATGTATTTTACTGTTGGATTCCTTAGTCATTGACATAAACTTGTGGTTTATATTCTGGTGCTTTTGATCTTGTTTGCAGGTTTCATGTGATTATGCAGGTATATCCATGAATATATATCACCATAGGAAACAACTACATTACTCCATCAAAGGGACTCATTCCAGATCTCCACAAATTCCAGGGAAAGTCTTCCATCTCTGTTGTAACTCATTTGTTCTATATCTGAACCATTCAGACTAGAGGAACAACTCTTGTTTGCAAGAGGTGCATTTTTCCTTATACAGGCGTTCTAATGTCTGCATTGTTATCTCATTGACATAGAGGCTAATCATGTCGAATCGATGCATGGTCACACCAAAATATTCACTTCCTATTTCTACAGGGCGTGGTGGAATCTGTACCAGATGCATCGTTTTTCCTATACTAATCTCTGATGTTCTTTGCAGCACCTCCATCTATGACACCTTCTCCAGAATCGCATTTGTTAGGGATTGCAACAATCCCTTGAATTGCTAAAAGAAATGTGTCGAATGTTGCTTTACTTCCACTTGAATTTCGCTGGTCATAGTGGTAATCATGGCTAGTATCTAACTTACCCGATCCTCTGTTATCTTTGGTGCATTGCTTGCTTTCCCTTGCTCGAATATTCTCTTTGCTCTCCCTTCTTCCAGTTGTCTCTCTAACTCCAAATCCATCGGAGTGGCCGATGATTATGCTTGCAACTCCTCTTCGAAACCTTTTACTTGTTCTTGCTCCTATTCAGCTGGAATAACAGGTGGTAACCCGGTCTCCGTATCTGATAGCTTATTGTACTTCTAGGGACCTTCCATTCAAGTAGCTAGTCATTGATGATAGAATATAACTCTTCATCTATCAACTTGTATGTGTGGTGAGCCATTGGTTTTCCACATCCTATCTCACCTGAATGTGTATGGCATGTAGCCCCATTGCCAATATTGCCACCCATATGTATTTTGTCATGGCCTCCTCGGTGAGACCCGAAACCTGTTAGAAAATAGGACCGTAGAGCAATAACAGTTATACAGTTAAATCATTAAACAAGATGCAAAACACATTAAACACATTACAGAGAGACATAGATATAACATGGTTCACCCAAAAGATGGGCTACATCCACATAGAAATTTCCAGTCCTTTTATTATCGTCCAGAAAGATGAAGGGATACAACCTGTAGCAACACCGCTACAATTCATCTTCACGCTCTCACAATCTGTCTCACACAATCACAGAGATTGTTTACAATGCTACAATACAATACAAATTATTTTACAATGCTTTCTTTTATAGGGGAAATACCACGAAAAAATACTATGGTTAACCCAATACCATGGGTCCGCAAAACTGTTGGCCAACACACATCCCAAAAATTTCCTTCTTATGCCATTGCTCCCACTCAAAGCAGGAACCCTTCTTTCCTGCGAGTTTACCAGCCAAATAGACTTTTTGGCTCTGATACCAATTGTTAGAAAACATGACCGCAAAACAATAACAAATGTACAGTTAAATCATTAAACAAGATGCAAAACACATTAAACACATTACAAAGAGACACATATATAACATGGTTCACCCGAAATGTGGGCTATGTCCACACAGAAATTGCATGTCTATTTTATTTCTGGATCATTGTTATTTTAATATTGCTCGTTGTTTTTCGTAACAACTGGTATCAAAACTTGGTTGTGTGCATTTATGTTTTTATGTGTGTGCGCTAGTAGAGTTTGAGTGTGTCGAGCCGTTTCATCAGTGGAAGAAGAGGCCATTCACTGAAGATCTTCTTTTGAAGAGACTAGATCTTGGTGCAATACTGCAAAAGGACCATTTGTTGTCAGATCTGGTAGTTGAAGATCTGCATTGGATATTTTCATGAGTGCAAGCCGCCATTTGGGGGAAATAAAAATATAAAAGATGTCGCTAATGGACTGGCATGCAAATACATATGCATTAAGACACCCATGCAAGCTGCATATGAAATGTGTGATGGATGGAGCCCAGTAGAGTGAAATATCGTTTCTGTTCGCTTGATGCTGTAGAACTTGTGAATAGGAGCTTCCATTTCTAGGTGTGCAGAGGTATATCATTGTGGATCTATTCCGTGTGAAGAGTAGTAATTATTTTTCATGCAAGCATACCACCAATTGAGCAATTATTTGAGAGACCGTTGGAGTGAAAAATGCGGAGTGAAGGTAGAAAAAATCCTAGGGTGCAAATCCATGAGGTAAATCACGGTCGTTGGTTTATGGAGAAGCCATTTTGAAATGGAGGGAGATGTGAAGTGAACCACTGGGAACATTTGTATTTTACATTTTTGAAGGATCCACCCACTGAAATGAAATCTAATTGGAAAAGCCACAAATCCACCGAGAATCCAAAATATCCATCGATGAAAATTAGCTCCCAAGGAATCCATGCGTACGGAAGGACTCAGACCCATGAAAATGATTCACATGAAGGTAGCCATGTGATTTTTTTAAAAGGAGAAGGTATTTAAAAAACTGTTTTTATGAAAAAGTTTAATGTCACTTTATTTTAAAGAAAAGAGGAATGATATATTTTGTGAAAAATATCCCATGAGTAAGTGAACATGTCCTTATGAAGTTACGGGATTTTTTTTTCTTAAAAGGATTGCATCATATTAAAAGGGACATAAAAAGGTTTTGTTCATGTCATAAACTGTTTTAAAAGTTATTTGTTTGATCATGGGTCCATGAAATGATGATTCATGGTTTTATGAATTACGGTTAAGGATGTGGGGCTTGACATATGACAAGTATGGTAAACATATAAGTGCAAAGTGGAAGCATGCTAAGTAATTTATATTTTTGTATCTAAGTTTTAATATTGTATTGTGGGGTCCATGATTAGTAGTATACGACACTTTAGCATTTTTTGTTCTTGTTTAAAAGTTAATTTTCCCGGGTGCTAGAAGCATAAAGTATCCTTCTTATGTGAAGAGAAGGGATGATGCATCAGGTGTGGAATGAACCACTATGTAGGTACAAAGGTGGCAGGTGTACTCATAGCCAAACTTGATGTGGATCATAGAGGTTGAGTCTTCAATTGCAGGAGGAATGTGATATTGTTATTCTCAATGTTGGGACCAATATTTATGAGCCATGTATGTGAAGATAATTCCTGGAGAACTGGTGGTTATAGCAGCTGAGGACCCATGTAATCCGGTAGATGGATTCTTCTTTTTATTGACATCAATGATAGAGTTTGGATGCAAGTACAAAAGGAGCATGACAAAATATGAGCACGAAAGTGATAGGATGAAGCAATGGATGGTGGTGGTGTAGTCACCATGAAGACACATGAAAAAAAAATTGCTGGAGCATTTTGCATGTAAATGGGAATATGGTTGTAAGACCTAGTAAGGCATGCCTACCCCTGGTAACTCACCGATAAATTTGCTAGATAGAACTAAGTGATAGGGGGTGTATGCAAGATTGCTTAGCAAAAATTTCAGGGGGGTTGGTGATTACTCCAATTCAAGTTTAAAGGGGGGATTGTTAGGGTTAACCTTGACTCAGGATTGAGTCAAAGGTGGTTTAGGTATAGCACATGGTTTGGGCACATGGTTTGTTGTAGGCCATGGTATTGTCCCATGGTATTGCATGTGATGAAGCCTTTATAAGGCTTAAGGAGGCTCCATTGTAAAGTGGTCTAGAGGTGAGCGATGGCAATCTCACTTGGCCCAGATGACCGGTTTTGTCAATGTAATGAAGATCTTCATTACATGGAAAAAAATGGCCATCCAGGCCAAGTGAGCTAGCCACCGCTCACCTCCAGGACACTTTACAATGGATCCTCTTCAAGCCTTATAAAGGCTTCATCACATGCAATATCATGGAACAATACCATGGGGTACAACAAACCATGTTCCCAAACCATGTGCTAGACCTAAATCACCTTTGAATCAATCCTAAGTCAACATTAACCCTAACAAAATATTACCTATTGTGTCTCGAATTCCATCATAATATAGGTAAAATTTAATACTGCAATCAATTGTTCGCTCATTAACGTTAAGTTCCCATAAATTCTGATACCACACTCCCTTGCATGTTCTAACTTCCTCAAATTCCATCCCTTGGTAGAACTTGGGTTCCATCCAACCCACAAGTGCGATTAATATCAAAAGCCACAAATAAGTGAATGGCCTCTTCCTTTCATGTTCCATCATGGCGTCTTCCACCAATTGGTTCAACAAGAACAAGGACCAGTTCAGTTGAACCCACTCTGCACACTTCTCTATGCATGCAATCACCCCTGGCGTACATTGGTTGGGCCTGTTCTTTCAAACAATTTTCACAACCAACAACTTTGTCATGACTCAGATGGCCTTGTCATTGATATTCTTGATGACATAACCCTGATTTCCCTAAATGACATCATACTTACTCTTTAGCTTTGTGACCAACCTTTTTTCGTTATCTTTATCACAAAAATACTGTGATGGATCGACCCCTGCAATTGGCGGTCCAGTGATCTGATAAATTAGGTCAACTGTAACTGGCACCTTGGTATCCAACCAAAGGTATCTACCATGGAGGAATGATAATAGTTTCTTCACACACACATTCACTTCTACCAAATGACCAAAATGTGTCATATGGGTAATTGCCAACAATCTTGACTGCTGCAAACCCAAATCCCATTATGTCGTCACTCTAATGATCAAACCTCCTTCACCATGCGGTTTCTTCTCAAAGGGTTTTGCATTGTATTCTGGATACGCTAGAATTTCATGGTCACTATACACCCACTTCTATAAATGCGACACAATATTTGTGGTGACATGGACACTCTTAGGTGTTGCCGACATTTTAATGTTGTAGCGTTGATTATTTGAAATATGAACTGGTGATGCATCTTCCTTTTGTGGCGGTATGTATCCTTGAATTTCATTAGTTTTCATCCCTTTCTGTGCTGTTGAATCCGCTCCTCCAGTCAATGATGGGCCAATCTATGCCTCTGCCTCTTCCAGTTTATTTGCACTCTGATTCAACTTTATCCTTATTTGTGGAGACTTGGTTTGATTCACGCCCCTCTTTTTCTTTGGCATCCTTTGTAATATTTCCTGGATTTCTTGTGTTTCTTCTACAATCGGCACACCCGGTGCCAGTGACCCTTGAGTACTACCACTCGAAATTATTTGGTCCATTGCTACTGGTCTATCACTCTCTTTCTCTTCTCTATTTTCTTACTCTTTCATTTCTTCTCACTCGTTCTCTCAAACGTTACAATGGTGCAAAACAACCCTTCCCTTGTTGATTCTTATAACCTTGAGAGAACTTGTGCAGATGATTTTGATCATCATAACTGAATCGCTCGATGATCGACCAAATATGTTGCCGATCCTATAAATCCAACGGTCCAATTCCTCATAAATGTGCATCTCATCCACTTGCCTCATCATCCGTTAGGTTTACTTACTACATTTATTGCTCGATTTGACTATATCCTCCTACATTGGATGTCGCTGAGCTCCATTCTTATTGTGATTTACGCTTATTTTCCTCTTTACCTTCCTTATTGCGATTAATTACACCTCAGATTGCTTGTCGCAGCATTAATATATATATATATATATATATATTCTCTCTCTGTGAGGCTTCTCAGTAATGGTGCCGCACTTGGCTATCCCGATAGGGTTTTAGCCGACTCCCATTCACTAGATTCGGTAGCAATGGACCATCTAGCTGCTATAATTGTACCACACCTCCATTGGTGATGAAATGAATCATGTAAGGTCCTAACCAATGCATTTGGAGATTACCTAGGTGCTTCACGAACTTGTTGTCGTATAAGTTAACCATATCTCTGCATTGGAAGTAGTTTGCTTTGAAATGACGGTCGTGTCATGCCTTTTGTCAATTTTTTTCTACCTATTGATGGAATCCTATGATAAACCGATCCTCGTTGAGTTGTAACAACTACGTCAATCGTTCATCAACTTCTCCTTCATCACTTATGCCTGTTGTTTCCATGATGTGCAGGATGGAACAATATATTCCATCAACATGACTACTTCTTGGCCATAGACAAGCTTGAATGGCATTTTCCCTATCAACCACTTGCATGTAGTTTTGTAGGCCCATAATATCCGAGGAATATTCATATCCCAATCATCGCAATTAGCGTTACATACCTTTGTTAGCACATGTTCCAATACCTTGTTGAATGCTTTGACTGTTCCATTTGTTTGTGGGTGATATGGAGTACTCTTGTTGTGCTGGTTCTTGAATTCATCTATCATTGTACTAATGGTGTGATTGATAAAGTGACTCCCTTGGTATCTCATCAATATCTTGGGACAATCGAACTGAGTAAAAACATTGTCGAATAAGAAATTCACTGATGTCGCAACGGTACAATATGTCACTGGTTTTGCTTCCTCCCATCTAGTCAAGTAGTTTATCCCGGCAATGGAACCATTTTTTGACACAACTTAGTCGATAGGGGTTCACTCAATGTTGACACCCTTGGACATAACCTCCCTAAACACCAGACTGGATAGTTTTTACCCTTTCAAGCAACACCTATGAAGCAAATGCAGTCTCACATGAGATGTTTGAGGGAGGGATGCAGGAACCGCATTTCCACAGAAAGGAAGAGGACTTCCACACTTAATCTCTCTATGTCGCAATGAAACTCACAGACCCATGAGGTTTTAACACATTATTTATCCAAGATATTTATCATAATTCACAGCAAGATATGGTATCACAACATTTCATGATTCAAACCAATTTAATAAAGATGTCGACATGTAAGAACCCATTAACCACATAAATAACTCACATCATTAGATACAAGGAGCATCATAGATTCAAACACATAACATAATTCAGACAAGAAGAAGATCATAGATTCACATAATGACATGTTAAGACACAGGCATAGTTTTCATCAATGCTCATCTCATATTAGCTTCGCAGATCAAAACAAATCCTTGGTCGAAAGCCTCAGACCAAAACCCATTCATCCACAGATTACAAAATAGGTCACAACCATAATATCACACAATACAAAAATATAAAGAGACCAAAATCCAAGATCTAGGATAATCTATCGACTACATTCCTAATTCTATTTATAGACTTGTACCTTTACAAAAGGGACCACATATAACTAACTTGGAACAAAATTCTAACTACTTTGGACCAGACCGACAACCCTTGTTGGTAACTTTCTATTGCGTAATTCAATTTGACACTTGTTGCTATCTCCTTCATCATGCTTTGCGCACTTGATCTCCTTTCCAACATCATTTATGACATCAACTAGTACCTTCTCATAATCTGCATCACCTTCAATTTCTTCTTCAAGTACTTCTTGGTTTGAGATAGCTACCTGGTCCTTTACATCATCTTCTTGATCTTCTTCATTATTAACTTCTTCTATTACAATATATTTTGGAGGCATTCCTCTTGGCTTATACCTAACTACATATGACCAACCCACTTTATTTAGCACATGTGAATAAAACACTTGCTCACATTGACTTGGAAGGAGATAAGGATATGTACCCATCTCAAATATCCTTGTATAAATCATGGAAAATCCATTAGAATGCTCTATAATAGTTCTATCAAGATCATGTTCATTCATTTGTAACATGTACCAACAAACCTAAAAGAGAACTACTTTTAAGGATTCAAAGTCTAACTCTAGTATCTTTTAGGTAGGTATAGTATCTATTTTCAGATACTTTTGGGTTCCTATAAGTGTTAGAGGAAACATCAGTAACCTAAAACATTGCAGTTATTCCACAATCAAATTTTTTATTCTTATCATCAAGGCACTTGATGCAAAATTTCCTACCATTACACAAAATAGCCTTGTAGTGTTTCACATGCAATTGTATGTGTGTGTGTGTGTCGAAATGTTTAGAATGTAATATTGATAAGTAATAAATAGATTTATATTAGTAGTTTCTTATGAAAAACAAATAATACTAGCACATCTAATATACAGAACAAAAAATGTGGCTAATTATGATCACTTGTCTATTCTTTGTACCATTCAGTAAATTAATTTCCCTTTGCATAAGATTGACATCTGATCTAGGTTGATGAGATCTTTTAATCAAGTCCACCACTCCATCCCGTGATAATTTTCCATGTATTTCATTACATAATTCTATCCATGCCATCATGTAGTAAATATTATTTGCAATGTATAAATTTAGTGCATCCTACTTTCTAGCAGTTGTGTGACAAAAAAAATGAATAATTCGTTACTCATAGTAAAGCTTAATAAATTATGGCTGAATAAAATTTATTAGGTTAAAGAAGTAGGAAATTGAAAGAATATAATATACACTATTATATAAGTTGATATGATCTATTATTTCATTAACTTTGACTTTCCTACTTCTACCATTTCCCCCAAAAAAACTCCCCTTCATCTTTTTTTCTTGGAATTAACGTCCCAAATGCAAGGCATAGTAATATGCGGTGATGCTACTTTAGGAAGATACCTACTAATATACGCCATGGATTGATATACCATATAGTCCTCAACCATAGAACCCTCGAGATGGGATATCTGTCTAACAAAATCTTTCAATTTATTCAAGTTCCTCTCCACCATCCACATTAACCTTGTGTGTACAGGTCCACATATTTCAATCTCCTCAGCTAGGTGTATGAGGTAGTGTTCTTGTGCATTGAAAAATATCGAAGGAAGATACTTTTGAAATTCACACATTAGAAAAGGAACTTATCTTTTCCAATACCTTATATCTTATTTATGGATTTATTTTTATGAGAACCACCTTTAAACAAGTTGACACAACTTAAATATCCAAGAATTTTTATATACATACCATGCATGTAAATCAAATTATGGGAAGTTGTCATGTTGTTAACGTTTCTATTATAATTTGTGAGAGCTTAACTCATGTACTTTCCAAGGCCATTTATAACTTGTTTTATGTTTTTATTGAACCTATTTGGGAGAGAAAGAGGTAGAACAAACTGAAACATAGGAGACATAATCATTATTATATTCACAAATTCAATACAACAACCAAATTCTAGAAAACACCTGGAATATTATTACAGTACTAGTTTACCTTATTAAATGTATGAAAATCATAATTTTTTACCCACCAAATTCTCCTTTCTTCGTTAAGATATTATATATGTTCGAAGAAAAACTAGTGGGAAATTTAATATTTTGGATGACATCTTTTGCAACATTGCTTTCCTACTCGATAATAACCATGGAATATTGTCTAGTTTTCCATCATTTAAATAATGAAGCAAATTTCTCATTACATTATTAGAATCCTTAATGTCACTACAATTTTTTTTTATTTTATCTTTGTTAATCCTTCCCTCTAATATTCTCCATAAATTTTATGTAACGTTCTACCTGATATGCATTGTATCAAACAAATGGGAAACTTGTAGGTTCTCATAGTAGAGAAACCTATTGAATTGAATGGAGTATCATTTAATTCCTCATACAAGAGGCTCATTAATGCATCGATGAACTTTATGGAATGGAAATGAAAAAAATATATTATATTATATGTATGAAATATTTGAATATTATAAATATTACAAGATGTATAATGTTATTACACATGAATAATTTGGAATCCAATTGCTTACCTTGATGACAATTCCTATTATACTCCAATTTCCAAAGTTGATGTGTCATTCTTTGATGTTTTTCCCTAGTCCCTTCCTTCCCATTAAAAAGGTATTTATCGGTAGTTCAATAATGATGGTTATTAGGGGGGGAGTGCCTATACTCATCGAATACATCCTTCCCAAGATTTTGGAAAATTGAGAGATCAATTTGGGACCACACACTAGACATACAAATTCAGCTTTTTTTTGAAGAGATGAAATATGTGGAGTTATGTTAAAACTAATATTATACAAAGAAATTATTCAAAAAATGCTTCAATCATTCACAAAGTTAAAAACTGTTAGACTAGTGCAAGATTACTTTAATACTAATTACCACAAGAATGTGTTATCCCTAGGGCATCATGAATTGTTTATGTAAATATTCCATGGAATTGAAATTGTCTTTGACCTATTGGTTTGGATATGGAATACATAGTGATGCCATCCCATAGCTTTATAATTTCATCAATAAGAGCCTCAATAAATGTGTCTGTATCTTTAACTTGGTACTTACTGATTTCTTTGAAAGTACACACATTTATTACATTGAAAAAATAATAAATTATTAAATCTAAAAACTAACTAATTAATTGTAATATAAAAGTTATGTATCTCAAAATAATATAACTAATTTTAACAATTACCTGAAACAGTCATTTCCAACATTGTGTTCTCCCTATATATTGACATCCAAGGGGGAAGGTTATTGTCTATAAAAAAAAATATGCCATAGTGAGTAAGCTGATTTCATCTCACCAAATGGATTGACACCATCAACTCCCAATGAAAGCCAAACATTACAAGGTTTTTCAAAAATTGGCCATATTTCTTTGATTCCCTTAGTGTGGTACCATCTTCTCACATTCACATAACTCCATCTTCACTTCTATTTCATACATGATAATTTATAAAGTGTGCAATTTTTTTGGACCTAAAAATGGTTGGAAATGTGTAATAATGGGAATATGATGAAGAACCTTGCGAGGAAACTTATATGTATTAATCTGTCACGGTAATGTAGGGACTAAAACACGGTCTCATAAGAGATTTCAGACAAATAAGCATGAAAATGGCATAATGGTGCTGCAATGGAAGTAGTACCTATGTATAATCAATAAAGAATGAGTAATACAATACAATGATCATGCAAGGTGCATGAATTCCAAGACAATTTGAATTCCCAAATAGGTGATTCGAATTGAATGAATGGGTGTAGCTTAACTGAATGTTAGCCATAGTAAACACACCTAGTTAACCCATTGATCAAGCTGTGATTGACTCAATTGAGCCCTAACTATATCTAAGTGCAATGGATGACTGAGTCTAACTGAAATTAGCTCGAAAACATGTCACTGCATTCCAATCAACAAGTGGTAATGCATCATTAACTCCAATGAACCTCGATGAGGGTAACTGAAGTCAAACTAGTCATCAGAAGTGGTTGGAGGCACCCTAGTTGACTCTAGTTCATAAATATTAATAAAAATAATCAAGAAATGAAATGGAGGCACCTACACAACTCACATTAACTGATTGTAACAATCATTTTTCAATTAGGTGCATTTATGACACTCAGATCACCCTAGAATGGCTCCTCGATTGAAGGAGGAAGCCCAGTTAGCCTCCCTGATTGAAGGTAGGCGTGGGTGTGCTCATGCTGATGTCCTAGAGTGCTCATCTGATGTCTATTAAGTCAATTAAAATTAGGATAGTTTTTTAACAAGGCCAAATTGACCAAATTAAGTGTGCATGTTGGGTAAATGACTCCAACAATATGTTACTTGATCAATTCAATATCTATTAATTCCACATTGAGGGAAGTCCAATTTTATTGCATGTTGTCCATAATATATAATGTGGTCATTAATACATGCAACAATGCCTTTATACTCCATTTCTAAATCTTTCATAATGAGAGACAATTCTCAGTATGTGCTAGGTAAATGATTTGGTGATGGTAGGATAATATCACCTAACAATCTAAAACATCAAAACAAAAATTTAAAGTAATGAATACGACTCATCAATTTTGCATCAACCTTTTTAAAACATGATCAACACTAATGAAAATAGAAAGAATGAAAAATGGTATTCAATATGTATGGATAATTGCGTCGAGAGGCGCTTTCTACAGCTTAAATGGGTGAGATGTGTCCCGTCTGTAATGTTGATGTGGCACATGTCGGCTCAAACAAATAATAATAATAAAAAGTTATAAAAAAAAAACTTATAATGTTTAGCTTATAACTAAAAAAATAAAAAATATTATACTCATATAAATATACAACCATATTAGGGAAATACTCACAATCTTACAAATTGAGTAGTAAAATATTAGTAGTAAAATTCAATTGACTTGAGTAGTAAAAATAAAAATTATAAAACCAAGAACATATAAAATTTAATTTAAAAATAGCTAAATTGTAAAACACATTTATATAATTATACATCAAATTTCAATTTAAAATTTTGTTGACTTGAAACCTAAGGAGACATAATGTTAGGATTAAAATATGTGATAGAAAATAAATTGCAGAATAATAGTGATTACAATGCAATATTACAACCATATTTATAAGGTTCTTTAAATGCAAATACAACTAGCAAGAAACCACTGGCCACTAAAACCATTTTCCTTAAACCACTTACATCCTTACTCATTCCCAACTCAAGGTTAACCCTAACATGTAAATGCTAATTTTTAGTTATAGAGAAAACAAGTCATTTCTCAAAAACATTTGGATAAATGTTTAGAATCTTCATTTGATGGTAAATTGTTTTTCAAATTCCAATAAATCTAGATTTTAAAATTTTATATGGATTATTTTACTCATTAACTACTCTTAATATTCATTATTAGTTTTAAAGAAAGACAAGTAAAGCAAGTTTTGGAAAACTATTTGATTTTATGATTATTAATGTTACTAAGCTCATTCTTGTATTAGTATTTACCCTATTTTGAAATTACTTAAGCAAGTTGGTAATTTGCCTTCCAAGTAGGAATACTTATTAGACATTTTTGTAAATTAAAAAGGGTTTGCACCCCAACAGAACTTGATCCCTCTCAGCGCTTGGTAGAGCCACACATAAGATGGATCTATACTGGTTATATTTCATACCTTAGGAACTGTGTGAGGCAAGTGTTGTATAACCCGTTCAACACTTTCTAGTTCACCAATAATAAAATTGTGGATATAAGACTTGTCTTCGAGCCTCAATATAAGGGTTTTTCTTCCTTCTCAATGATATGTACATATTCAACATATCCATCAAAGTTATCAACCATTGATGAAGCATGATATGTGTTGTTGATCAATCTATTTAGCCTATCATTAGGAATTATGTCAATTTCATCATTTTCCTCATCCATAGGATTAAATTCATCATCTCCATTGTTGGATCCATGATGATCTTCATCAACTTGTATACCAACATTTCTACTACAATTTGGCACATCTTTCTTGTTGTTCAATCCAAGCATAATATGCTTTCTCTTTTTCATTACAAATTACAATATCTAAAATATTTTTAGTATATATATATATTAAAACAATAAATTAAAACTTCTAATTTAAATTTATAAGAATATAAAATAAAAGTGTAACAAAGAAATTCATCTAGTACTTCTTATCATTGGATGACCCACCGGAGTGCCCATATTCCCAATAATGTTTGATAGTTGTATACCTCAAATTCTTCTTTTCATTCCCTTGCAATTTTTGCAAGGGCGACAACATTTACCATCACTAAGTTTCTCCCATAACTTAGCAATAGTCCCGAACTTTCCTCTTTTGATGTTGGCATTATTAACTATCATAATTTAATAAATGAAATGATATATCTTGATATAAAATTGTTGTAATATTGATGATATTTTTTTGAAATGACAGAATAGAATATTGTAGATGTCAAGAGCATCACATAATTGTTGGATTAGTATGAAGAGTTCTTATATAGTTGTCGTTTTCCCTCATTGTCATTGGAATACTAATATGCATTGACTAGGTCAATGTGAGGGTGCATTGACCATTTCAAAGAACAAAACTGAACTTGTAATGTCTAGGCTATACTGACGTGTATATGTCTCAAATACAAAGTCAGATAATGGATGCTATAATTATGATGTTAGTCAAGATTAAATTTTCTAAAACTGAAAGGAATTTCTGATAAGCCCTTTGATTTCCACCATCGTTGTCGAAAGATACGTCGGAATTTGCATCCAAATTTAGTAGTGGGAAACCATATCATCAACCATTTAGTTATATGTATTTGTCACTCTTGTCATCATAGAAAAATCCTCACTTGGAACCTCTTATTCCCAACAAGAAGTTAGTGTTTATAAAGAATTATTCCATGAGTTCAGGGATATTTTCACTTGGTCATGCACAAATATTCTAGATCTTGATCCCACCATTTTCAAACATCACATCAACACATGGCCTAATGTTTCATGAGTACAACAAAATAAATAGCTATTGCACCCCTCTAAAGATCCCTCTATCAAAGAGAAAAACAAGAAACTACAACAAGAAAAATTTGTTTATCATATTACTTCCACTTATTGGGTGTCTAGACCAATCCCCATTAACAAAAACCAGGGAACCATTTGTATATATATTTAGTTTAGATATTTGAATCAAACATATCCCAAAGACAACTTTCCAACCCCCTTCATCAACGAAGTGGTCGATACTTTTGCTAGACGTGAAATCCTATCTTTTATGGATGGATTTTTCATATACAACCATATACATATCCGTCAATAGAATTAGTACAAATCATGTCATGTCATCCAAACTAAAAAACATCAAAGCCACATTTCAGTGTGCCATGTCCTAAATATTTAACAACCTTGCATGTGACATCATTGCATATTGATGACCTTACAACCAAGTCCAAGATATGCGTTGACCACCTAAATGATATATTCACCATTTTCCTATGGTGTTGACAATACAACATTATTTGAGCTGCATCAAATGTGTCTTTTGCGTCACAACAAGATGATTTCTTATGTTCATTATATCTCAACAGGATATTTATATTGAACCCTTGTAATGCCAAATCAGTATTGAACTTCAACCACATGTTGGGTGTGTTCTACTATCTTAAATACACCTAATATTAAATTATCAACCGGGGTTGGTAAGCTTAGAGTTGATACAAAATATATGCAAAGGTAAAAATGCTCCTAGGGTGTCATGGAGATATTTTAATAAACAAAATATTGAAAGATCTTTCAAAATGAAAAACCAAGTCAAACTCCGAAGACTATCTGAATAATTGGACTGGACTGGAGCATCAAATTCTAAACAGCTACTAAAAAGAAAGATATAAACAATAATAATTATAACTTCAAACACTAACTCATACATAAAAATAATTATAACAACTGAACTGACAAATAACCAACTAACTACTCTTTAAGTGGAAGGCTGGGGTAAAAGGACAACTTATCTTACAAAGAATAGAAAACTGAAAAAGTGAGTAGAAAATTCAATAAATAAAACTTTGAAAGAAGCAAGTAGAAAACTTAATAAAGATATTTAAACTCTATTATTCAATAAATACATACCAAAGACGAGAATAATTCCTATGATTACAAATAATCTAACTTCCTCTTAAAAATAATACATCTAACCCTAAACTCGAGACGTAAAACAACAATAAAACAAAATAAGTGTTTAATATTCAAGAAATAAAAACAACTTAATCCATATTTAATTCAAGGTGAAAATAAAATAAAAGAAGAATAATAAAACCTTAATCAATAACCTAGAATAGTCAAACTTTAATTGTAATGCTTAAATAAAACTACCAACTATAAACATAATCCAAATATTGACAAAACAAAACTAGAAACAATCTTAAAATACATAAAAAAAAACATTAAAAACAAAACTGAGGGTTAAATGACAAACTAAACAGTAGGTCTGTAAATGGTGGCTAAATGGCAGAATGGACAAACGGTCCGAATGGCAGTCCATACAGTTGAAAATGATAAAAACTAACCTAAATGAACTAATTCTTCAGCTGAAGTTATGCAGATCTAAACCTAATGCATGGAATCAATAAGAAAACCTATTTATTCAGCAAATTAACTTTAAACTAACTCTTGAACAAAAAGAAAGCATTGCATATTAAACTTATTAGTAAGATAGAAATTAATTTAAAAAAACTGGAAATTAACTTAATCAAATTCATGGCAGGAAATAAATAAACAACATTGAATCTAAATGAAAGCAAACTATTTTATATAAGCAAATTCATAACAGGAAATAAATAAACAAGACTGAATTCAAATGGAAGCAAACTATTTTATATGTTTAGAAATAAAGACTGAAAACAATACTGGACTAAAATGACTGTAAATAAAATAACTGAAAACAAATGATTAGAAACAAATGACTGAAAGCAAAGCTATGCACACATCTATTTGTTTAACTGCTGAAATAGAACTAAGCTAATGCAATACAGGAAATAAAATAACATTTACTATTATCTGATGAAAACAAACTGGAAATTAAACTAAACTAGCTAAAACAGAAAAGAAAGAATCGAATTAAACAAAGAAATGAACCTCTGGTTGATGAGGGGCCCTCTCAACAATAAAGGGTGATGTCTGCTAACTCCTACTCAAATGCAATATTCAACAACAATGCATACAACTCTTTATTCAAATTAAGAAACAACATTATAGTAAAACTATGGACTGCTTAAAATACTTCTCTAACTCTCTTGACTAACTTTGCTCTCCATTCAGAGACTGATATATATAGTTTACATGAGAGATGAGAAATTCGAACCTCAAAGGTATACTGATTTCTAATTTTAGTCAATCTTTAAAGGCACATAATTGATTTCATGCCAGTGCATGGATGTCTTCCTTCTTCAACGGGAGCATGGTGTGATATTCCTCCTTTAGCGTGGGCATATCCTCTTCAGCATGGAATCAATCCCTTCCTTAGCATGGTTGATGGGCTAGTGTTAAGCGTAGGTTTGTACACAACAGCAAGCTTCTAGAACGTAGGTCCCTCATCAGTGCGAGCATGTGGACTGGTGGTGTTGTGGAGAGCAAGGGCGGTGACACAGTCAGTCTATTAGAACACAGGTCATTCTATCCCTCAAATGCACAGGCTTGTGATAGTTTAATATTAAAATAGAGGAGGCTGTGAGTAAACAACAAATGGGCCATCCCTTTGAATCGCGTGGATAATGAGTAGCTAGGTGGCGATCGAAGGAGATTGCAAGCTGTTGTGTCATCTAGACGTGTGGATGAACAGTTGTTGCAGGTTGTTTCATATTTAAATGCCCAAAACCGGTTATGGACAGCGCGCAAGATGATGGGAGAGCTAAACGGCGAGTTGAACAGAACACTAAGCTGTGAGCTGGATATATACTGGGCGTCGATCTAGGGAAAAGGTAGAAAACCACCAGCGAATTTCCCACGACGGCTGGATGACGACCTAAAGGCCCAGCTGGATCGTGAGCTGGACATGTCAGGCGAAAGGCAGACTGGATGCATTTTGGTGTTAATTTTTCCAAACAAACTATGAAATATGCAAACAAATATACATATCAAATAATACATTAAATATGTTTTAAATAATATAATTTTGAGTTAATCAAATCATAAAAATGATATTAATAACCAAAGTTGAAATAACATCAAATTTGTTCTTACCTTGTGCTGAAATAATAATCTGCATGACATAAAATATACTAAAGATTATAAAATATGTGTTTAAATGTGTTATTTAATCACCAAAAATGATAATAAAATGAGGCTCAACACCACCAAAGACACAGAATTATTTGAAAAGCCTCCAAGGAAAATAAATTTTACTTTATCTTTCCATCCTTGATTATGCCACATAAGCACAAGGATCTACATCTCCTACAAAAGGAAATTATTTTCCAATGGTACAACTAAGCACACTAGTCATTTGAGGTGTTAAGGAAGGAATTGTTGGAATATTCACCATTACTTAGAGGCAGGTGAATCAGTATTGGGAAATTTTTACCATTTTTAACCTTAATCACATCATGTAACATTAATCATTAACAATTCCATCATCATCACATAAAATCATACACAATGCACAAGATATTTTTTACGTGGAAACCCAACAGGATAAAACCATGGAATGTTTTTCTTATATAATAACAAGATTACATTCATAGGAAGCACCAACCTCCTATTTATGAGCACCAACTCAAAGGAGGATCCAACCTACTAGTCTATAAGATCCAACCTATAAAGAGGACACCAATCCTTAGTGAGCTCCAACTCATTCTAGTACCGCCTTGCTACCCTGGTTCTTTAGCACCAATAGGAAGGAAGCACCAACTAACTAAGATCGCAAGAACTAACCTTCCCTAACACTACCTTGCCTCCCTAATATGAGTAAGAGTATCAACCTATCACTTTCATTGTCTTCACACTGCCACTATCTTCACAATGTCACTTTCATTATCACGAACACTTTCACTATCACTATCACTTTCACTTTCATTGTCACTACCACTATCACTACATTGTCACTGTCATTGTCACTATGTCAAAATGTACATGCCTCAAATATGTTCTCTAAATATGCAATCAAATTCTTCCAAGATAGTATAAAATATGTAACAAAACATTCTTCCAAATATGCATAAGCAAGGATGAAATGTTTCCTTCAAATATGCAATTAAATCCTTCATGAGCAAGACCAAAACTATTTCTTGCAAATATGAAATAAGACTTTCCTATCATTCCTTCCCTCAAATATACCTCACATTTTCCCCAAACCTTCTAATAACAAATTCAAATTTGTTCTTAAAAAATGTGTCAATACATCCCTCAAATATTCATCAAAACGTTTTTCAAACATGTCCTCCAACTCCTACAAACAAGAATTTCAGGATGCTCTACAAATATTCGATCAAACCCTTCACGAAGAAGACCAAAACATGTCTATAATATAACCTTCAAAACTGCAACAAACAAGCCCTTCAAATATTCAATAAAAACTTCAAGAAAGTGATTCTTGGGTCTATAATCAAACCCTTCAAACAATCATCCATAGAATTCATTTGTTTGATTCTTCAAACCATTAACATCATTATCATATTCAAACGCTAGTTTATTCCTAAAGATAAACACTATAGCATGCCAATAACATCACCATATTCTATGCCAAACACACCATAATCCATGGTAATAACTTCACCGTAATTCATGGAAATTACATCATAATAATCTATGGCAATAATATCACCATAATCTATGCCAATATCACCATAATCTATGCCAATAACATTACAATAATCTATGGAAATAACATCACCATAATCAATCCCAATAACATCACCATAATATATGAAAATATCACCGTGTTTTATGCCAATAACATCACCATGATCTATGCCAATAGCACCATAAGTTTTTCAAATAAAATCACCATTGAGAAACCCTAATCCATACCTTTGACAAGAAAATACTTAACCAAGATATAGAAATAAGAGAGAAACATAATCATGAACCATGCCCTTCACCAAAATAAACCCTAGATCATGTCATCACATAGCCCTTAAAACAATATTTCCAATGATCTAAGAATTGTTTATTCTGATACTACATGAAAAAGTTATGCAAATTTTCACCAATCTTCACCACTTGATCCTTCTCTTGAATTTCACTGAACTCTTCTTGTCCCTCTTGAAATTGAACTTAAGATGTATTAAACTTGGATACTTCAAATGAAATGTTCTTATTTTTATTATACCTTTCTAAGTCACCTTTTAATTCACTTTATGGTAGGTCATCCCTAACCAAATTATGGCCTCATGTTAGGTCAATTCTAACCAAATTCTGTCCTAGTAAAAAGACAACTACATTTCTTCTCAACCACAGGGAGTTAGGACCCATACCACCTATGACTGGAAAAGTCTTGGAACATGATATATTAATATGTAACTTTTTCTTCCATTTGGGATACCTTTATGGGGTAAAAGTCTCATTTTGTATTTAGTATAATTCTCATGAGACTTTCCCTAGATTTGATATCATTTGCTTGACTTGTGTTCATGGATTCTTGCTTTACTGATTCAATGGGGTTTGACTTGAATTTTTTACCACTTCATTTCTTCATCAAGAGGATTCTTGGATTCTTCAAATTTCACATCATCATGGCCTTTAGGAGGTTCTTTAATGGATTTTTATTGAAGACACTTTATCATGATTATGTGGACACATCATCATCACTTTAAGGACTTATTCACACTTCTCATCATCATCGTATATTGGGTATTATTCAATCACTCCAAATCACCATCACTTTATGGGATTCTTTATTGTCCTCTTCAAACACTTCTTCAAGGCACTTCAAATGGACATATCACTATTACCTTAGGGGATTCTTCAATGGATTTAGGGGCTTTCTCCATTTGTTTACAAATCAACGTAGGCATGTGGAAACAACCAGATGTTATCTCATCCTGCGAGGTCCATGGTTAATAGCTACAACATAAGGGGACCACTTTGGAGTTATATACACATATGTCAAGGCTCCTTCAAATCTCTTCAAGATTCAAACGATCTCCCTTTATTACAGCCATATCATCATCATCATTACCATTACCACATCATCATTACCATTTCCACATCATCATCATCATTTCCATATTGACATAAATGATAACATCACTCAACAAACTTATAAGCTCAAGACACACATCTCTTGACCCTATTGACATCAATGAAAACTTTACTCAACAATCTCCCCATTTGTCATTGATGGAAACAACTTCAAATCTCTCTCCCCCTTTGACATTAATGAAAAATGGGTGAAGTAATTTTTTTCACCTACTCCCCTTGGGATTATGTTGGATCCCCTATCATTATGCTTCTTTTATGTGACTTTGTTTTTCTGAAAAATATCTCCCCCTAAAAAAAAACTTTGCTTAATTGTGAATTCCTTCTTAGAATATATTTCCTTGCTGGAAATGCTCCCCCTTTGATTGTGTTGACTCCCCCTTGTACTGGACCATTCTTGAATATTATTGAATTATCTCCCTTTGTTTTCATGTATCAATTACCAATCCACTATATTTTTCTCTATGTAATCTATAAGCCACTGTCCTTTGTTTGGTATTCCTTTCCTGTTACTTAGTCTCCCCCTCAACATTATCCATGATATTGAGATCCTTCATGTCAATTTTTTTAGAACAATGTATAATGATGTTCTATTGTAGGATCATCACTTGTAATCCTAATACCTTTATTTCTACTTGTTTATTTGTCAGTATTACTCAACTATGAAATTGTTGTGGGTATGTCCTCTTACAGTTCCACATTGACTACTTTTCCTATTTTTCCCTCACATCTTCAGCATGTAACACCAATTCCATTTTGTCTTCGATCTTAGAACTGTTTTTTCTTTCATTCAACATGTTACCCATATTCAAGATAATATTTTTTCTTTGGTTTCCTGCTTTGAGAATTGAAACATCATCATCTACATAGAGGACCAATCCACAAGATTCATCTGTTTATTCTTTAGATTTCTTCTCCTAGACCTTGTTGGAATTCTTCCCTTGATTTATTAGGACATTATCTTCTCATTTCTTCTGAAGTTGTTTCTACATAACCTTGAAATGTGACCATAGTTGTGACATGCATAAAATTCAACATTATTTGGATCCATGTAGATACCTATATTTGTTACTTGAGTATTTCTTCCATAATCTCTGCAAAACATATCCTTATGTCTAAAATTATTACATGAAAATAGAATAACCAGAAAATAAAATTTGTACATGAGATAAAATGGTCTTATTTGTGATGTAGTCCTTTAAACCTTTTTAATTCATGTTTATATTGATTATTATCTTCTCCTTTGGTGGTTCCTTCACCATTATTAAATCTTCTCAAGATATTTTCATAGCTTCTCGGATTTTCTTGAGCTTTCTTCCCTGGTAGCTTTGAGAATTCACCTTCTTCAATGTTTTTTAATTGTTGTCATAATTGATACCAGTTTTATCAAGTGGGGACCTTTAATGGCTCAACCTTTCATTTATGACTTCTGTTCTCTTTTCAAATTTTGAGTTTATCTCAATTTTAAAATTTTTTGTTTTACAGAAACAATCTCTAACTCCCTTTCTTGGAACATTTCTTCCTTCTTCTTGAGTTGTTCATTTAGGACTTCTTCACTTTCCTTTATTGTGCCGAGAGGTGCTCTACAACCCAGTATGGGGGATATATTGTAACGTTATGTAATGTTACTCATCTAAATGTCAGCCATAAAAGATAAAAAATTTAATTATCCTCCAAAATAATTGTCGGCCACAAAAACAACATAATATGGGGTGGATGTTGTAATGTTCGTACCTAAAAAAACAATAAAAGAAAAAATTATCAGCCAAAAAAGTGTGGGTAAGAAAAAAAACACAATATGGGGGATATGTTTTAATGTTCCTACTTAACAAAATAATAAAAAATAAAAAATTGAATTATCGGCAAAAATAATGTTGGTCGTNAACAACCCATGGTTTTATTGTACATGGTTTAGGAGGTCATTGCAAATGGTTTTAAGACCATGTGCAAGGCCTCCTAAACAACCCATGGTTTTAGGAGGGCGTTGCACATGGTTTTACCATGTATGGAAGATATGTTGTAATGTTTTTTCCTAACAAAATAAAAAATAATAAAAAATATTATATATCTTCCATAAATAGTATTAAATATTAATAATAAAAATATTATATGTCGACCTTAAATAAAAATATGTGTCTTTTGGTTTGAATCACACCAAAGTTGATAGTTGAGTGCAATACTTAAGAAGAGGTTTGCACCTCCAAATATTTGATCCCTCTTGGTGCTTGATAGAGCCTAGGATTTGGATCTATGGTGGTATATTCCACTTGAACCCTTAAAATATTAATATTCTTATTATCCTTTTCATGAAGCTCTTCTTGATTTTTAGAAAACTCTTTCCTTTCATGAAGTTGGATTACTATATCTTCTTCAATATTCTTTTCCTCTTCTATTTGAATTCTAATACCAACAATGTTTTTTTTAGATTCTTCATGGTTCCTGTGCATTTATTATCGTTTCCTTTTCAACCTATCTTCAACTTTTATTTCCTCTTCCTTTCAAATCATAGCATTCTACATATTTGTGCATAGTTGGAATTTTTTATCTTCTAGTTAATTCTTCAATGTTTCTTCAATCTTCTTAGCATCTTCTATTTGTGCTTTTTAAATAGTGATTGTCATTTCTTCATCAAGGGTATTTATGGCTTCTTCAAATTTCACACCATCATCACTTTAGGGGCTTCTTCTTGAAGACAATTTACCATGATTATGTGGACAAATCATCATCACTTTAAGGACTTATTCACACTTCTCATCATCAGGTTATTTAGGGTATTCTTCAATCACTCCACATCACCATCACTTTATGGGATTATTTATTGGCCTATTAAAACACCTCTTCAAGGAAATTCAAATGGACATATCATCATTACCTTAGTGGCTTATTCAATGGATTTAGGGGCTTTATCCATTTGTTTACAACTCAACATAGGCATGTGGAAAAAACCACATGTTATCTCATCTTGTGAGGTCCATGGTTAATAGCTACAACATAAGGGGACCACTTTGGATTTATATACACTTATGTCGAGGATCCTTCAAATCTCTTCAAGGATTCAAATCATATTGCTTTATTACGACCATATCATCATCATAATTACCATTACCACATCATCATCATCATCATCATTTCCATATTCACATCAATGATAACATCACTCAAAAATATTATAAGCTCATGACATATATCTCTTGACCTTTTTGGCATCAATGACAACTTTACTCAGCAATCTCCCCATTTGTCATTGATGGAAACAACTTCAACTCTCTCTCCCCCTTTGACATTAATGACAAAGGTGTGAATTAAATTTATTCACCTACTCCCCCTATCAATATGCTTCTTTTATGTGACTTTGTTTTTATGAACAATATCTCCCCTCTTGCAAATAATAACTTTACATAATTGTGAATGCATTCTGAGAATATATTTCCTTGTTGGAAATTATGCCCCTTTGATTGTGTTGACTTCCCCTTGGATTGGTCCATTTCTTGAATATTTCTAAAGTATCTCCCTTTGTTTTCATGTATCATTTACCAATCCAATATATTTTTCTCTATGTAATCTGTAATCCATTTTCCTTTTTTGGTATTCCTTTCCTGCTACTTAGTCTCACCCTCAACATTATCCACGATATCAGAATCCTTCATGTCAATTTATTTAGAACAATGTATAATGATGTTCTACTATAGGATCACCACTTTTAATCCTAATACCTTCCTTTTTACTTTTTTATTTTCTAGTATTAATCAACTATGCAACTGTTGTGGGTGTGTCCTATAACAATTGTACATTGGCTATTCTTCCTATTTTTCCCTCACATCTTCAGCATGTAACACCAATTCCTTTTTTTCTTCAATCTTAGGACTATTTTTGCTTTCATTCAACATGTTACCCATCTTCAAGATAAGAGGTTTTCTTTGGTTTCCTGCTTTGAGCCTTGAAGCTTCATCATCTACATGGAGGACCAATACACAAGATTCATCCTTCTATTCTTTAGACTTCTTCTTCCATACCTTGTTGGAATTCTTCCCTTAATTGATTAGGACATTATCTTTCTCGTTTATTATGAAGTTTTTTCTACTTAACCTTGAAATGTGACCATAGTTGTGACATGCATAAAATTCAACATTATTCGGAACCATGTAGACACCTCTATTTATTACTCTACTATTCCTTCCATAAGCTCTGCAAAACATAACCTAATGTCCAAAATTATTACATGAAAAAGAATAACCAGAAAAGAAACTTTGTACGTGGGAGAAAATTGTCTTCTTTGTGATGTAGTCCTTTAACCTTTTGAATTCATGTTTATATTTATTATGATCTTCTCCTTTGGTGTTTCCTTCACTATGATTAAATATTCTCAATATATTTGCATAGCTTCTAGGATTTTCTTGAGCTTTCTTCTCTAGTAGCTTTGACAATTCACCTTCTTCAATGTTTTTTTTATTGTTGTCGTAATCAATACCAGTTTTATCAAGTGGGGACCTTTAATGGATCAACATTTCATTTAGTACTTATGTGCTCTTTTTTAAATTTTGAGTTTATCTATGTTTATCCACTTCTTGTTTTACATAAACAGTCTCTAACTCCCTTTATTGGAACATTTCTTCCTTATTCTTGAGTTGGTCATTTAGGACTTCTTCACTTTCTTTTATCTCTTCCACTTGAACCCTTATACTAGTAATATTATTATTATCCTTTTCATAAAGTTCTTCTTGATTTTTAGAAAACTCTTTCTTNTTTTTTTTTTTTTTTTTTTTAATTCAGATTCTTCATGGTTCTTGTGCATTTCTTCTCATTTCCTTTTAAAACTGTCTTCAACTTTTCTTGTCTCTTCCTTCCGAATCATAGCATTCTACATATTTGTGCATAGTTGGAATTTTTTATCTTCTAGTTAATTCTTCAGTGTTTCTTCAATCTTCTTAACATATTCTATTTGTGCTTTTAAAATAGTGATTGTGATTTCAATCTCACGTAGATTCTCTTCTAGTGATGCATTCATTTCTTGATACCTCTATAATTTTTCATTAACATCTCGTTCTTCTTCCTTACTTTCCTCAATTCATCTAGAGCACAAATAAGTTTTCCTTCAAGGTCTACTTCAAATTCTACTTCATCATTCTGTTTTTCTTATGAAACATTTCTTTTTCTATCAAGGACTTCATCATCTACTTTATAATGTTCTTCATTTTTTGTATTTAACATTTCCTTTTGATTGTCTTCAATTTTTGGTTCCATGAGAAGAGATTCCTTTGTGTGGATATCTTGTAGCGTATCCCAAATTTATTTATCAGATGTGTATTGTCCTATTTTGACTTTAATAGGATCATATAGTCCATCAAATATGACATGCATTTCCATTACATTGTTATTTCTTAACTCCTTCTTGGTAGTAGTCTTTGGTGGTATTTTTAGAGAAATGCAACCATTCAAAATAGATTCCCGTATTCCATAACCTTGTTCTTGTAAATATAGTCTCATAATTATGCTTCAACACTAATTGGAACCATCAAATAGTGGATCTCCATTGGGAGAGAAGATATTTTCATATTCATCCATGTGTGTTGAAAAGATATTCCTTTTTTTGGTTAGACTATCCTAAAGGAACATGTTCTAATACCAATTGCTAGAACTATTTCACCAATACTGAGAGGGGCGATGAATCAGTATTGAGCATATTTTTTCCATTTTTAACCTTAAGCACATCATGTAACATTAACCATTTACAATTCCATTCATCATCACAAAAAATCATACACAACGCACAACAATGTTTTTACATGGAAATCCAAACAGGGAAAAAACCATGAAATGTTTTTCTTATATAATTACAATATTATATTTATTGAAAGAACCAAATTTTTGTTTATGATAACCAACTAAAAGGAGGATCCAAACCCTTGGTCTACAAGCTCCAACCTATAGAGAGAACACCAATCCTCAGTGAGCTCGAACTCACCCTAGCACCATCATGCCACCCTATTTCTCTAGTACGAACTAGAAGGAAGCAACAACTCCCTAAAATCATAGGAACCAACCTGCCCTAGCACCACCCTGATATGAGTAAGAGTATTAACATGTCATTTTCATTATACTCACATTGCCATTGTCTTCACACTCTCACTCTCACTCTCACTGTAACTATCAGTATCATTATCACTGTCACTGTTACTATTAATTTCATTGTCATCGTCACTGTCACTGTCACTGTTTCAACCTATACATGCCTCAAATTTGTTCTCCAAATTTGCAAGCAACTTCTTCCAAGATAGAATTCAAATATATAACAAAACCCTTTTCCAAATATTCATAAACAATGCTGAAATGTGTCCTTTAAATCTACAATTAAATACTTGATGAAGGGGACCAAAAAGATGTCTTTCAAATATGTAATAAATCTGCCTTCAAATTTGCTTCAAATTTTCCTCAAACCTGCTAAAAATATATTCAAATATATTCCTCAAAATATGTCAATATAGTCGTCAAATATGGATCAAAACTTTCCTCAAACAAGTCCTCCAAATATTGGAAACAAGAATTTCAAGATTCTCTGCAAATACTCAATCAAACACTTCATTAATAATACCAAAACATATCCACAATATAACCTTCAAAACTAAGAACAAACTAGCCCTTTAAATATATAGTAAAAACTTCAAAAAATAACCTCTCAAATATTTAATCAAACCCTTGAAACAATCGTCCATAGACTTCATTTGTTTTCTTCTTTAAACCCTTAACATCAATATCATCTTCAAACCCTAAGTTGTTCCAAGAGAGGAACAAAATATCATGCCAATAACATCACCATAATCTATGCCAATAACATCGCCATAATATATGAAAATATCACCATAATTTATGCCAATAACATCACCATGATCTGTGCCAATATCACCATAATTTATGACAATACCATTACCATGGATAAACCCTAATCCATACATTTCATTAGACAAACCCTAACCAAGATATGGAAACAAGGTAAAAACCATAGTCATGACCCATGTCCTTCACCAAAAGATACACTAGATCATGTCATCACATATCCCTTACAAAAATATTTGCAACAAGCTAAAACGTTTGTGATTCTGATACCATATGATAAAGTAATGCAATTTTTCAATAAGCTAATAATTTGGTGATCACGATACCGTATGAGAAATTTATGTAAGTTTTCGTCATTAATCATCACTGGATCCTTCTCTTGAGTTTCTCTTAGCTCTTCTTGTATTTCTTAAACATGTGCTTAAGATGTCTTAAACTTGGATACTTCAAATGAAATGTTCTAGTGTTTATTTTTATACCTTTCCAAGTAACCTTTTAAATCACTCTGAGGGTAGGTCATACATGACCAAACTATGGCCTCATGTTAGGTCATCCCTAACCAAATTCTGGCCCAATACAAAGAAAATTAAATTCCTCCTCAACCACAAGGAGTTAGGAACCATGCCACCTATCACTCAAGAGGTCTTAGAAAAATCTATATTATTCTGAAACTTTTTCTTCCATTTTGGATATCTTTATGGGGTAAAAGTCCTCTTTTGTAATTAGAATCATTCTTGTGATACTCCCCAAGGATTTGACACCATTTTCTTCACTTGTCTTCATGGCTTCTTGATTTAATTATTTGATGGGTTTTCGATTGTATTATTGACCACTTCATGTCTTCATCAAGAGGATTTGGGGATTCATCAAACTGCACACCATCATGGAATTTAGGGGCTTCTTCAATGGATCCACATCATCATCATTTTAGGGTATTCTTCTTCAAGACACTTTATCATGGTTATATGGACACATCATCATCACTTTATGGGATTCTTAACACTTCTCATGATCATGGTATTTAGGGGATTCTTCAATGACTCCATGTAATCATCACTTTAGGAGATGTTTTATTGGTTTCTTCAAACACTTCTTCAAGACACTTTAGGTGACATTTCAGCACTGCCTTAGGGATTTCTTCAATGGATTTATGGGCTTTCTCCATTTGTGTACAAATGAGAGTGGGCATGTGGAAACAACCACATGTTATCTCATCTCGTGAGGGACATTCTTAATAGCTACACCATAAGGAGACCACTTTGGATTTATATACACTTATGTAAAGTCTCCTTCAAATATATTAAATAATTCAAACAATCTCCCTTTATTGCAACCGTATCATCATCATCATCATCATTTCCATGTCATCATTACCATTGCCACATCATCATCATCAGTTTCAAATTGACATCAATGATAACATCACTCAAAAATATTATAATATCATGATACACATTGTTGGGCAAAATATTGTCTTGAATAATTTACCTAATATTTAATTATCAACCGAGGTTAGTAGGCTTAGAGTTGCTACAAAATATATGCGAAGGTAGAGAGTGTCATGGTAATAAGCTAAAGATATTAAGTTGAACTTCTAAGGACCTAATTAAGTTAATGAAACCAAAAGTGACATCAAACTATTTATAAATTTCTGGATATAAATAATGCTATGATAATAAACTACTCTATCTAGAGAGATTGATTTTTACTTGAGAAAATGACTATATTAAGAAGAATTTACAATGACCAAATAGAAACTATACATACACTAACTAAATTATCTTAATTCCACTCTCCTTGATTATTCTGAGGGTATGCATTTACTGTAATACGAATTGGGGCAGGAGTGGTATCAAAATGGCTCTCAAAGGAAGTATAAAAGGTAAAGGGAATTAAGTCTAGTTTGATTTCTACAAAAATGTGCAAACTGAGAAATGTAGAGTTACAAGAAATAGTAAACATGATTGTTTATACACAAGTGAATCCTATTTACAAAGTACTATATAAGGATAGACATAGTTTATGAACACACAGAAAACTCACAAGGATGATTTGAGTTCTATCTTATATTTCCTTTTCACAATTGTATAATTTAAAAGAACAAATTATAAACACCTAATCTGTTAATGCATGTAATTTAAAACTAAAGGAACAACTTGAATTAAAGACGCAATTACAGATCAATACAATGAGTTAATTTACATAATATCATTCCTATGCACAAGGTAAAAGAAAGAGGAAGGAGAAATGAGTTTTAACAAGAAGTCTTAAACAATCTTATCTAAAGGTCTTTAAAAGAAAGTATAAACATTATCTAACCATTACTATTCAGATAGAATCAGAAAACTAGAAAGATAAACTTTGAAATGAATTAAAAACACACAGGACTGAATGAGCGACTCTATAACAGGTGGAAATGAAGGTCTGTATAAAAGGTGGAACATAGTGTCTATATGAAGGGTGGAACAGACTGTCTATATGACAGTCTGTTTGAAGAAAATGTTAAAACTTTAAGGAAACAATAAATTTAAATGCTTTATTGAAGAGAAGCTACCCCAAGCATGTACTACTGTAATGTAAAACATGAAGCAAACCAACTTTAATGACTGAATTCCATAGTCATACGACCTAAACTAATTCATGATAAAAACTGGAATAAGCAAAACTAGATTATAACTAATCAAAAGAAATTTAATCTAGAAATCGAAAGACTTTGGAGAAAAACTTGAAAGCTATCTTAAACACAATCAGTTGCTATTAAATAAAAAGAACCTACATGCTCAACATAATTTTGAATTGAAATCTATACTACAGGAAACATGAACGATTATAGAAACAAAACTAAACAACTCATAAACAGAATTATACTAATTACAAAGGAAAGCAATAACAAAACCTACACAAAGATTTAAAGACTCTGTTTGTCGGGGGGCCCTCCCAGCGAACAGAGTTATGATTCTTCTAATTGAACACAATCATATATAGCACAGGAATACTTTCATTAGCATAAAATGTGGCGTTACATATTTTTTCAGATTGAACTGATAAAAAGGAAGAAACTCAGACTCTAGACTCTAAAACTTTCAGAAGCTATCCTAAATCGCATGACAGCGTCTATATATACATTGTTCAATGGGGGCAAGAAAGTAGACCCTTTAGTGGTCGACTACTCTTCAGATAAGGATGTCATAATTTCAACTAAGAGCATAACAACCAACAACTAATAGTCCCTCTTTTCTCACAGATCAGGTTCCTTCAGGCACGAAATGTTGTTCATAACTTCAGTCTAAATCAAAGCCTACGTCGAGGTGTCATGCAATGAGCACTTCTTCTAGAAGAAGATGATCGCTGAGATACCAGCACATGGTGATGACAGTTTCTGGTTGTTTTCATGCTCTTAATACATAGAAACATGCTACCAAAAAATGTGTGGTCTATTTGATGATCTGGACAGCAAGCTGAGCACACTCTCCATGTACTCAGCTGAACGTGTGTTTGTTTGTTAGGTCACCAAAAAATACCATATAACCTGAAGAGAATAAGACACATGAATTAATATAGCAAATGCACTCCATATTATGCCAATTTTAACCAATGAAACCATAAAATGATGATAATAAATAGAATTGACATAAATCCTAATTTAGTCATACTTGAAGCTTGTAGAGGGAATTGCATGGTGCAAAAGACACTAAAAAGTAGCAAAAAATATGTTAATATGCGAAGTATTGGACCCAAAAATAATGACAAAATGGGGACCAACACATATCTCTTGACCCTATTGACAACTTTACTCAACATGAAATTACATATGATCCATTGGAATCCACACCTAACTTTTAGAAAGATTTTATTATTGATCTATTTAGGTTCTAGCATCTTAGTTGAAACAAGATAGGATCATGAGGATAATGGCATTCACTACATAACTAATACACTGCCATGACCATTATGTAGTTACTTCCATGATAAAAAATTGGCATTGGTTGTCATCCTCTTAATGTAGAATCTACACCACTACATAGTGCTTCAGAAGATGATGGTAATTACAAATTCAAACCCCATGTAGTACATACTAAGTTGGAGTCTTATCAATGGTAAGTTCACTTGATGGGTCTTTATCGTCCAAGAATTCAACCTTGAGTTTGTCATGCCCAAAATTAAAATGGAAATGAATCTTTCCAAGTTTATAACCAATCTCTTGGATATTGCATTAGGACCCCCTGTAATGATCAGTTACCTAAGGAACACTTTGTTATCATCGGAATATGCTCAAGGACTGCTACAAGAGCATGAATAGCACATCTTAATTCTCATGGAAAACTAATTGATTTAATTAAATGGTTGGGATGGATGGTGTAAAGGGGTCAATAGATTAATACATATAGAGAAGGCATAAGATCACTGAAAACATCAGAGTATGTGAATGAAATTAAATAAAAGGAATGAAATAAGAATGATATAAAAGATTCCTTAGGTTCAAAGTTGTTTGAAAACATGTGGAACACACAGCTCCTTCAAACGTTAACATAAAGAACCATATCCAGATAACATTCCATACATAGAATATGGGATATTAAAGCACAATATTAGATTTCAAAATAAAAAAAAAATTATGAAGGATTTCATGACTACACTCAGTCTAGACAAAACTACAAAATATCTAGATTTAACATACAATTCAAATCAGGATCATAATAAATAAAACCTCATTTCAAATTGCAGGACTCCAAAAGAAATTACAGAGCATGTATTAGCCCTTCTAAATACAATTCTTATCCCTTTACAATATTCCTCAGCCTCCTGACTAAAACCTATTTCTCCTCATGTTTTTGTATATTTATAATATAGAAAAACATTACAATTAATTTAAGTGAGTTAGTACATCAAGTAGGATCAAAAACCCTCCTTCACCCAAAATAGTCCAACAAAAAATTGAGTTACAACCCCAAAACATGGAAATGATTAAATCCCCTTATTTTAGAGAACCCATCTTTAACTTGAAAATGATGACGCCTTCTGTTGAATCCACATATTATCCATAAGTGAGAAGCATTGAAGATGAATATGCTTGGATAAGTCTCAAACATAATACAAGATGTGTTGGATCTAGAATATAGGAAATATGCTACAACACATTAGTTTTAAGGAAATTATTTCACCAGGTTTTAAATATCCTCAACTATCAACTTTCACTCATTGGAATATGTTGATAGCCGTTGAAGAAGATAAGCATGCATTGAAGGATCTTTGGGCACTACCAAATCATTTTCCACTTTTGAGATTAGAAAAACTATGTTTTTGAAAACTTCAAGCTTTTAGGAAACATTTTTATTTTATTTTTAACTATGGTTAACGTTGCCTAAATACCTGAATCAACATGTTTGTTCAAATAAGGAATATCTTCAATATAAAATCTATTTTCCCTTCCATTAAATGGATTTGTCCATACTTTTCAAGATAGTCTCCCATAGTAGGCATGATGATACTTTTGGAAATGACTACCTTTTTCCATATTAATTGTCGATGTCTTTATAAGTATCCAAAGGCACAATTTTATGTTGCAATTTCCTTGGAAGATGCATCCTTGGTGAAATAAATCTGATCTGAAATTATTAAACCCTCATAAAGAAAACTGCCTATTTTACATATAAATCTTTGTAACTGGGGATGTAACGTTTGATGACAATAGAGGAAGATAAAATTAACCTTGATTTTATATGAGGGTTAATGATTTTTTAGAGGTGGAAGGACTTATGGAGAGCGCCGATTTTTCAGAGGTGGAAGGACTTAAGGACAACATTATTGCCATCAGTGCTAGATTATTTTTTAATCACATCTTCACATGTTTTGGTGTACCTAAATAGTTGGTCTCTGAGAATGGAACTCATTTCCATAATTATATATTCCTAGGAATATATTTCTTGTTGGGAGTTACCCATGATTTTTCGACCCCTTACTATCCACAAGAAAATGGATAGGTTGAGGTTGTTGACAAAGTCATCAAAACCATGCTTCAATCGACAATTAACAAGAACAAGACCAATTGGAATCACATTCTCTTCTCTAGGATTTGGGAATATAAAATTAAAGTTAAAAATTCTATGATATCTAGTCCCTTCCATCCCATTTATGATGTTGAGACAAAGTTACCCATTGAGTGTGAGAATCTTGCCCTCCAAACCATGGAAACAATTAGGGGAAAAATTTCACCCATGGGTGAAAATTAAGGGGTCCCAAATGTTGAGTGGGAAAATATTTTATATGTTAATATGTTTTAAAAAGAATAAAACTAGCCCCATATTTTTTCTTTTTAATATGTCTATAACTATTATCTCACGGGTTTTTATGAGAGAGAGGGATTGAAAATGGAATTGTCCCATGGGTTTTAGAAGAAAGGGACTTAAAAATGGTTTTTTCCCATGGTTTCTAGAAGAAGGTATTGAAAATGGTTTCTTCCCATGGATTTTAGAAGAGATGGGCTT
>LPNX011144852.1:50000-99720 GCA_001517045.1 Pseudotsuga menziesii | reverse complement strand
TATATTACCATTTCCAGAGAAAAAAATATTTTATTCATTGAAAAAACGTGAACTGCTCAAATGACCATACATAATATTCATCCACTCAGGCTTCTCTCATACATAAGAAAACTTGCTCTTCTTGTGTAATGGAAAAAACTTTCCATCCACAAAAATCCTCATTAATTTGTCTTTTTTTTCATGTCTATGCATCAAAAGGCATCAGAGAATTAGATTTTTTCATAGGACAAGGCATAATGCCCATTTGATATCTCTTTTATCTCTCTCACCCTCGACTGAATTAGTAAAGCTTGTTTAGAAAGGGTGTTCTCTTTTGTATTCATTTCTTTGTAAATCTGAGAGAAATTATCCTTTCAAAATGTTCTTTCAAGTTTTGAATTTCTTCTAGGATATGCTATATATGTGGTGCTCTGGTACAAAGTTTTCCATTGGCCCAATCTATTACCATTTTTGAATCGCCAAAAATTTGCATACTCTTTATTTTCCTATATTTTTCCAATTTCAAAACTACCCACAGAGCTGCTAGCTCGTCTTTGTTGTTGGTTTCTTAACCAATGGGAAATTTGATGCATAGTTTTATTTCTGTTGATAAATTTATGACTACTCCAACTCCTCCTATGGAGGCTCTCCTTGACTCGCTCCATCAAAGAAATCCCATGGTAAATATTTGCTTATGACTGGTGCTATGATAACTCTTTTCTTGATTTGAGTTGGGTTGAGCTTATGTTCTTGAATCTTTTCCATTAACATAGTAGTGATTACGTGAGGGGGTACCCACGTATTTATAAAGACTGATCTATTGTGGGACTCCCAAATGCTGTAAACAAAGAGAATTGGAAAAGCCTCATAACAACATGCTGCCTCATCTTTCCACCAAGCTTGGGTGCATTGTTCTAGTGTTGCATCTGATCTCTCATGCGAACTATTTGTTGTGAGCTTCTGTGTCATAAATGTCCATATGCTTCCTGCATATGGACACAAAGTGAACATGTGAGATGACTATTCGTCATTTTCTTTGCATAATAGACAAATCCTTGGGCCTTCGAAACCACGTTTTTTCATTTCCGAGGTAAGGAATATATATATATATATATATATTAGAATTTGAAAATTATAATTTTTTCATATATTTAATTTTAAATTTTATTTTAGTAAATTTTATTTTTTACAATATAAGTATATTTTTGATAAAAATGGAATTTGATATTTTTTTATTTGAGAATTCAAAATGATATTCCACATTAATTAAAAAAATAAAATATGAATAAACAAATTTAAATATTTATAATTGTAATACATTAAAATTTATATTTTATATTTAGCAAAAGACTTTAGAAGGATTTATATTTTATTGAAAGATTCCCCAAGACTTTTACAAGGTTTTATAATTATGTGAATTGTTCACCCATATTTTACAAGATTCTATAATTTCATGAAACAATTGCCAAAAAATTATATATGAATATTATATTATTGATAAAATAACCTTCACACTTTCCCATGTATCATGAGGATTTTCCCATTTATCATACATACAAATTTATGGGAGGCATCTTAACATTTGCTCTGCTCTAAATTGTTTCTGAACGACTCCCTGATAATCCTATGCTTGAGCAATTCCTACTCACTTTGAAACATCTTAATGAAAAATTTCGTGTCTTGTTACACCAAAATGAGGCTATGAAGGCACAATCCAAAGCTCATTACAATTTTCAAGTCCACCTTTGCATCTTTAGAAAAGGAAATCTTGTCCTCATGTTTAACGCTAAAAGGATACTAAACCAAGACCAGGTAATTTATTCCACCTTTAGAAAAGACCGTATATTGTCAAACAATGGCTCTACAAATGTGCATATGAGTTAGGTTACCTAAAAGGAGGTATTTTAGGCAACCTTATCAATGGGTTGCACTTGACTAAATGATATCCCTAACCCGCACCATCTTGTTCAACAAAAATCATAGATACACTGTAATTTTATTTTGATTCTTTGTTTTACCCTTATATCATTTCTAAACTGATTATTTCTCAAACATTGATCTCTTTTCCTTTCCAAATGAATTGAAATATGATCTATTATGTCATCATCATTGATGGAACAAGTCACTGGTTAAAGAACCTAGTATATGTTTCTTGGGATATTTACACACCAACACATGATTTCCCACACTGGTGACACATGTCTCATTCAATCCACTAACAACCAAGAAGAATAAGATGTCATCATTCAGAATAATTTATTGATGCCATCCACTTCCATGATCACCACCTTCACATCACCTTGATTCTCAACTCCTTGTTTTTTTTGTAAAGCTGCTAGTAGTATTTATATTAAAAGTACAAAAAGTACAAAAAATGTTACATGGAGAGTTTCCGTCTCAAGAATTCTAGGAAGGCATAACCACCAAAACGGACCTCCAAAGATGTCGGTCATCATAATAACAGAAGAGAACTGAGCTTTATCCATCAACATGACTGCACTTTGGTACTTACAATTTGGACCAGGAATTATATCTGAGCAAGAAGACAATAAATTTGGAAAAAAAGATTAAACCTTAGCATCGAAATGAATAGACTAGGGGTAGCCTCCTAGAACAGGCTCACCATCCTTGTTGGGACTAGGTTTATCTTCAACAATTGGACAACTTCCAAAGAAATCATCATCCAAGGATTGATATGGGAGATTGAGCGATAGGAGCTCTGATTTGCTGCACATGGTCCCTTCCCCAATGGATGCATGGACCCTTTTGAACTATAATGGATAGATAGTAAATGGAATTGAAAAGTTGGATAGAAGAGAAGACTAACTTGAGGAAGCTCCCGTTTCAAGGATGATCGGCCCAATGGTGGAGGATGACGAGACTTTCACATTCCCTAATCCTTTAGTAAACAAGTCCTATGGGATGAAGGGAGCCAGAGGCTCATAGAACGGGATTCTTGGAGGGGGGACTATCGTAGACCCTGTAAGGAAGGAGGCCACCATATTAGCCATCTCAGGATTGGAAAATTTAGAAGTAGGATGCCTGAACTTGGCGGAGCACCGTTCCAGAGAGAATTTTCCACCATCCAGAATGGCTACCAGGATAGCTATTTTCCCGTCCAAATGCACTAGGAGGCCTATGATGTCCAGAATGGAAGTGGTGATTGTAGACTAGTTCATTTACACTTCTTCCACCAAATTGTCGAGCATGTTCTTCACTAAGCAATAGAATTTTATATGGTTACCATGGTTTCCGCTGGCCATAAATTCAACTACCTGGGCATATTCCCAGTATTCTATGAGAGCGCGGACCAAGCGCGATTTTGTGCTATCATACCCAATGTTTACCAACTTCTCCTTTATTGGGTGCTTAGCCTCACAGATCAAACCATTCCTACCACCCCTGCGAGGGGTTCTCCTTGGCTACGTCATTGTGAGACTACGATGAGAAGAGGCCCACAGAGACAAGTAGATAATAGAGTGTAACCAGAGTCAAACCAACACAACTGCAATTGTTGAGGGAGAACTAATGCATAGGGAAGCAGTCAAGGTCTATGTATCATACATATTTTGGGAGGGTGGGAAATGCATTGCACGTGGGGATTTCATCCCAAAGTCATCTGCTTGAAGGGACTGGTACTTCTCCCATTGTACCAGAGGACCTAAATTGATCATGCTATCAGAGCCCATTAAATTCCATTCCATACGATTGTTCTATTCCCATCTCTTTAGTGAGCTGAACCGTGTCCATGTTATGGCTTTAAATTAAACCTAGGTCGCTCAATTTTTTGCACATTAAATCTTGTGTATCAACCTGGATGGAGGCTGATCAGGAGCACGTGTCTTGGCCAGATGGCAGTTGTACGTCCTCATCTCAATCTTGGATTTGACACGAACCTCCAGGTGGGACCAACTTGTGAGGCATGTCAAATAAATGCTTGCTTGCAGCGTATCAGGGATTGAGTTGTCTACTTCAGTTAGCTCCAGGTGTAATGAGAATTCTACCAGGTGTCAAGAGGTTTAGACATACACCCGCATCGATGGTATTCTCAAATCCTTGCTGCACAATTCAATAACATCTTTTGTGTTTGTGATCCATTCCTTTTTCGAAAGTACCTAAGCATGCACATTTTAACTTGATAGTTTGAAACCTCACATTCATCTATGTCCCTAGAATTTCTAATGATTTGTTGATCAAAACACAAATGAGGTTTTGTATTGGCATTCATTACATTAATTAGTGCATCGTTCAATAAAGTAAATAAGGTCTATGATTTTACTATCAATTTATGACATATAACATCACATATGCATTAATTTAAATACATAAACAAACCATCACATCCATGCGTTTGAACCGTAAATCTATAACAAAAGTAAACATGGGAATATATATTTCTATATCATGTCATGTACATCATGCGCCTCATGGGTCTCATAAAAAATGGCCTTATGAGGGTACATCAAAAACCTTCCTCCTGTAGGGAACGATAAAAAATAGATATCCAAAACAAGTCTCATGGATCGTACATATCTATGAATATCCTTCCTTCCCCAATAAGAGGAGAATCCAGTAAGGCAAAGAGAACCATTACTTTTGGAGACACCACCACCTCTATTTCTAGTAGTGGCAATGGCATGCCTACAACTAGGCCCACTAATGTAGGTGGGGGAACCACTAATTCTCTTACAATACCTATTGTCGATGCATCCCCCTAGGAAACCCTCATATGGTGTCTCTATCCAACCACACATGCTCATCATATGATAATACACAACCTAGGGATAGTAACCTTTAGCATGTGGAGGAGGTTCTCCACCTACCAACCATCCAAGTCATCCTAGAGCCACTCATCCACACCCTCAAGGGAGAACACAAAAATCCTCTCAAGATTGGCATGCCCATCATTGAGGTCACCATTTACTAACGCTCCCCCACCAGCACCTCTACCTCCTTCTTCTTCCTGAGTGAAGGCCTCCTCTCGATAGTGGCATCAATGACTCGATTAGGATTATATGTTGAAAAAACCAATGCAGCCCCATATAGAGGAGGAGTAGGTCCCATATCTACAACTAGTAAATAGACTATCACAGTTAGTATCTCACATAAATATGATAGTCAAAACATTCATGAAATTCAAAAATGAAAGTAAATTTTGGAAAAGCTACGATAAAAGAGCTACTCAACCTTTGGTCCCAACCCATCACCAAGAAAACACAGAGGGATATCTATATATGCTTGTAATTCAACCCCTTTCTGAGAGCAATTCTCTATGATACCCCTCCTCTACCTCTACATAGTCAAATAGTTCAAGGTAAACATCTACCCCACCTCGATTCCACTAGCACCATGCATCATCTTGTCCCAAAAGACCATGTGAGGCTCACTCATATCCTATATAAGCATGTAGCCTCAATGATGGGAAGTCCTCAAATAATAAGGAATACAAGATCAAGTAATAACAAAACTAGACATGCCCCTTCCAAAATCACTTGGAAAATTGAGCACACATGTTGACAACCAACATCTGTGCCTATGTCACCTAGGACCTTCTCCATAATGAGATGTTATCCTCCAAAAATATGGTGGCTCTCCATATTCCCCACCATAATAATTACAATAGTTTCCACCACTATCACTTCCATATCTTATATATAAGAAAGAAGGATGACTCAAACCTTCTTCGCATTTGGGTTTCCCTAGTAGTATTGAGAAACCAATTCGTCAAGGGTCTGATTCCCAATCAATGATGGATGGGTCTCCTCTTAGATTCCCTAGATTGTTATACCAATAAAAGAAAAAAAATATCAAAATAGTTGATATTGATCCTCTCATCATCCACCATAAATAAATATAGATATAATATCCATAATCCTATTAACTCCCTTAAGAGAAGATCGTTGTATCTTATCAAAGGAAAATCCTAATACTTTAGAAACCTTACCTCTCGCAAGAACTGTTGAACCTAGGTTTCTTTGTCCACCTCATCACACAAGGCATTGAATGGAACTCACACCATTCAATTTCCATGTCTACAATATGTCCTACAAAACCAACCTAGCAAAATGTGAGTTAGTATTCAAAATTAACTCATATAATGTAAAAAAACTACTCAAAATAAAAAAACCTTGTGATTTTTTTTCAAAACAATCATATGACTACATGACCCATAAGATGTACATCCTACATGGTATATATGCATGGATCTAACACAAACAAATTCCCATTTTTGTGTGATTATTATGCCCCAAGCCAGTGCATTCAAACTAAATGGAGATTTCACTAATAAACTACACTACTGCATGGTAGTGCTCAATAACTTTTATGCGGATAAATAGTGTGAATAAAAGCATTCATCTCCCGCATGGGGCGTGACCCTTCCCAATAGAAGGCTGCACTGATTTCCCATGCGAGAGATAGAAAAAACAGTCACACTTCCGTGCAACTATTAGCATGTACATTCATGTGGTTTTGTCATGCAATTACATGACCTCACATCGTACGTGAAACACTACTGTCAAAAGAATTGCCACAATTTTCTGCATGGAAATTCCTTCAAAACCCACACGATCACACAGACAACCCTTGCAAGATTCTGTATGGCTACCTGTTGCAGCTACAACTATTGTCCCCAAAATTTTCAATTTTAGGGCCCTCCTTTTTATTTGATTTTATTAGATCTAGCCTAGGAGTATTTGGTTTTCACTAAAGCCGCCTTGAAGTCTAGATCTTTTCCTTAAAAACTTGATCTTTTTCATTTTCTATATCGAAAAACTAGTCGACTATCCTTCCGATATTGGAATCATAGTAGACTATCTTTCTGAAGTTGCAGAAGAAGCCAAATGGTCAAGCATGTCGGAAGTACTTCTGATTCCCTTGTCGACATGTCGAAACCTTGTTTTCCTGCCTTTTCGTATTCATTTTGTTTTTCGAGCTTAACACTTAGATGTTTTGATTTTCGATTCTTTTTTATCGCTGTCGGAATGTTTTACAAGAGTGAGCTAGAGTCTTAGTGCCTGTCATTTCCGACGTTGCAGGAACCTAGTGTTGAAATGTTTCGAAAGTTAGTACTTTTCCTTGTTGACTCTCTAGAGTTAAGGCATTCCGATATCCAACACCCGTTAGAACGAGTGGAGTCGCGATGATAGTGCTTTACAACATCGACGTTGCAGAGAAAGGTCCATCTAGAGGTTTCGTACTTAGATTCTAGTGATGTCGATGACCGATAGTGTTAAAATATCCCGGGTCCATAGTTGGTTTTGCACCCACTGTTGTGGCTATCCTCTGAACTATTCTTTCGACTGACATAAGTTATGATTTCCGATAGGGTTTTTAAACATCGTGATTCTGCCAAGGGTTATATATATGGGGGGCATGTTATTTTATTGTTTATACATTCTGACTTGTCGTTTGCACTGTTCCTTGTCGAATGCACCGATTCGTGCGCGCCCAGTAGTCTGAACTTGATTCGCTCGCGTTGCTACCGTGAATGTTTGTCCATCCCATCGACTACACTGTTGTTTTCCAGGTAGGTTAACCATGGCTTTTCTATCTTTGGTTTTATTGGTTATTTGGGAACCATTAGGTTTTATTTCATTGGTTAGGTTTTTCCATTGGTTAGGGTTGTCCATATAAAGAGATTTCTAGCCCTTATGGTTTTCCACGGCTATTTTTACTTAGAAGATACGGAGTCTTAAGTTTTTAGCTGCTTACATTTTCTTAGTAGGAAAAACCGAAGTCTATGTGATCTCTTTTGTCATTATGGATGCACTTGCTCCAGCGCGAGGGGTTAGGGAAGGGTTGCAGACAAGCGTTTCATTGTCTGCAAAACCCTTTTCTTGGTTTTTCCACGGTCGGTAGGGGATTTTAAACCGTTTCTTGTGCGTTTACCTTATCCTGTGGGACTGCGGGGGATTTTTCCATGGTTGGTTTAGGGTTTTTCTCCAGGATGAGCATTGCGTAGGGTTTGGTATTTTAAGTTTGGTGTTGAAAACAAGCGGTAGGATTGATTCGATCCATTCCTATTTTTTACTGAGGATTAGTTTGATATGGCCTGAGCTAAGATAAAGGATTTTTCGATGTTGTGAAGTTTACAGATAGTAAGGCTTAGACAGTTTTAGGAAGCAGGCCGCAGGACTTTTCCTTTGCCTTGATTAATTCCTTTCATGCATTGAATGCTATGTGCAGCTTATTTTTCAGCATGCATATTTAGGACGTAAACAAATTGATATAGTTTCTTATTTATTGTTTAAAACACTTGCTAATAGCTCAGTGATCTAAGAACATGTTTGACTATGACAGGGTGACTATTATAATGAAAACATGTCAAAGAGACAAAAGAAGAAAGCTCCTATGGTTGAAGGAGAACTTGAAGTCACAGATCATCACCAAGGTAGAGTATATTTATGAAGATACCAAAGCCTCCACTAGGGTCAAACCAGACTACAAGTGGGGAGAGATCTATAGAATTATTTCCAACCAGAATGTACTTGATGCCGATTTTGAGTAGCTGACTATATATGCCAACATTGAGAAATCATCCCTAATGAAAGTAACTACCAGAACTGAGTTATTTCCTTGTTTGGAAGTAATAGGATGGATTCTGCCTAGGGTAGATGTAACAACAATGATTTTGGAGAACACTACCAAGAAAGGCTACGCTACTTATAGCCCTACATATGTCTCTATGGCTTATCATCTACCCTCACCCCAAGTTTATTTGATAGAAAGTTAGTTGAAGGAAACAACTATGGACCTAGTGGAGGCAGTGAAAAGAATGATGATACCCGGTAAAAATTTCTGAACTAGACCTTCTGGAGAGTATCACACCTCCACTCTCCGAGCTCCCTATAGGTTCATTGCATTAATGCTAAATAGGATCTTCGGTAGAGCTCATGGGAAGAGCTTCAAGATACGATGGATACCATTTATTTTCTTTGTAGCTACCTAAGGAACCATATTTAACTCGAAAAATATTGTGTCAAACAACCTCTCTGCATGTATATCAGCAGCCTTTGGAGGGGTATCACAAAATAGATCAGAGTTTTATATGAGCTCTATCCTGATTGACTGCATACTATGCACTTAGTATTTTCCAGCTTTGAGATGTAACTGGGAGAGGGACAGAACACTAGTGTACACAACATATAAATTGTTATGGGCCCATAAGTATTATAGCTATTACAGGGAAATCTATGAGCACTTCATCATGCCCTTATATACCCTCATTTTCTTAACTAAATGCAATTGCATGTCTGAAGAAGCAATCAAAGTCATCGAGGAGTTTGGAGATTACTATTTGACCGAGGATGGGTTGTATATAAGAATGTACAGTGGTTCCAGAGCTCCTTCCCTACTACCAAAGTATGCCATAGATTATGTACTCCATAAAGAGGTGGTTAGGCAGGTGTATATTGATGGTGTAGGCAACTTACTGTTTGAGCATAAAAAGGAAACATATCTTGCAATACCTTTCCTGCTTGGAAGCTACAAGTTTTCAAGACTAAAGCAGGCGGCATAATTTGTTAAGGAGCTGGAGCATTTTCATTTTAGCAAAATGAATTTTCACAGGAATGACTCCTGCAATAAAGTAGCAGACTACTACAAGGAAGTAGGAATTAATTTTAAATATACTGATTTTTGGGGCAATGACGAGGTAAAATTCAGAAGTGCGAAGAACATAACTGCCCTTAAGAAGAGGTTCAAACAGAAAATAACTACTATGGGTGGAAAGGGCAAAAATTTGGAAAAGGCTAAGACATTGGAAGAGGAAGAGGCGAAAAAGAGAGAAGAAGGTGCTAGAAGGCTAGCACAGGAAGCAGAAAGCTGGTTGAAGAATGAAGAAGAAGGAAAGAAGTGAGCTGCAGAGGAAACAACAAGGAAGGAAGAGGAAGAGAGAAAGAAAAAAGAAGAAGCTGAAATCAAGAAAAAGCAAGAAGAAAGTGAAGGTTTGAGACTAACATGATCTCAAAATGATCAGTGGACTACAGAGAAAGTGGATACACAAGGAGTGCAAGATCAAGTAGATCAAGAACAAGGACAATATGATCCTGATCCCCAGGAACCTGTTGCATCTTCTGGCAGCATACTAGGACAAAATTCATTTTCTAAGATAAATTTGATCCCTTTCATGCCTACAGAGGGGGAGGAGGTTCCTAATTTTAGTACCATTTTTTACGATAAGGGAAAGAAAATAATTGTAAAAAGAACTAAGAAGAAGATCGAGACTGGAGGGCAGTCAGGAAAATTGATAATAGATAAAACATTGGTGCATGGGACACATAAAGACACACGTTTAATAGCAATATATGGGGTAGCATTAACTGCAGCAACTGAGGACAATGTGGACAGGCTTATTACAGACCTAGAGCAGTCAAGAAAGAATGCAGCTCAATTGAAAGAAACTTTGAAGAAGGAAAGAGATGAAGGTCAAAAGCTAAAAAGGAAGTATGAAGACATGATGAATTAAGTCAAGACTTCAAGAACAGAATTCTAGACTCTGCAAGTGGATAAGAATGCTTTAGAAATATCCGCAGAGAAAACGGAAAAGAATGCTCAAGATAGCTTAGCTGAATTACAAAAGCTACAGCTAGAACATCAAATTTTGAAAACTGAGAGGGATGAGATTCAGGTATCATATGAGAATATAAGTGTAGAGAAGAACAGGTTGTAAAGCAAGGTCACTAAGTTATAAATGGAGAAGGCTACCACAGAAGACAAAGAGAACCAGTATCAAATGCAGGTGGCATCCTTAGAAGAGAAAAACACTTCATTGACCGCATCACTGAAAGATGCTATGGAACAGAAAACAAACGTTTAGCCTTTGAAAGAACATGTTCAAACTCAAAGAAAGAAGATTCACCAATTATAGATATGCATAGAGGACAAAAGGTGTAAAATTTTATAGATAGACACCAGATTAGGGGAAATTTTAGACACTACTTCATACTTTTTGGACAGATCTCAAGATATTTTGGATATTCTAATAGGAAGGATGGTCTAGGTATAAACAAATAAGGAATCTTTTGTGGAGTTAGCAATTAAGGATCAGCAGAGTTTAAAATAGGAGTATGATTTATTTGAATTTGCGATTAATGTAGCAGAAGAGTTCAAAAAAACCGTGAAGAAGACAAAGGGAGCATGTGCTGAATATTGCAGGATAGTTCTTGCTACATACAATAGATGCCAAACTTCTGCGAAGAAAATATTGGATGTGATACCAAAACATAAATTGTTTCTAGAACATCTACAGAACAGGTATCAGGAATATGAGCAAGAAATCCAGCAGGTCAAGGACCTAGATGAATGGATCTTGAAGAATGCAGTGGCACATGCAGCAGTAAGCATACATCTACTAGAAGATCAGCTACACCTAAGTCCTGCCAGGATAGAGGGGGTAAAAAACCAGGCTGCTAAATATGAGATTAATATTCGATTTCTTGAGCCTTCCATATTTGAAGGCATATCAGCAGAGGCCCATGCACGGAAGAAGTTCATCAACAACCAAGCTAGCCCTTCTTCATAAAGTGTTTTGAAAATTTTGATTTAAAATGTAATAGATTGTAATAATGATGTGCACATGCTACGAGACAAAATTTTGGAAATGAAAGGTTGGGGAAGCTCAAAAGACATTGAGGGGCAGCCCAAAAGTTTTGTTTTTGTATAAATATAGGAGAGTTTTAGATGTAAAGGGAGATTTTTTCTAGATTATCTTGGAGAGTATTGTAAGAAGAACTATTTCCTTTTACAATAAAGATTCACATGTTTCTTTTGGAGAAAGTTTTGTGGATTGTTTCAAATGTTTGCTATGGACCAGTTGAATATGAACTATTTCATTTTCAACTTATTTCCATTAACTATGAGATCGTTCTAACTCATTGAATTTCTTTTCATGTTATGAATGTACTTTGGTTTATTCTATGAACTTTCCACATTGAGTAATGAAGGTTTTAATTAACAATAAGCTATCTTGTTGTTTATATTTCTATTGATGCTTATGTGTTCTAAAACATTAACAACTATTTGTGATTTTCTTTATGCATGCACTATAGTACATTAATCACCATTAATGATAGTTTTTCTTCCTAGGGATAGGTTAATAAGTCTTAGTTAGTTTATTGTTGTTTGTGATTTATATGTGAGAGAGGTAAGAACCCACGCATCACATTGTGACCCTCCTCGTTATCTCTATCGTCTGCATTTTAGTTAGGAACTTGCACATCATACTTTAAACATCAAAAAATTAAAAATATACACGGTGGACCGGGCCGTAACTGGTAAAACATTTAAATTTTTATTTGACCTACGGTAGCCCCACCGTAAACTGGATGGATTCCCCATACCAAACAGTAACGGGCTAATTGGGAATGTTTATTGGGGAGAATCCCTAACTGTTGTTACCTACGATTTTCCAGGCCTCAAAAAAAATTTGGCGCTAGAAGGAGGGACACCAATGCATGGCTGGCCGAGGAAGCCCGCTTCCTCAAAATCACTCCACTAGTGACATTTCTAAAAGTAGTTTGATTCACAAACCCACTCCTGAAGATAAAGAGAAAGGGTATCTGTATCCTGTTGATAACGAAGTGGTTGATTATTTAAGAAGAATTACTAGGGCATATGCGAAAAAGATTCGAGGATTACCTATTATTTATGTCCTACCTAGAAGAGAGTATCAGAAGAAATATCATCCTCAATTAGAAGACTCAGTATTGGTAGAAGATCTTGAAGAACTAGTAGAAGTAACCCTAAAAGAAGTTGACCTGTAACACCCCAGTTTTGACCCTGATGCATTAGATGTGTATGATGTATATATTGTAATGATCATGGTGCGGAGCTAAAGGAGAAGGCCCCACCATTGATTGGTTATGCTATGTTTTGGATTTACATTGTCACCGATGGTATGTCGGGGCATGCAGCATATATTAAGTTTGTCATCATGTAAATATGCATATTTAATTAAAATGAACTCGACCAGCTATGCTCGCTGCAACCATAATGAAAAGGGCATGATTTTCACAAGGATAAGGGTGGGGGAATTGTCAAACCTTGGCCAATGAGGGAAAAATCCATGTGTCATCTCCTCTTGTCTTACCCAACCTCCACCATTAAGAACTGCTACTGAGTAGTTGAGGCATTTATTGTTTGGGAGTGGAGTGTGGCAGGACTGTCAGTCCTTGCCCACATGCACACTCCACCCGTGGTTGACTTCACAATGGCAAAAGAAACCACTTCCATCACTTCTGGGACTCACGACTGCACTCTCTCAACTCCGGTGCTGAAACACTCACACACTCTCCACTACGCATTCTTGCCATTATCTGATCATCCATGGGCATAGGAAGAGCTGTTCATCCTCACGTAGAAACCAATGTCTGTTCATTATTCTCACGCATAGGATTTTTCTTGGTTCGACTCATGCAGCGAGCTGGGAGCCATGCTCTTTCATCCACGATTTTCCTGTGAAGGAGCCATTCACGTTTTCAGCTGTATGTTCTCCTTACAGACTGGTATGGTCATGTAACCTCCTTGTCATTTTAATGTAGAGATTGGAACTGTTGCTCTTCCTGTGAAGTTATGCTCTTCACCGTTCTCCTCAAGGTTTGGTTGTGATTGTTGTGGTATTCTTTATATTTTGGTGACGGGAGTCTGTTCATTGCATGCACAGGTCGAGAGATTGTATTTCTTCCCCAGTGTGGTCTGGGTAAGTCTCCCTAGTGGCTTTGTTGCCCAGGACGAACTGTTGTTTTTCCCATGCCGTGAGTTGTGTTTGTTGTTTTTCTTTGAGGCTGCTGTGGATTGTTTGGAGTTGTCTTCCTTGTTTAAGCTGTAATAGCTGATTAATTGCATGTGTGCAATGGTTGGTCTTCGGACTGTGTTGGGAGTAGGGATGGGGGCTTGGTTTGCTTGATAAACCTGGTGGCTGGAAACCACACAGACAGATCTAGAGGGTTGGATTTCTTCTCCACAACCCATGAATAGCACTGGAAGGGAATGCAGGGCCTGAGGGACTATGTAGCAGAGAAGGGACTGATTCCTTGTGTTGGGTGCGTGTGGGTGTCTTAGAAGTTAGGCTAGTTCTGGTGTAGGTGTTCCTAGCTCTGTAATGAGCTCACCAGCTTAGCATTTAGCCTTTCCCAACTCCTGGATGGCCTGATAAACCTGACCATGTTGACTTGGATGTCTTGTTGATGGCCTGAGAAACCCAACAGTGTTGGCTTGGCTGTGTTTTGTGTATCCTTGGCTATGTGTAAGCCTGCTTGTTCCCTTATTCCTTGGAGAATCATGCCCAGCTCGGGGGTGGTAGCGTTGCTGAGAGATTAAGGAGCACGCTGGCCTATGGTTGGGTGGAATGTTGCAGTGACATAGCTGGTTGTGGAACGAGTTCTTCATAAGATAAGTAATCTTGTCTATTTTACTTCTGCAGTCTTATTTATGGTTAATGATTATGATGAATATGTTGGATGAATGCTTGCATGAATGTATGTTTGCTTCCACTATGTACGATAATTGCATCTGTGCATGTTATACTTCAATGCATTTTATGAATTCCCATGTTCATGGGGCTGGTAGCCTGGATGGTTAACGCCATGGTAGCGTCCTCTTCACCGGTCAGAGGGATGGGACGTGACACGACCAACCTTTAAATCAATTGGATCTGGATTTACCTTAGTGTTCAACTTTCCAAAATCTTGTTCAGTCACAACCTCATACTCCACTCAGAATCATGGCTAATGTAAATGCAATCCAACCACCTCCACAACCTGCTTAGAGGGCTAGGTCGCATTTAAATTTGACACCTCCCTTGCATGATTTACCTCAGGCTTTTGACAAGATGTTGCCGAAGTTTGAACCAAGTGAAGGAGTTCTAGTAGATGATCATTTGTAGATTTTTTACTTGGCTATAGAAGGACTACGAGCCAGAGAGCATGAAGATGTGGTCTATAGATTTTTTCCCCACACCCTGAAAGGAAAAGCAGCCTCATGGTATTTTTCCCTTCCTGCAAATTCAATCACGGATTGGAACACCTTTGAGAGAATGTTTAGAACTAAATATGCAGTTCAGAAAACTCATGCAGCTTTAATGAAAGGGTTATGTGCTCTAAAGAAAGAAAGGAAAGAAAGAGTGCATAAATTCACTCAAAGATTTGCTGCTTACCTTAACAATTTCACTGCAGCTAATAAGCCATCTGAAAATGCTCTAATTGAATACTATACCTTATCCCTTGGGCCTGATCTAGCCATGTTTGCCAAGATATCAGTTAGACCTACATTATTAGAAACCTATGAAGAAGCTGAGAAGGTAGAGGATGAGATGGAGAGTATAGAAAATTACCATGTGCTGTCAGAAGAAAATACTTTTGGAAACAAGAAACCTTTATTACTGACTAAACCTAAGGATGAGAGGTCATAGGATTTCAAAGGGATGGTGAAGATGATGCAGAAGTTATCTAATAGAGTGATAGATTTAGAAAAGGAAAAGGAGGCTCACAAACCATATAAGCCCTATTATAAAAAAAGGGAAGACAACAATCAACTTAAACCTCCTCCACACAGTCCCGCGGCGATGAATTTAACCAAGGTAGGCATGGATAATTTTTGTACCTTTCATCAACAACCTCATTCTAAGAAGAATTTCCCACAATGGATTAATTCTATGACGTTAGTAATGAATCAATTATTGGACTCCAAACTAACAGAAACAGGTAAGGAGGAAGAAAAGGATAATGAACCTACGGAAAAACAAGAGGAAGATGCTTTATTTTTATGGGACTGTGTCCCTGTGTTTGATACTGAAGAAGAATATTTTCTGATACAAGGGGAAACACCAGAAACCAATGTAACAACGAGAAGTTAGAGTCTGTTAAAAGAAGACAAGTCAATACTTCCTAAGATTAAGAAACTTCACAAAAACATGAGGAAGATTCAGAAAAACACTGCAGCTGTTAAAATACCTGAATTTACCATTTCGAGTCAAGATCTGAAGAAAATCAACATACCTTTTAAGCCTGTTGAAGATAAGATTGATAATGTCAAGAAGAATCTCAAAGAACCTGAGATGAGCTATGATATTGTGGAAGACATTAAAAAAGCTAAAGTGAATATCTCATTGTTGAAATGTGTAATTTACCTCAGCAAAAAGAGAAGCTTTTAAAAGCACTTGAGATACCAGAAGAAGAGCCTCCCAATGACAGCCAACCTGAGGAAGAAATTGGTGAGGCAAGTTTAGGAGGTAAGTCTAAGTATAAAACTCCAAAATTTCTCCTAACTTTTGAAATTTTCAACTATAATGTGCACAACTGTTTAGTAGACTCAGGAGCATCAATCAACGTTATGCCACTTTCAGTCTATAAGAAAATCAATGGTCAACCTAAACCATCTACTTGGAAAGCTCTTCAATTAGACAGGACAGCTGTAAAAGTAATAGGAGAAATGGAGGATGTCTTGATTTGCTTATCCTTAGATGAGACGGTATGTCATTACATCGACATTGTAGTACCAGACATACCAAATGCTTATGGACTGGTTTTGATTCGAGACTGGTTGGAAAGGTTAGAAGGATATTTTACATTAGATTGGTCACATCTATGGTTGCCTCACAAGGGAATTCCAAATCAGATAAAAGTACTAAGAGAGCCTCGAGTGAAATACAATGTCACTCAGTTAGAGGGAAAAAATGAACCAGTAAACTCTGTATTGATAAATTATTTCATTGAATTGGAACCAAGAAATTACCAAGTTGAAGAAGCCAGTAGTATACCTGATACCCAGCCTGATCTCCTTCGATTTTCATGGGCTGATGAGATTGACTGTAATATAGTAGATCTAGTTTCAGATGTAGTCTATAATTCAAATTTAGTAGAGGTAGATAGTTTTTAGACTCTTTATTTTGATGGTTCTAAAACATTGGAAGGATCAGGGGCTGGCTGTGTCTTGATTGATTTAAGAAAAAATAAACATTTTATTTCTTATAGGTTAGAATTGGAATCCACAAATAACACAACCGAATACGAAGCACTAGTTTAGGGACTTAAAAAAGCAATAGAACTGAAAGTAAAAAATCTAAAAGTATATGGAGATTCTGAGATTGTTGTTAAGCAAATTCGGAACAAGATACACTGTATTTCACCACATTTGAAAGCTTACCAAAATGAAGTTTGGGATTTTCTTATAAATTTTCATACATTCAATATTGCGTCCATTCCTAGATTAAAGAATGCAGCAACTGATTTACTAGCTACCTTAGCTGCAAGGCTAGTACCTTCAAATAATAGATGCTCTATTGAATTGCTTTTTAGGCCTTTTGTTCTAGATATGATAAAAAATTTACGGGTTTTTGACGATGATCAGCAAATTTTGGAGTATTTGATGAATGATGATACTTTTAAAGGAGCAATAATAGATGATGGAGAACATCAAGCAGAATTAAAATTCGGGAACTTTATTCCTAAAGGAGTCAAGACGTTGGAACGAATGTTTGATTTATATAACAAATTTAGAAAGCCAGCAAATGTCAAGACCCATAGCTCGTCCTTACAATTTGAACTGATAAATTTGGGGACTAAAGATGAACCTAAATATGTAGATTTGGGGAAGTGTTGTTCTCCAGGAGAAAGAAGTAAGTACATCAGTCTTTTCAAGCAGTACAAAGATGTGTTTGCTTGGACCTATGAAGAGCTTAAAACTTATGACATGAATATCATACAACATGTTATCCCAGTTAAAGGTGGAATCAAGCCTTACCAACAGCCTTTGAGGAAGATGCATCCTAAGTTGGAACCTTTAATTCAAAGTGATGTGAAAAAATTGTTGGATGCTAAAATCATATTTAAAGTCAGACATTCGGAATGGGTTTCTAATTTGGTGCCGGTACGGAAAAATTTAGGAGAAATCAGGCTCTGTGTAGATTTCAAAAATCTTAATCGTGCATCCGATAAAGATAATTATCTGGTCCCACCCATGGAAAAAATATTACAGATGGTTTCAGGTTCTCAATTGTTTTCATTATTAGATGGATTCTCTGGTTATAATCAAGTATTAGTAGCTGAAGAAGGTAGGCTTAAAACCACATTCAGAACCAAATGGGGAACTTTTGCGTATAGGAGAATGCCCTTTGGACTTATTAATGTTGGAGCTACTTTCTAGAGGGCCATGGATATAGCTTTCCATTTTTTGATTGGCCGTAGTGTTGTGGTTTATATAGATGATGTCACAATATTTTTGAAAAAGAGAGAGGAACATGCATTTCATTTGAAACAAATTTTCGAGCGTTGTCAGAAGTATGGTATTTCACTAAACCCTAAGAAATGCGTGTTTGCAGTCACAGAAGGAAAGCTACTGGGTCATGTTATTTCTAAGAAAGGGATATCCATAGACCCAGAGAGGATTAAAGCCATAGAAAAGATCCCTTTACCCCATAATAAAAAGCGTATGCAATCATTCATGGGGACAATCAATTTTGTGTGAAGGTTTGTACCAGACTTTGCTCAAATCATCAAACCTTTGCAGCAAATGGTTAAACAGAGGGTACAATTCAAATAGACTGATTTGGAGAAGAATGCTCTCAGCAATATAAAAACATCGGTTGCTCATGCACCATCACTCAAAAGTCCTAATTTCAAAAAGGATTTTATTCTGTACACTTTTGCATCCAATGATTCGTTAGCAGCTGTGCTTACACAGAAGGAAGATGGGGGAGACAAGTACCCCATATCATTTATGAGCACTGTTCTACAAGGATCTGAATTGAATTATCCAGTAGTTGACAAACAAGCTTATGCAGTTTTTAATGTGGCAAAACAATTCAGGCCGTATATACTTAAGAATCTCACCAAAATAATAGTTCCACACCCAACTATACAATATCTTTTTGTACAAAAGGAATTAGGAGAAAGAAGAGGCAACTGGGTGATGGATTTACAAGAATACGATCTTGAGTTCAAACCAGCAACCATAGTAAAAGGACAAGGATTGTGTAAACTAATGACTGAAGGTCAAAGAAATGAAGAAAATAGCTGGGATAATGAATCCGAGCTACATATGGTAGATGCATGTCCTTTGTTTACAGCTCCATATTCTTGGTATCGTGACCTGGTCCATTACCTCCAAGAAGGATATTTGCTGGAGCATTGGAGTCCCAAGCAAAGAAGAGCATTACGTCTGAAATCAGCTTCATATCAGATAATTGATGGAGTACTGTTTAGAAAGAACTATGATGGGGTTTTTCTCAGGTGCTTAGAACAGGAAGATGCAAAGAAGGTCATAGTAGAATTGCATGATGGGCCTGCTGGAGGTCATTTTTCCAGAGACACAACAATACATAAGATTCTCAGAGCTAGATATTACTGGCCTACATTGTTTAAGGATGCTCATGCTCATGTTAGAAAATGTGATGCTTGTTAGATATGTGTTGGAAGACAAGCTAAAGCAACAGGACCGTTAAAACCAGTAATTATATCAGAACCATTTGAACAATGGGGAATCGATATTATTGGAGAAATAAACCCAAATTCTTCCTTATAGCACAAGTATATTATGACAACAACTAATTACTTCACCGGATGGGTCGAGGCTATTCCATTATGAAAAGTAAATGAAGATGCAGTCATGGATTTCTTACAGGATCACATTATGACTAGGTTTGGGGTTCCAATTTCCCTGGTTTTTTATAATGCTACTTACTTTTCTTCTATTAGATTATCTACATTTTAGTTAGGCACTTGAACATCATACCTTAAACATCAAAAAACTAAAAATATACACGGTGGAACAGGCTGTAACTGGTAAAACATTTAAATTGTTACTTGACCTACGGTAGCCAGACCGTAAACTGGATGGATTCCCCATACCAAACAGTAACAGGCTAACTGGGAACGTTTATTGGGGAGAATCCCTAACTGTTGTTACCTGCAATTTTCCAGGTCTCAACACTACCCATGGATCCTAAATGAAAATTAAATGGATAAAAATGAATAGGTGTTGGTGGTGTCTTACCTAGATGTTGTAGATCACAATATTGTTGGTCCAATCATATCGAATCGAAAAAACAAGGTTTGGGTGATACGAACTCGAGTAAAACATATTTTTGAAATGTGGGCCACACTCTTATTTATAGCTATTTGTCCCAAACTTCAAATAGCTCATTAATGAGATCTGTAACTCCAATTGATAATACAATAGCACCATCGTGATCAATATCATGAAGTCTTCATCATGGTACCATTTGTTACATTCCCCATAGAACTTCATTAAGACCCTATTTTTTGACCATGTTCTCACGTACATAAACCAATTTTTTGTTCCATTTAAACCATTGAATTTTCTATCATGTACACCATTACAATATGGAATTTATTTTATGTGTGCAATATTTTGGTTCCACAATTTTCCATTTATTGGCCCCTTTTTCCTTAGTAGGTGTATCNTGTGTGTGTGTGTGTGTGTGTGTGTGTGTGTGTGTGTGTGTGTGTGTGTGTGTGTGTGTGTGTGTGTATACTCCATTGATATCCATAAGGTTCTCTTCTTCCAATAAATTCCCATAACGCCCTCAATTATATGATTACTTTGTTGGGCCATATCATTCTACCACCATGGGTGTGCAAACCATTATAATCTCGTGTATCTATGAACCCATGCCACTTGTTAGGAACCAGTGTGAACCCTTATATTTACTTTGTTAGTATATTGTTGTTAGACACATATGCCTTGTAAGTTGTCCCGTGAGTATATTTTATTATCCCGCATTCATGGGGAGTAATAGTTGTTTATATTAGACTTAGTATATAAGTATGTGTTGAGGCCAATGAAGGAATCCACGAGTTATTTACATTGAGCTTTATAAAAGGAGTTTTCCCCCTTGAAGTGTCTTATGATCAATAAAATTACATATGTGTTCTGCTAGTTCTGTTATATCATGAATTTTCATTATTTATTGCAGGAGGTTTCTCACATATGGTATCAGAGCACTTTCTTCAGCTCGCTGGGTGGAATTTCCACCTAGTTTTTCTTTCGTAGTGGCTTCCTGAAACTATGATTATTGGAGTCATTCTTATTCTTTGCATCTATATTGTTCATTTCAATTACAAGTTTGAATCAGGGAATAACCCTTATTCACTTAACTATGGGAAGTACCTAGGCATAACCCTGAAAATCATATTGAGGAGAACCAGAGGAACCCTGGAGTAGCTGGCCAGTTAGAGGACCTTCCAGTGAAAAATGAAATGACCCCTACCTGATTGAATAGTTCCCATCCGTGAGGTAAACCAAGAGTTGTCCTTTGTGGCAAAGTGGTTATCAGTTTTACCTGAGCCGTGGAGTGAGGGGCACTGCCCCAATATACAAGTCGTTAAACAACATTGGTGGCTAAGTGAATCCCCTAAAAATTTAGAAAAACAAAAATGCCTAGGGTCCATATTTATTTCTAGTTGATAAATAATCGTAGATTGCATCTGTCCAGAGCCATCATAGATCAATTCCACTGAACCCAAAAATAATAATAATCTTGTTTTTTTTCCATATCTTATTTGATTTATATTTTTTTCCCTTAAAAATTCAATGGAACCATGTAATTCCATTATGCATATTTCCTTCCTTGAGGACCTTATCCCAAATTCCACTTCCTGAAGCCCAAAATCCCACATTTGTCTATTTTTAGGGTTTGCCATAACTTCTCCAATTCTCACCCAATCGCCTTGAAATTTTGCCATAGTGTTCATTTCCTATTTCTTCTTCCTTATCCCTCTTAAACAAATTTGCCCATTCTTTCACCCCACTTCTGAAATTCACATTTTCTGCTTCCCTGTCTCTCAGAAAATGTCCAAAACCTACTCAAACCCCAATTACCCACTAGAGCTTTTTCCAACTCCAAATTTTCCTTTTCTAAAAATATTTTTGTTTTTTTCTTCTACCCATTTCTATAAAAAAACTCTTGGTTATGGTTGTCACCCATACATGAGAAAACAAAAAAATGGAAGAAAAACTTACCACCCTCAAGACCAAACTCCAAGATCTGGATGAAAAATTTAACGACCTCTATAACACCCTAGTTTTGACCCCATGGTATTAAATTGCATATGATGTAAGTATTGTATTAAATCATGGTGTGGAGATCAAGGAAAAGGCCCCACCATGGGTTTAGTGTTTTATGTTTCGGTGATTAAAATTGATGCCAATGGTTTATGTGCTAGCCAAGCACAACGTGTTTTGAGACATCATGTAAAATGCAAATTAATAAAAATACCACAACTAGCTATGCTCTCACGTTAAAGAGATGGGGGCATGATTTCATAAGGAATAGGGAGGGGGAACTATTCAAACCCTTAAGCCTATGGGGATATCCAAATGTTCAAAGGGAAAACCCATAAGTTGTCAACTACCCATTTTGTCCTTTTGTGCCCAGTCATCTAGAATTGGTTCAAGAAGTTATCGCCTTGGTATGGGAAAGGTATGGAGGTCAAATTCGAATTTGGGAAGTCACCCATTTTTGAAAAGTGTGTTTTTTACTTGTGGGGAAAGAAAAATCTTGGGAGGGAATTCCCAAGCCAATATGCATCCATGAATTTCATTTCTCACCCATCCTCATGGATTTTTGGCTCCCTCACGCAGTAGGAAGAGACTGAGCTCTCTCCTCCATGGTTTGGCTATCATTTCCTTCCCTTCTCCATACCCATAATGCATTTTGGGTGTTGCTGGGGAGAATGGGAAGGAAGGGGCCACAATTTTGGGGTTTGAGAAGGCTGTTTTTGCCCCTATGAGTAAGTTGGGAGTACTCCTCCATGTTTTTGCAGTTTACCCATTTTTATCCATGCCTGGAAAGTCATTTTTTGGGGTTACCAAGTGTATGTGCAGCTTGGAAAACCCATTTTTGGTGTGGCCGAGTGAAAACACAGCAAATATTTGCATTTTGGGGGTTTGGAGAGGGTTTTTTCTCATTCCTCACACGGTCGGGGTTTGCTGAGTGTTTCCCTTACAAATTTCTGTGTTTTCCTCATTGCTCTCTAAGCTAGAAGCTCATTTGTGTAGATTTTTAGTGGCTGAGAAGGTAGACCCACATTTTAGGTGTGAATAGAGGTTGTTTTTACCTCTGTGAAGTCCAAGGACGTTACTTGAAATGATTTGCTCTCCTGGGTTGTTTTTCCCCACCTGCCATTTCTTTTTGTGGTTGTCAAACGTTTTCCTTCATGTCAAGCAATGGTATTTTGTTGTGAAGGGAATCCATGTGAAGGTTGTCTTGACTGAGTAAGTGCAAGGAACCCTTGTGTTGTTAGATTGTTTCCTTAGCAGCCTGTGAAACCCAATTTCTTATTGGCTTGGATGGACAGCATGTGAAACCCAATGGTGTGTTGGATTGACTGTGGATGTATGGTATTACCGTGTGTAAGCCTGTTGTTCCCTAGTTCCTTGTGGAATCATGCCCAACTCGGGGGTGGCAGTGATGCTAAGAGATTGATGAGCACACTGGCCTATGGTTGGGTAGAACATTGCAGTGACGTAGCTAGTTGCGGGCCAACTTCTTTTCAAGATAAGTATTCTTTTATATTTTATTCCTGTAACTGTATATGTGTTTATGAATTAATATGAACATGTTAAATGCTATGAATGAATGTTTTTTCTTCCATTGTAGATTGCATTATACATCTCTATACTTTTTTAATTCAATTTCATTTTTATGTTTATGTTCATGGGCTAGATTTCCCATTTGACAGTAGCAGTGTGTTGGTCGTGTCCTCTCCATCCTTGGGATGAGGGGTGGGGACATGAGAACCTCCATCTTCCGCATTCAACCATGAACAATAGATGAAATGCATAGACTTCTACAGACACTAGGTTTTCTTCTTCCAACAATTTTTTGTGGGCCAAAGCTTGATTTTCCTCGCTTTAATGGTGATGATCCGACTGGATGGATATACAGGGTAAAATAATATTTCATTTTGAATAACACTTTTTATGTCAAAAAATTCCCACTTGCATCCTATCATTTGGAACATGAAGCCCTTCAATGATTCTATTGGTACATCAAGGATCATGAAGAGCCAAAATGGACAGATTTTTTCCAACTCCTTTTCCATCAATTTGGCCCTAGTGTTTTTGATGACTTCACAGGAGCACTCACTAAACTATGTGAAACTAGCACTGTGAGGGAGTATCAGACAAAATTTGAAAAATTGGCCAATCACACAGAAGGATTATCTGATGCATTCTATAGGATTTGTTTTATCAGTGGTATGAAGGATGCAATATGATCTGAGGTTAAAATGTTCTATCCCAACACAATGATGCAATCCCTAGGTTTTTCTAAGTTTCTAGAGGACAAAATCATAGCTCAACAACACTCAAAATCCACTTTTGTTCCATTCAGAAACGTGGTTTCCCAAAGACCTCCAATCACGCCAACTCCTAGAACCACTCCTATTAAGCATCTCTATGAAGCTGAGATGCAGACACATAGAGAAAAAGAGCTTTGTTATAATTGTGATGATAAATTCACCCGGTGACATAGATGTGCTGAGAAAAATATATATTTCTTGGATATGGATCCTCTGCTTGCACCTGAAATTTGTGAAGATGCTCAGGTTCTAGTAGATGATCAGGTCGACATTTAGTATCCACCTGTTGACCCTCCTTTTTAAGATGACCACCCAGAGATATCTCTCCATGCATTAGCTGGAGTCACCACCCCCCAAACCATGCAGGTCGAGGGTTTCTTTAAGAATATCCCTCTTACAATATTCATTGATTCTGGTAGCACTAGTAACTTCATTGACCCTTGGATTTCCAAACAAGTTGGTTGTTTTGTCCATCCTTACTCCATTTTTGAAGCCATGATTGCCAATGGGGGCACCTTACCTTATAACGGGAAGAGTCACAATGAGCATATTTCTATTTGAGATTATAACTTGTGGTTTGACATGTTTTCCTTGCCATTAGGAGGATGTGATGTGGTTTTGGGTGCTCAATGGTTATGCACAATTGGACCCATCTTATGGGATTTTGATGAACTTTGGATGTAGTTTTCAGTAAATGGGTAAAAACACACATTGAAGGGATTACAACTGGGGTCTCTCAGCATCATCAATTCACATTGTAAAGAAGATATCCATAAGAATAATTCCCATGGTGTCATTGCTCAGCTACATTTCATTCAAACACAACCATCAGTGGTCTCCACTAGTCCCTTGAATCTACAACAAATTTTGGATCGATATGTATGTGTCTTTGTTGAACCAATGGGATTTCCACCTTCAATACCAGAGAACCATCATATTCTTCTCCTTCCTGGAAGCATCCCTCCTAACATCAATCCCTATTTCTAACCATTTCACCAAAATACAAAGATTGAAATACTCGTTCAGGACTTACAAAATCAAGGTATTATTTTCCCTAGTATCAGTTCCTTTTCTTCACCAGTTCTTTTTGTTTGAAAAAAAATATGGGTCATGGCGCCTCTGCATTTACTTTTGAGCACTTAATTACATCACAATCAAGGATAGGTTTCCAATTCATGTTGTTAATGAGCTTCTTGATGAGCTTCATAGTGCTCATTTTTTCTCCAAGTTGGATCTCCGTTCTGGGTATCACCAAATTCAAGTTCATGAGGATTATCCCTAAAACAGATTCTCGCACACATGATGGCCACTATGAGTTTTTTTTCATGCCCTTTGGAATCATGGATCTCCTTCCACATTCTAGGCATTGATGAATAAAATATTCTGGCCCTACTTACCAAACTTCATTATGGTATTCTTTGATGATATCCTCATCTATAGTAAAACATGGGCTAGGCATCTCCAACATATGGATATTGTACTATAAATTTTTGTGATCATCATCTCCATTCCAAATAGTCTAAATGTGTTTTTGGGCAGGAGGAAGTACAGTATCTCTAGAATATTGTTTCAGCACAAGGGGTTCGCATAGATCCTGCCAAAATAGATGCCATGAAAAATTGGCCGCATCATCAGACACTCAAGAGCCTTCATGGTTTTTTGGCACTGATTGGATACTACCACAATTTTATCAATGATTACGAGAATATTGCAGATACATTAACATCTCTATTGAAAAAATATGCTTTTACGTGGACACATGATGCTGAGTGTGCATTTGAAAAACTGAAACAAGCTATGTGTACCACACTTATTCTAGCTATGCCTGATTTTCCCAAGCCCTTCACTATTGAGAGTGATGTTTGTGACATTGGACTTGGTGTTCTTCTCCTTCAATATGAAAATCCTATTGCATTCACCAACAAAACCCTTTTCTGGTAAGAATTTATCTGCCTCTACATATGAGAAGGAAATTATGGCTATTTTGCATGTAGTATAGAAGTGGCGGCCATACCTCTTAGGGAATCATTTATGCATCAAGACTAATCACCAAAGTATGAAATATTTCCTAGAACATCCGGTCTCATCCCCAACACAAAATAAATGGGTTAGAAAACTCATGGGTTATGACTATGAGATCACTTACAATAAGGTTAAGTAAAGTCTTGTTGTGGATGCTCTTTCTCGCACATTTGATGACCATGTTCCTCTTTCAGCTATTTCTATGCCTATTCCAAATTGGTTATAATGTGTTCAACAAGGTGATGTCAATGACTCATCATTATCTACAATCATCCAACGGTTGGACGATAATCCTTGTGATGTACCACATTAATCTTGGGATGGTGCTTCTCTGAGATACAAGGGTCATTTGGTTCTTCCTCAGAGCACATATCTTCAACAGGTTGTCTTCTATGAAATCCATGCTTCTCCATGAACAGGGTACTCTAGGTTCCTCAAATTGTATGATTGGGAATGGTGTAACTTCTTTTGGAAAGGAATAAAAATGGGAATTCAACATATGGTGGTTGAATGTGATGCCTTCCAGCATCACAAGGGTGAAATGGGACTCCTTCCCAGATTGCTTGAACCCTTGCCCATCCCTTGCAAGTTGCAGAAGAGGATGTTGCGGAAGGGAAATTTGTGAAATGACATTCTACATCCCGCAATCCTGCAAATTTGTGTAAAGGAGGATTTCTAGCAAGAAACTCAGCTTTTTGATTGAAGTCTTGGATCAATTTGATCATTCAGGCCATTACCAATCTGGCCAATCTACCCTGCAACTTAGTTCAAAATGCATTCAGTGAAAAACATACATAGATGCCTATAATTGCAGTTATTCAAAAGAATAATGCATCAATTCAATATAGCAACATATTCATCATGTTCCATCAAGCAATTACAATGCAAGAAATACAGTTGCAGAGAGATATGTAGACAAGAACACTTATCTTGAACAAAACTTGTCCCACAACCAGTTATGTCACTGCAATGTTCCACCCAACCATAGGCCAGTGTGCTCCTTAGTCTCTCAGCAACACTGCCACCCCTGAGTTGGGCATAATTTCCTACAGGAATAAGGGAACACTAGAAGACCCATACATAGACAAGGGTGCCATACAACTCAGCCAAGCCAACACAGTTGGGTTTATCAGGATTCTAAGGCAATGGGAAGGAAGAACTGCTGAGCTAGCGAGCTCATCTATAGAGATAAGAGCACCTTCACAAGACCTATCTGGCCTGGATTCCCCACTGCCTACACACCCAATACAAGGAAGTGTCCCCTTCTCTCCTCCACAGTCCCTCAGGCTACACCTTCCCTTCCAATTTTCTTCAGGATGTGCATAGCAGGTTCACCAGCCACTCTTATCTTATTATGAGGTTCCACATTAGGTTCATCGAGCACATTCTAGGTCTCTCTCATTCCTAAGTCTTGTACATAGTTCAGACCCAAACCAGGTGAACAATACAACAACCACAGAGAGACTCTACAACACATGCTTACTCTGGAACACGAATAACAGGGTCACATACACTCTATAGTTTAAGATAATGCTACAACGCAGCAATCACAGTCTCGCCAAGTGAAAACACTCATAGAATGTGAAGGATACATGCAGGAAGAGCTCAGCTTCTAAAGATCTTTCCCATGAATGGAGAATGAAGATGGATGATGAGCTAGAACATCCTGTAGCTCTCAAAATGTGAACACATGAGTCAAATTGGCATACGGTTCTGGTGTTTTCTTGTCCCTGCAAGCAAAACACAACATTCCAGAATTGGGTGTTGTGCCCAATTCAATTTTTTTCCCATACTCTTCCCCTTCCAAGCAATAACTACCTCAACCACCTTCTGGCAGAATAAATGGTTGGGAAGAAAGACAAGAAAGAGTTTAGTTGATAGTTCTGATGGGTTCTCCCCATGACACATGGATTTCCCCAAACAGGTTCAAGGTTAACATTACACACCCCCTTATCCTTAGGAAAATCATGCCCTTATCTCATTATTCGTTGCATTGATATAGATGGTTGTGTGTTTTTCATTAATTTTCATATTTACATGATGGTCACAAACGTGCTTGACTTAGCACAGAAACGATAGGCATCAACCATGATCGCCTATATTCCAAACATCAATCAGTGACAGGGCCTTGGCCTTGAGCTCCTTGTCATGATTCCATATAATATTTACATCATATACATTAATCCAACGGGGTCAAAACCAGGGTGATACATTCCCCTCCCCCTTCAATAACACTCTCTTCAATGCTTTACAAAATTGAACAAAGTGCTACACTGGTATCGCCTCAGTGCTCCACAGAATTGAACAAAAATGGATGTGCCAATCGCATGGCATCCTCCAGCTCCCATGTAGCCTCTTCAGGACCATAGTGCTCCCATTGCACCTTTACCTACCCTATGGCTCGGTTCTGGAGCATTGTGACCTTCCTGTCGAGGATGCGCATTGGCTCGATTCGAAACTCTCCCTCGGGTTCCATCTGAATCACATCCCAATTTATCACATGGTTAGGATCATGTACATATTTCTTAAGCAAAGAAACATGAAAAACATTATGATCTCTAGTGCTAGTAGGAAATGCAAGTCTATATGCAAATGGCCCTATTCTTTCAAGCACTTCAAATGGCCCACAATATCTTGGTGACAACTTGGCACAACTACCAAGCCTCAAGGAACTCTTCTTTTCCCTCACTCTGAGGTAAACATGATCCCCAACACTAAACTCTCTGTTCACCCTATGCTTATCATCATATCTTTTCTATTTGTCCTGGGCTGCTTTCAAATTCTTCCTAATCTTTAAAACCTCTTGCTCCATCTCCTTGAGCAATTCTGGACCAAGCACAACCCTATTCACTGGATTATCCCAAGTCACTAGTGTTCTACACCTCCTACCATACAAATCTTCATACGGACTCATCCCCAAGGATGCTTGCTGTCCATTATTATAGGAAAACTCTACCAAGTGTAAATAATCTACCCACTTGGTTGGTTTGTCCATCACATACATGCGAAGCATGTATTCCACCACTTGGTTAACTCTCTTTGTTTTCCCATCATTCTGAGGATGGTAGGCAGTGCTGAAATTCAACTTTGTACCCAAATCCGCAAACAACTCCTTCCAAAAATTGGAAGTGAACTTGGCATCTCTGTCAGAGACTATTGCCATAGACAATCCATGCAATTTGAAATTCTCCCTCATGAAGATCTTTGTAATGTCATAATTCTTATGCATAGACTTAACCAGTATGAAATGTGCTACCTTCCTCAACTTGTCCACCACAACCATGATGGAATCATGTTGTCTCCAAGTCATTGGAAATCCTGTAATAAAATCCATGGAAATAACTTCCCATTTCCATTCTGGAATTGGAAAAGGATGCAACAAACATGCAAGGTGTTGATGCTGAACCTTTACCTACTGACATTTCATGTACCTTGAAATATATTCAGCCATGTCCTTTTTCATTCCTGGCCAAAAGTATTGCTTTTTGGATGTAGCAATTGTCTTCTAATATCCTAGGTGACCAAAATATGGAGCTTGATGGATCTCATCCATAACAACTCTCCTCAAATCTGCTACCTTTGGAATGTAAATTCTTCCTTTATAAGTAAGAATTCCCTCTTCTTCTAATTATATCCCTCATACCTCTTTTCAAGGCTTTGCTGCTGCAATTTTCCTTTTACTTGCACATACATTTCATCTCCAGCAGTATGATTAACAATCTGCTGCCTCAAATCTGATTGGCAATTACTAAGAGATGCCACATGCATTTCCTGCACCTTCCTGCTAAGTGCATCAGCTACCTTATTCTCTTTTCCTTTTATGTGTTTGATTTCAAAATCAAACTCACATAAAAACTCCAGCCATCTAGCTTGCCTAGCATTTAGAGTAGGCTGATCAAATAAATAATTCAGACCGCAATGGTTTGTCCTTAACTCAAATATTTTGCTCATCAAGTGATGCCTCCACATCTTGAGAGCATGTACTATGGCTGCAAGTTCCAAATCATGAGCAGCATAGTTCTTCTCATGATCCTTCAAATTTCTTGACTCATAACATATAGCGTGGTTGTCTTGCATAAGGAATCCTCCAAGCCCTTGTCTGCATGCATCAGCACACACCAAAAAATATTTCTTTGGGTCTGCAACTTTCAATACTTGTGCACTGGTGAGAAGATTCTTCAACTGTTGGAATCTTTCTTCACACCTCGATGTCCATTCAAAATTTATCCCCTTATTTTGCAAATAAGTGGTGGCATGTGAAATCTTGGAGAATCCTTTAATGAACCTCCTGTAGTATCCTGTAGGTCCCATAAAAGATATTACATCTGTCACATTTCTTGGAGTAGGCCAATTCACAATGGCTTCAATATTTTTAGGGTCCACAAATATACCTCTTCTGAGATAATGTGACCCAAATACTGAATTCTATCTCTATAGAAGCCACACTTGCTCAGCTTTGCATACAATTGATGCTCCCTGAGCAATTGCAATGCCAATCTCAAATGCTCTTCATGCTCTTCCTCATTCTTAGAATAAACAAGAATGTCATCAAGGAAAACAAGAACGAACTTGTCCAAATACCTACTAAAGACACTATTCATAAGGCACATAAATGTAGCTGGTGCATTTGTGAGACCAAATGGTACCACTACAAACTCATAATTCCCTTACCTTGTTCTGAAGGTTGTCTTATGAATGTCTTCATCCTTGATTCTCACCTGATGGTAACCCGACCTTAAGTCAATCTTTGAAAACACCCTTGCTCCTCTCATTTGATCAAAGTGGTCATCAATCCTAGGCAAAGGATACTTGTTCTTTACTGTGACTTTGTTCAGCTATCTGTAATCAATACACAATCTGAGTGTACCATCTTGCTTCTTTACAAACAGAGATGGTGCTCCCCAAGGAGACACGCTGGGTATGATATACTTCTTCTCCAACAACTCTTTTAGTTGCATCTTCAGCTCTAGCATTTATGGTGTACTCATTCTGTAGGGTGCTTTGGACACTGGTGCTGCTCATGGCACAAGTTAAATTGTGAAATCAATGTCCTTGTTTGGAGGAATCCCTGGAATCTCATCAGGAAACACATCCCTGAATTCCTGCAACACATGAAAGTCCTCCAACCTAGGAATTTCATTCTCTAGTGCCTCCAAAATATGAGCTACATATAACTGGCAACCTTTCCTGCAGAACTTATTCAACTGCATTGCTGAAACCTACCTCATATAAATCACCTTTAAAATTCCTTTCACAATCCTTGAGTTTCCTTCTTCATCCAAGCACAAAAAAGCCTTATTATAATAGTCAAGCTTTACTCTGTGAGCTTCTAACCAATCCATTCCAATGAGGACACAATAGGAACCAAGTGGTAGAACATTTAGATCTACACAAGTGACCAATCCATTCATAACCAATGGACATTTCTCCACCACTTTGCTAACCTTTCTCTTAGTTCTAGTGGCTCATTGAACTAACCAAGATTTGCTATGCTTTACTTTCTTAAAGGCACAAATATCCACAACTCTAGGAGTAATGTAACTGTGAGTAGAACCAAGGTCAATCAAGATAGAAATAGATTGCTCAACAATATTACCTGCAACTTCAACCACAGTTGATTGGTGATCTTCCTGGTGCTCCTCCAGTGCTGCATAAATCCTAGGGACGACTCTTGATACTTAACCCACTGTTTTTGCTTCTTGAATGTTGTAAGTTGTCCTTTCACTCTCATTATTGATTGGACAATTCCTATGCATGTGGGGTCCTCCACATTTCCAACATTGGAGAGGTTCTCTGTTTTGCTGTGGGTCTCTTGGGTTTTCTCCCATCACTTTGGTTGGCTATTTTTCATCTTGCGATGGTTGCTTCTGTTGATTCCTGAAGCTAGAAGGTTTGAAACCTTTCTTCCTTTGGTCATACTTCTCATTCTTCTTGTCCTTCCATGTCTTATGGTAATTAGGTTTTCCTTTTCTTTGCTCATAGCAATACTTAGCCCTCCTTATTTCTTCTTCAAGAGTTCTAGGTTCATAAAACTCGATTCTATCTTTGTAAGCTTGAGGCAATCCACTCAAGAAATGCTTGATTTACCCTTTTTCATCTTTGATGTACCTAGCATACCTCAACAGTTCTAGGAACTTATTTGCATACTCTTCCATGGTCTGTTGTCCCAATATCAGCTCATGGAATTCTTTGATCTTGTCATCATAGTACCTATCAGAGAGGTATTTCTGCTTGAAATACTTCTTAAACCATTTCCACTTAAGTATCCTTTCACTAATCCTCCTTACTTGCTTGAAGTGCTCCCACTAAATGGATGGCCTTCCATTCAAATTGAATATGGAAACCCTTGCCTTCATTTTCCCCAAATAATCCTGAACTTGGAAGTACTTTTTTATCCCAAGAAGCCAAGCTTTAGCTTCTTGTCCAGTCTTTACCTCGCCATCAAACGTAGGAGGTTTATCCTTCTAAAATTCATCCCGAGAGTGATCCCTATGGTGCCTCTTTCTCTTTCCCTTACGAGAAGAAGAGCTTGAATCCCCACTTGCTTATTCTGAGTCAGATGATCTACTAGCAGTCCTTCTTCTTCTTTTGGTACTACTCTTACTGCCTTCGAGTTTTACTATACCCTGTCTAGAGTCTATCTTTCTTTGCAAGTCTGTCAAAATCTGCAACATAGTAGCATTCAACTGATGCTGCTCTTCCTGGGCCTTAATCAAGCTTCTCATGGTGGCTGCAATATTTGGTGGTGTCTCTTGGAATCTCCTTCCATTAGACTCTTTGTCATCATTTCCAACTTAGACATTTCCCCCCATGGAATCTCGTGCACACTCGTAGGAGTCCCGAGCATCATATCCTTCATGGGTTCTCATGGCTAAACCACAACTTACTTTTCCAAAATGTACTATGAATCTGCAAAATGTGTTATCAACACCATTTTTTAGACACACATTAATTCAAAATTAAAACCATTTACTTACTGTCACCTGGCCTATCTAGGCCCAATGCTGTAACTGAGATCTTTGGTTAACTAATTCCTGGTGCATCCAAGCCCAATGATGCAACCCGCTGCTCTAATACCACACTATAGTGTACTACAGGTTGGTATTAGAGGGCATTCTTGACTGGTTTCTAGTCCATCCAGGCCCAATGCTCCAACCCGCAGCTCTGATACCACACTATCACGTACTCATGCCCCTTCAATATCATGCGGAATTAAAAAAATACATCGAGAGCCTTTACTATTCATTGAAACATAGGGCATGGTCGTGACCACATCTCGACATTTCCAACACTTTCACACTCCCTCTCATTTTCCATCAATCAGTTCGACAATCTGCAAGGAAATATCTTAGAGGAGATCGGACGGCAGAGAGAAAACACAACGAAAATCAACGATCATAAATGATCCCACATCTGGAACCAAATCAACGGCTCATAATTCACCCGCAAAAATTAACGGTGCAGAAAGCCCGAGTTGCGGGGTCAAAAACTTAGAAAAATTGCAATCTCACTTCCTGCAACCTGCATCTCACATAGAAAACAGATCAACGGTGGAAGATCATCCCGCAAAGACCGACGGAGCAGAGATTTGAATTGCAGGATTGGGAATTATGGAAATTGTGACATCGCAATCCCGCATCCCACATCCCACATCCCGTAAGTTGCGGAGAGGAATTTGCAGAAGGGAAATCTGCAGAAACCAAAATTTGCGAAATGACATTCTGTGTCCCGCATCTCGCAATCCAGCAAATTTGTGCAAAGGAGGATTTCTAGCAGGAAACTCAGCTTTTTGACTGAATTTTTGGATCGATCTGATCATTCAGGATATTACCAATATGTCCAATCTACCCTGTAACTTATTTCAAAATGCATTGAGGGAAAAACATACATAGATTCCTATAATTGTAGTTATTCAAAAGAACAATGCATCAATTCAACACAACAACATGTTCATCACATTCCATCAAGCAATTACAATGCAAAAAATACAGTTGTAGAGAATTATGTAGACAAGAACACTTATCTTGAACAGAACTTGTCCCATAACCAGCTATGTCACTGCAACGTTCCACCCAACCATAGGCCAGTGTGTTCCTTAGTCTCTTAGCAACACTACCACCCCCGAGCTGGGTATGATTTCCTACAGGAATAAGGGAACACTAGTAGACTCATACATAGCCAAGGGTGCCATACAACTCAGCCAAGCCAACACAGTTGGGTTTGTCAGACGTCTAATGCATTGGGAAGGAAGAACTGCTAAGCTAGCAAGCTCATCTATAGAGCTAAGAACACCTTCACAATACCTATCTGGCCTGGATTCCCCACTTCCTACACACTTAACACAAGGAAGTGTCCCATTCTTTGCTCCACAATCCCTTAGGATACACCTTCCCTTCCAATGCTCTTCAGGATGTGCATAGCAGGTTCACCAACCACTCTTATCTTATTGTGAGGTTCCACACTAGGTTTATCAAGCACGTTCTATGTCTCTCCCATTCCTAAGTCTTGTACATAGTTCATACCCGAACCATGTGCACAATACAACAACCACAAGGAGACTCTACAACATAGGATTAATCTAGAACACAAGTGACAAGGTCTCATACACTCTGTAGTTTAAGATAATGCTGCAACACAGTAATCATAGTCCTTCCAAGGGAAAACAATTACAGAACGTGAAGGATACACATAGGAATAGATCATTTATTGAAGAGATTTCCCGTGAATGGAGAATGAAGATGGATGATGAGCCAGAATGTCCCATGGCTCTCAAAACGTGAAAGTAAAACCAAAACATGAACGCGTGATTCAAACTAGCATACGTTTCTGGTGTTTTCTTGTCCCTACAAGCAAAACACGACATTATAGAATTGGGTGCTCTGCCCAATTTGAATTTTTTCCCATACTCTTCCCCTTCCAAGCAATAACTACCTCAACCACCTTCTGGAAGAATAAATGGTTGGGAAGAAAGACAAGAAAAAGGTTAGTTGAAAATTCTGATGGGTTCTCCCCATGACACATGGCTTTTCCCCAAACATGTTCAATGTTAACATTCCCCACCCCCTTATCCTTAGGAAAATCATGCCCCCATCTCATGATTTGTTGCATTGATATAGCTGGTTGTGGGTTTTTCATTAATTTTCATATTTACATGATGTTCACAAACATACTTGACTTAGCATAGAAACCATAAGCATCAACCATGATCTCCTATATTCCAAACATCAATCAGTGACAAGGCCTTGGCCTTGAGCTCCTTGTCATGATTCCATATAATATTTACATCATATACATTAATGCAACGGGGTCAAAACCGGGGTGTTACACTTCAGGTCCTGAACACCAACTGCCATCAAGAGGTAATGTCATGCAACACATATCTCTCTTGTGGTTTTTTGGACCTAAGAAGGGAAGTAAGGTCACTCCAAGAAGAGGTGGGAAGCCTCCAACGAGCTATCTAGACCATCTTGGGATACCACCAAGATCAAATTTTGGAAATATAGTGGAGTTTAAAAGAAATAAAGGGACTCATGGAAGATCAGGGAGGTGGGATGGCATGAATTTAAGAGGATTTGAATGCACACATCCAAGCACAAGAATCAGACCCAACTCCAAGTATTGAAACCTCAGTAGAATCAAGGCATCCTGGAAATGACCCTTCCCTCCAAGTGGACATGGCCATGGAAGGTGACAGTGGTGATCAACATGACTCATTTAAGAACCAGTAGGTACCTTTAATTTTCATTTAGTTTGGTATGTTTTTTAGATGTAAATATGTACTAGGACATTTTATAAGAAATTGTTGTATGCAGGGAATAAAAAAAAATTGCAAGATGTAAGGCGAACTGGTAACTTCTTCACCTCCACCATTTTTGCCTCAAATAAGGATTTCCATATAATAGTAGTATATATGCTTATTTTTATAAATTCTCATTGTTTAGCATTTTCCCACAACCTATTTTAATACAATCAGCTACTCATTTCTATGGAAAAAAAATGCCTCGTTAACAAAGTTAATATTTAATTATGCTACAGTATTAAATTAACTAATAACAACATTCTCTCACTAATATAACTCCCTCATTCCTATTTTTAACTCTTCTCCATTTTTTCATAATGAATCATTTATTATTTACCTNATAATTCCCATGGGGGTTAGAGCAATTGGTAATTAGTAATTGAGATGAGAGTTGTAAATGGAAGGTCACAAATTCAAATCCCCCATTGGTACTTACTTACAAAATAGCTATTATTTGCCTATGGGGGAGGGGACAGAGCAAGTGATAAATTTGAAATGTTGTAAATGGTTGTAAATGGAAGGTCTCATGTTCAAACCCCCCCAAAATTACCCATGTGTCATGGTTCGATTCTTATGGATGTACCTGGGGGTAAAGTGGTAGCGAGATTGGATTCCCATGCCCTATGTCACACAAGTACCAACCTCGTCCCCAGTTGTTGATTCCCCTAGTCAATAATAATAATAATAATAATAATAATAATTTACCTCTTTTAAAAATTCATTAATAAACATTAATAATAATATTTTACTCTTTTATTTTATTTTCCATCCTCTTATAAAATAAAAATTTATCTATTCTAATTTACTATCCATTACTCCTTAAAATTGTAAAAACAGTAAAGATTTTTATAATTATTTCATTACATATTTATAACTAGATACCTAACATATAAATTTATATATGTCTCCATGATATCTATTATTTCTCTACATAATTACCCTAACGGTTAATTTCTCCCCCAACTCTATTTAATCTCCATAATATTTTCTACCTTCAACAACTTCATTTTGATCCTGAAGATGGGTGGAGTGTTCATGTGAAACATACATCAATCATTTCAAAATTTCTACATAGTGAATCTCCAAAAGATTTAACATTTTCTTATTTACCATTATATGTGTTGTTATTTACTCAATAGCTTCATCATTGTTTATTGGGCTTATTAACCATCCACTTAACTTGTTTCCTTGCTTGCAACCTGCAAGGGAAGGAATAATTTCCCACACCTAGGAATTTTTCTCATGATAGAGAGATCATGTATGGATTTGAACTTTGACACTCAAGAGGGGAAATAATGTATAATCAAGGGTTTCCAAGGGAATAGAAAACATAAAAACTCAGAAGATCCAAGACAATTTCTCTAGCATATAGATAATAATGGAATTGAGTTCCCCATTTATCCCATGAAGGTTTTATTGATGCATTCTTTGAGACAATTAAATGGCAGTTCCAAGGGGTTTAAAATCATAATCAATTCTTTCCACCATTCAACTTCATGAAATTTGGGAAATTTCAGGTTTTTAACAAAATTTCAAGGCATGTGCTCTCTTAATGAAGAGAAAGAGAATGTACACAAGCCCTTGCTCAAAGGAAAGAGTGTGCACTCCTCAAAACCAAGTTTTTCAGTGAATTTTTTTTAAGAGTGAACTAACATGTCATTAGGGGAATTTAAATTCTATTAGGGACTCTTAAGATGGCATTAGGATAATTTGGAGGTCATTTTGGGAAATTTGGATTATTAGGGACACTTGGATACCATTAGGGTCACTCAAATTCCATTAGGGTCACTTGGGTTCTAATTAGGGTCATTGGGGTGCCATTAGGGTCATTGAGATGTCATTTGGGATGTTGAAGTGCCAAACAATGCTATAATAGGGTCTACATGATGTCCCTATTATTTTTTTGTTGTCATAGTTGATGTCTTTAATTCATATACAACATTTGTTAGGAACATACACAAACATCTAAATATATATAACATAACCAAATTTTACAAAAAAATAATTTTTATCTATTGATCATTCAAATTATTTTTTTATCAAAAAAAATTTCTAACATAATCGGTGTTCCTTAAAAAATAGAATGCATCGATGTCAATTATTACATACAAGGAGTGCACCATTAATGATGCAATATAAATAGTTATTCTCTATCATTAGTATGGTGTGGAAGTTGGCAAGGTTCAACAAGGTTCAATAAGGTTCATTGGTGCTCCCTTATTAAAGTGCACCAGTAACATAGTTTCACCACTATGAAAACAAGGCACTGTGACATCGGTGCACTAAAAATAACATCCACACAAGATCAATGCTTCCAAAAAATGAAAACCACACTGACCTAGTGGGATATTCTATAGTTAAAAATGATGGTGATGCCTCTCTGAAATCATAATGTATCATCATCAGTGCTCAAGTAATATAATGCACACAACACACATGTTTTATAGGTTGAGGTTTCTAAGTTTAAGCGATGTAGTTTCAATATTCATATGCACCACATATGGTTCTTCTAGGTGCTAAAAATAACATCATTTAAGGTGTTTTCAACTTTATGAGTTTAAACGGTGTGTTTGTAATACCTTTACACATTGTTAATAGTGCATGTTGATATTAAAAACACGCTGTGGTTGGATGTTTTTGTAGCAACAAAGTTCACAACCAACATACGTTGAAACGTTTTGACTTTTTCAATGCATTTGTAACATTAAAAAGCATAATTGCTAGTGCTTCATTATATTAGGTGCACTGAAATATGCATCTTATATTTAGGAATTTGTTCGTTGTTGTTTTTTTTACAATAAACACCATTCATAATGTTTATATTTAATAAACACAAAATTGTCTATTAACTCGAAAGTCAAAAACTACATATTCATGGGTTTTGGTGCATTTTTTATTATATTAAGCACTATTCATAGTTCTTGGTTTTAATAAAGAATGCGTCGATTGACTAACTATTTAACTACTTAAAATGATTTAATTGATCTAAAATAGATCAATATATAATTTTTCATCTATTTTGGTGCTTTAGGGGTTGAAAGACTAGATAAATTTGCTTGTAGGGCCCATTCTAGGGGCAAGTCTCAATTTGCAGATTTCGGGTCCAAAACCTTTCAAGGCTTGTTTTATGGTATAAATAATGATTTTTGGGGTTAAAAATTCCATCACTTTTTATGGCACTTCATGTCATTATACACTCTAATACCTTTACGACGGTCCAAGAAACACCTCAAACAAGGTTTGTATGAAGAAGTTATACCTCTCACAAGTTGACCTATCCAATTGATCACCATGGTACCAAGTGGATTCCATGTTAGCTCTTGTTTCTCACACATATAGAGCTAGTCACATGTGGAATGTAAAGAAAATTATAGAAGGTACAAAAACCTAACCCTAATCAGGAGTTGGGGCATGCAAAAACCCTAAACCTAACCCTATATGGTTATCGGTCTATGTTAAATACCAAGCCATTAGGAAAAGAAGGGGTTCCATTATTTTGATGTATTGTATTGTTCCATATATTAGAAACATCACAGGAGTGGGTATTAGAGCATAATATAGGAATTAATAGATCATGTAGTAGCCATTGTGGTTGCATAATCATAGGTAACTTCATAGAGAGTACACTTCTTTGTATTTGCACTCTATATAAAAGAGCAAGGCATAGTCCTCATTGTTGGTTGAGTTTTTCTCCATATTGGGGTTTCTCGGGGTAAATATTGTGTTATTTCTGTAGATTGTGTATTTATTTTCTTATCATATTAGTCATTTAGATTTTTGTGGAAATAAGATAATAAAAATAACTGAGTTATAAGATTCGTTGTGACGAATTGTTCTAGTGGAATATCCACGACATTTCACACATCATATTGGTATCAAAGGATATTTATTTGGGATATTTGGGGAAATTTTAGGATCCAATAGTTGGAGAAAAAAATTATTCAAACCCTAGGCATGGCGAATGAGTTTGGTGAAGCATCAAGTGATTAAGAGCATTGATTTACAAAGTTGGAAATACAATTCATTGATATCTCATGCAACATGTTAATACTCATGGAGGATCTAAAGAGAAATTTTGTACCTTTTGTGGTTTTGGAGGCTCTAACTCAGATATCATATCAATGGGCAAATTGGAAGATAAATATAATTTAGAAAAGGAGCCGAGGAAAGATCTCGAGAAAGAGTAGTTGAGTTCTAATACAAGTAGTCTTCCACAAAATTTATTCAAGATGAAGTGGAAGCTGATATCAAGTTATACCAAGGTGATATCAATGCTTAAAGTTGAATAATTAGTTGCAGTAGTTAGAGGTCTATTTTAGCATCCATGACATATATGAGGATTGAAAGTTTTCATTTGTCAGATTGAAATTAAAGGACCATGCATTAACCCAGTGGGAAAGTCAAACCAAGGCTTTTAGGCTAGAGGGTGATTCACCAGTAACTAAGTGGGAGGATTTCAAAACCATCATTAATTCCCAGTTCTATCCTATCGAATATGTAGAGGACCAATGGATCTGTTGGCATTACTTCAGGTAAAGGAAAGGGAAGAGTGCCAAAGACTACACCACCGAATTTAGGAAGATTGATATCATGCTGAGTATTTCAACCAAGAATCCAAATGTATTCAAGTATCTAGGGGTTCTACATGATCATTTGCAGAAGAAAGTAATTCTCTCCAATCCCAAGAAAATTGATGAGGCTTGTGTGCAAGCATGGTGCCTAGAAAATATAGGACACAAGAAAGGAAAACCAAGTGGTTCCAAATAAAGAGAGAGCCAAGACACTTCCAAGGAGTGGAAGAATAAGTAGAAGGGAAAATATAAGAATATTCGAGCCATGAAACATTAGTGCAAGGATTCAAAAAACCATTGTAACCATTACAACATTGATGGTCACATTGAAGAAAAGTGTTGGAAGCTACATCCAATGTCGAACCCTAGGAACCGCAAGAAGGATGCTAAGAAGAATAACCTTCTAGACATGCCAATTCAATAAAAGAGGTGAATGAAAATATTGTATGCACTTCAATGTAGAAGGAGGTAAATCTAAGTAGCCTTAATCCCAAGGAAGAGAAGGATATCACAAAAATTGAGCATATCAAGATCTATATCAAGAATTCCAAGGTTGATGCACTATTTAAATCTAGTTTATAAGATAATCTCATAGTAGAATATTTGGTAAATAATCCTAGATAAGAAGTACATGATCATCGTAGCACCTATCCATTAAGATGGGTGAATAAGCATACAAAACTTAAGGTCACAAAATAATGCAAGATTAAATTTTCCATTAGTGCAGATTATACTGATGAAGTGGAAGTAGACATAGTACCCCTTGATGTTTGTAGTGTTTTGTTTTGAAGTACCTATATGTATCACAAGGGTGCAATATTTATGAGGAGGGAACACCAATACTGCTTGATAAATGATGGGAAATGTTTCTTCATCAACACACACAAGGTTAAATAGAAAATCTCATTAGTAAGTGCCAACCAAGTAAAAAATATGATCATTTCAAGTAGAAAGTTTGTGTTTATTTTATTAAGACATAATCAGCAAGAAGGTGAATTACTAAAGGTGAAGGAATCTCTAGAGGGATGTAGCAAAGAAAATAAACGCCAATTGGAGAACCTTTTATAGGAATACAAAGAATTGTTTTTAAATCCTAGAGGGATACCTTGTAAGAGGGAAGTGGAGCATGAGATACTGCCAAATTATCCATTACCAAACATTAGACTATACACACATTATATTATGGAAGTAGAAGAAGTGAAGAAGTAGTTCCATCAACTGCTGGAGTAAGGAGTAATCCAACCAAGCACCTCACCTTGTGGTCACCTATTATCATAGTACCCAACAAGGATGGGAATTGGAGGATGTATATTGAATACAAAGATTTGAATAAGATCACCCTAAAGAATGGATACCCTCTTCCCATGATTGATGATTTTCTATATTAGCTGCAACATCCCAAGTAATTCACCAATTTAGATTTCAAATCGAGATACTACTAGCTACGAGTGAAAGAACAAGACACCTAGAAGACAATATTTAATACTAGGAAAGCTCTAAATGAATGGTTAGTAATGCCTTTTAGATTGTGTAATGCACCAACTATATTTATGTGTTTGATGAATGATGTATTCCATCCTTTCTTAGACTCATTTGTGATAGTATATTTGGAAGATATATTAGTTTATAGTGCTACATTGGAAGAGCATATCTCACAGCTCAAGCAAGTGTTGGAGACCTTGAAAAAACATCAATTGCTAGCAAACCTTAAGACATATGAATTTTCTCAGAAGTCTTTGGTGTACTTAGGTTATGTGATTGGTGGAGGAGAACTTAATATTGATCCTACAAAGATGGAGGCCATCACTAAGTGTCCTTCTCCTACAAATATCACTAAAGTTGAGTAATTTTTGGCGCAGCACAATACCTTCGGAATCTCATAGCTTACTTTTCATTTGTGGTTGCGCCTTTCCATTCCATAAAATCCAAAAACAATGGGTTCCAATGGCCGGAAATGAATCTTCATAAATCCTTTGACGAGCTTAAGAAAAATATCGTTCAAGCAGCGGTTTTCATCAATGTCACACGGTTCGGGTTTGGTGACCTTCAAGTTCGATTCAGGTTCGATTCAGGTTCGAATTTCCAGATGAGATTCGACATTAGGTTTGCATATAAATATATTATAAAAAAAACGTCAATAAAAAATATATAAATAAAAATAATGATGAATAAATACTTATAAATAAATTAACCATGATCAAATTTAATAATAAATGCTTTTATTAAAGTTTAAAAAAACAATGAAATTTTAATTGCAAAAATAAGTAAAAATTATTCTTAAAACTAAAAAACTTAAAGGGACATCCTTTATCTCAAATTCAGAAATTTAAAAATAGGTCAAATCTAAATATATATTTTTATCCCATAAACACTTACTCCCGTAAATGTTTTTTATCTCGTAACTCTACTGCAATCACAAAGTCGAGTGGTTTCTCATGGACCAGTTGACTCATAGACCATTTGACAGAGGGTAGACCATAGAGCTAACTCCGATGAGTGAGTGTTTTGTATTCCTTGGTGGCTTGGTTGAATCACGGACAGTCAATGCTCCAATCAACAATGTATTCATTGGCAGCTCGGGCTAACACGTAGAGGGCGAAGATGTTGATCGGTAGTTCGTTGTCTTCAGAGATGTTAGCCGAAACCCTATCCCCCTAAAAACTGAAAATTGCACCAAAAGCGTGCTCGAACCAGAGCCAAACCTAAAAGAATTTTTAATTTTTTTTAGGTTCGCCAAACTTTGAACCTGGAGGTTTAGGTTTGGAGAACATTGTGACTTAGGTTTTTGTATTGCCTAATTTTTGGAAGCCTTTTGAATTGGATACAGAAGCAAGTGGATATTCTATGGGAGTATTTTTGGTGCAAGGAGGGAGGTCAATATGCTATCATTCTTAAATGTTCCATAGAGGAGTTTTGAACTACCCTATATATGACAAGGAACTCTATGCCCCGATTCAAGTTGTTAAGAAGTGGAAGCACTATCTAATGGGAAAGGAAACTATCATTCACACTGATCACCGGTCGTTGCAATATTTCTAGGCCCATAGTAAGCTACAACAAACAAGACACTACAAGTGGATGGTATTTTTACAACAATTCCATCTAATCATAAATTAAAAGAAGGGAAGTACAAACAAGATGGAATACATGCTATCAAGGCCACCTACAACCAATATCACAGCTTTGGGTACTCCTGTGCATATGGAGCTTTTCATCCATGATGCATACAAGTAGGAATACATAGAATATGGGGACTTCAAGGAGGTATTTTAGTGGCTACAAGGCCAATTCCTTATAGAAGAAGGTGACAAAAGGTTTATTATCATCTCCAAGATGGGTTACTCTACAAGTTGGACAATCCCTATGTTCCTAAAGTAAAGAGATTATAAATCATGAGAGAGGCTCACATCTACAAATTTCTAGGGAATTTTGGTGGTGGGAAGACATTTTCCAACTTACAAAGGTATGTTTATTAGCCTAGAATGCAAGAATATGTAGTTCATTTTACTAGAGGATGCATAATTTCATGTGCAAGAAATCCCAATAATAGGAAGCAAGGACTATACCATCCCTTATGTGTTCCTACAAAACCATGGGAGAGAATCTCCATGGATTTTATGGGTGGTTTTCCAACCACTAGGAAGGGACATGAATATTTATTTGTGGTAGTTGATAGATTCAGCATGGTGTGCATTGTTATGCCCTGTAAAAATACCATCAGAGGACAAGAAGAAACAAACATGTCCTTTATTCTAGGTGCAATTTGGGATACCAAGGAGAATCATCTCATACATGGATATCATATTTATCAAGGATTTTGGGACCACACTTTGGGAGAATATAGAAACTAGGATGAAGAGATCTACAATATTCCATCCACAGACATATGGGACAAAATCATCTAAACACTCGGGATGAGAATGTGATCTACATCCAACACTCTTATAACAAAGTGGTATAAACTTCTATTGGAAAGTACCCTTTTGAAATTTGTTTTGGATATCTGCCACCTTCACTTCTAGATGTTGTTTATGGAAAGAAAGGGGGAGTGAGGGAAGACACAGTTGGTGAAACATAAAGAGATAAAAAAAATCATTAATAATATTAGGAAAGTCCATTTACAAGTATAGGGGACATTGAATAAGTCATAATAAAAGTACAAGGCAAGACATGATCAACACAAGGATGAGAAAACATTCAAGGTGGGAGACAAAATATGGTTGCACTTGAATAAGGAAAGACTACAAGTTCCTGGTAAGAATATCAAAGAATTATTGTACTATCCTCTTGAAGTGTTGGAGAGTAGGAGATAATGTCGACAAACCCATTCTATCCCAATATATGCAACTCTACAAAACATCCATGTTGGACCAAGAACCTTTGTAGGTATTGCATTATATAGAGGACTTAGCACCAGAGGCTCAAGCAAAGTTAGAAAAAAGAAAATTTTCAAAAGAACTCCAAAACAACCAAGTGAATGTGGAAAATATGAAACTCTACGAACCATCCATGTTGGACCAAGAACCTTAGCAGGTATTGCATTCTATAGAGGACTTAACACCAAAGGCTCGAGCAAAGTTATAAAAAAAGAAAATTTTCAGAAGAACTCCAAAACAACCAAGTGAGGTTAGTATGAACTCTGGTAAGTGGGGTTGAAAGGACAACTTTAGGAAAGGATAAATGGTACTCTAAGGAGAAGGTAGAGGAAATCCTTCCTCACTTCATTCAGTAAAATATTTTGGGGACAAAAAGCCTCCCAAAATGGGGAGGTGTGATGCGAAATTGATCAATATATAATTTTTCATCTATTTTCATGCTTTAAGGGTCAAAATATTGGTTGATGGATTGCAAGGCCCACTCTAGGGACATGTCTCACTTAGTAGATTTGGGGTCCATAACATATTGGGGCTTGTTTGTGGGTTTAAATGATTTATTTTTTGGGGGGTTAGAAATTCCATCCATTTTCGATGGACCTTCCAGTGATTCTGCACTCTGATACCTTTCCAATCGTCCAAGCAATGCCTCAAACATAGTCTGTATGAAGACATTATGTCTTCTGCAAGTTGACCAATCTAGTTGACCACCATGGTACCGAGTGGATTCCATGTCAACTCTCATTTCTCACACATGTGGAGCTAGTCACATGGATTTTCAAGAGCATTCTAGAAATTAAAAAAACCCAATGATAATCGATAGTTGGGGCATGAAAAACCCTAAACCTAACCCTAGACGGTTATCGAGCTATGTAAAATATCGGGCCTTTGGGAAAATGAGTTCCATTCTTTTGATGTATTGTATTGTTCCATAACTTAGAAACAACATGGGAGTGGATATCATAGAATAAAAGAGAAAGGAGGAGATCCTATAGTAGACATTATGGTCACGGAGTCATAAGTAACTCCATCAAGAGTACCACTTTATTTGTATTTGCACTTTATATATAAGAGAAAGGCATAGTCCTCGTTGTTGGTTGTGTTTTCCCCCATAATGGGTTTTCCCAGGGTAAATCTTGTGTTATTTGTGTGGATTGTGTATTTATTTTCTCTAGTTATTTTTCTTATCATTTCGATCATTTAGCATTTTATGGAAATAAGCTAATAAAAAGAACTCAGTTGTAAGATCCATTATGATGAATTGTTCTAATGAAATATCCACCACAGTTATGGATCATTACTTATGTGGTGTCAATATATAGGCACACTGTTATCAATACTTAAAATGTTTGTTAATATGATGATGCATTTATTAATATACATTGAAATCATCATCAGTGATACTTTTAGATATTAGAACCACATCACTACGATACAATTATTTTAACTGTTTTACCTCCAAACACACCATTAACGGTGTTGTTTGTAATAAAATGATAAGTTATGACTTAGACAATATGTCATGACAGTATTGTTGAGAACCATTCAAAAGAAACTTAACTACAATAAGATCTAGTATGTTTTCCAAGTGTTTAATAACTAAAATTTGAACAAAGTAAACAAGACAAATAGTGCAAAGAAGCTAGTCCCTACTTTAGAATTATGTTAATAGTTTATTTAATTGATTAAAAAATTGAGAAGTCGCCAAATTATGTAGTTTAGAATGCAATAAAAGCATATGAAGAATGCACTATGTTTTTCAATATGAATATATTAAGAAGAAAAAATTGACTAAAAATTTGAGTTTTTTATTACAAATATTTACTAAAACATAATTAGGATATAATATTAATGGAGATTAAGAAATTCTAAAGATACAAGTTAGTCCAATGATCTTATGCTTCATAGAAAATTGACAAAATATCAAATATTTAAAATTAATGAAGCTTTCTTAACAATTTGATAATAAGTTAAACGTTTATATTAATTATTTTTAATGGTTTTAAAAAAACTATATTCTATACTTAGTTATTACATTCATACAAATAATAAAATAAGCTATTATATATATTTAAAAGTTATTTTATCTATATAAATATTTAATATTAAATTTGATAATTTTAGATGAACTTTGCATAAATGATAATGATTTTGAATATTTAAATCAAAATATATGTTACCATGTTACAATCTTTTTAAATATAAATTAAAGTAGTGATTTTAAACATTTAAATCATAATATATAAAAAAAATTGTTCATGCACGAATGATCATCAATTTTAGAATTTGCAATCGTATATAATATTTAAGTCTATATTATTTAAAAAATTAAAGATTTGTAATATTTTTCACACAAAAACATAAAAGTAATACTTTCGGAAAAATAAATATAGATCTTAACATATTATGGAGCTTTTAGCAATATTCCATTTTAAAATTAAATCTGAAATTAATATTTTTCAAAAATGAAAAAAAAAAAACTTAAAGCAATATACATAATCTATTAATAAAACATACTTATTAATAATATGAAATATTACAAAGTTTAATTATATAGGATTATAAAAATAAATATTGCATTATGTCAAAATTTATATTCCTTTGTCATATAAATGTTAAAGTATTTTATATGCTAGTAAGTTATTTATTAAAAAAAATTACTTTAGTTTTTTTCACATTTTTGTTATGGGAGAATATCCAAGTTGTCCAATATTCCTCCAATGCAAAATAAGAGTGGTTGTAAGAGAGTATTCAATGAATTGAAATTTTGAAATTCTTAAAAATTGAGAAGTGTAACTATTTTAGATATACCTTTTCCATTAAAACTTTGTTTTGCTAAGGTTTTATGTTTACGATTATGTTTTCATAGTTGATTGTAAAGTTTCCATCAACAAAGAAGTCTTTGTTACTTAACATGTAGATGACAATATACTTGTCTTTCAGATAGTCTTTGTATGATAATGCTATTAAATTCGGTAATAATTTTTTCAAGATGAATATAGATTATACTTTTGCATTTTGTATGTCATTTGTGGTACAGTTTTAGTGTTACACTTTAGCACATTGTATTATAGTTCCTTGTATTGATTTTAAATTTTTCGTTGTTTTAAAAGTATATATAAGATCTTTGTTTTAAAAATGTGTGCAATGTCAACTTGGCTTTTCTTATTCAGTGGTTTCGTTGGTTGGTTAATTTGTACCTACAAACTAGCAGAAAGAAGGAATAATAGTTTTTTCACCTACATACTAATAAGAAGAGAGAATGAAGGCTAGTGAGTGAAGTAGTCATTCACTTTGTTTCCTGGCACAATGCAAGAAACTTCTTAATTCCTATAAGAGACTTTGATGCACATCTAGCTTAGTCTTGCATCGTCCAAAAAAAGTGTAAGTGGGATGAAAGAAATAGAGAACAATAATGGGCAATCCATTCCTTGTTTACAACAATTCTAAGGCAACTAATCCATGTTAACTCTATTAAAACTCCATTTGTTTTCAAGCTAATTCAATTGAAAACCTAAAATCATAGATGCAAGTGTTGTATCTGTCACTTTCTATTGAATTAAAGAATTCACACAGCCTTTACTACATATGTAATCTTTCCTATCCATATCATTGTCTACCTAATGAAATAATCTAAATTTTCCTTGCCATTTTCAAGACCCAAGGTTACCATAATATGACTATTTTGTTGTTTTACTATTAACTATTTTTACAATGATCTCAAATTGAGTGGATATAACATTGACTTGCAATAAATGTAGGATCGAAGTCTTTTCCTCCCAGGCTCTGCTTGGACAAAGATATGTTGGCTCGATTGGTCCAGTCAACTCCATATCAACTGACATAAGATTTCGTATTGGAGAAAGGATGCAAAAATATAGTCCCTCAGCTTTTGCACTACACAATGTAGAAGTAATTATGCTCTCCTCCACTCTGCAGCAAGTTCTCATGGTTTGCTTGAACTATGCAATATTTTCATTATGAAACCGATAGAGTTGTCAAGGAGTAACTAAACCATTGAAATATCCCTCAATTATATACATCACATATGTAAATTTAGTTGAGTTCTTCGATATTATTCAGTATTCACCCACCAGATTAATTTAAAAAAAACTAGCCATCAAGATTTTCCAAAAACCTATTACTGAACCTGCAGACTTTAAGTTCTCACCGTAACAAAACGATTCAACAATGAAGTCGTAGATAACGTAATATATATATATAACGTTGTCACCCTTGGGATGGCCAAACATGGATGTGATCCATCCTTTGAGAAAGTGTTATAGCGTCATTTGCCACACTTTATGCATCATGACTTAATGGCCTTCTCTTGTCCCTATGCAGACTCACTATATCCCCATTAGTCAGTATATACTTGATGCTTCAGTATAGCCTTAAAAGAGACATTTTTGAATATACACACAGTTTAAAAGCTCTGCATCTCATGTATATGTTATAGCGGATTTCACCACACTAGGTGAATCACACATTGTATGGCCTTCCCCTGTCCCGCTGCAGACTCATTAGCCCCTATGGACCAATTGTTGTCTTTTGATGTATCATTGACCATCCCTAAAAACATTAGAAAAATGATATACGCAGCATTTTCCCCGATATCCACGTACATACGCGGATATTCCCTCTATAGTCGCGTGC
>LPNX011144852.1:6764-42365 GCA_001517045.1 Pseudotsuga menziesii | reverse complement strand
AAGTTAGCCGTGGAACTCTTACCAAACACTTCACCTTTGGAGGAGCATTTGGTTCACCTTGAGCAACTCGATGAGCAGCGTAGAGATGCCTTGGTGACTCTAGAGATTAATAAGCGTCGCGTGAAGGCCCAATACGATAAGTCTGTTCGTCCGAGAGTGTTTAGTGAGGGAGACTTGGTCCTTTTGTGGGATCAATCGAAAGAACCCTTGAGGGCAGGAAAGTTCAATCCTATGTGGCGTGGTCCTTACGTGGTCAAGCGTGTATTAGAGAAGGGTTCCTATGAGTTAGTAGATTACGAAGGGACAGTCTTGGTGGAGCCTAGAAATGGGCTCTATCTTAAAAAATAATATGCATGATCTTTGGCCAAGGCTGTTTGTTGTATATTATTGTACAGCTTTTTTGCATAGTTCGGTCTTGTTTATCGTGATCGGGTTTGTGATTAGTTTCCATTTCTTGTGGCAGATGTCAATGGAATCTTCCACCTACATAGGATTCGCGGATGGTGCAAGCCATCACACTCAACACTCAGCCTCAGCTGCTTGGGTGATTTTTACTCCTATTGGTCATGTACTGTCTTCAGGAGGTGTATGTCTACGACCATCTTCCAACAATGTTGCTAAATATAGTGCCGTTATCGAGCTTCTACGGGATGCCATTTCGCATGGTGTTCTCTCTCTTGAGGTACGTCTTGATTCAGAGTTAGTAGTGTCACAGCTAAATGGTTTGTACCATGTTAGAGATCCAACGTTATTGAGGAGATTCTTACATGTGAGATTGCTAGAACGACAATTTGAGAACATAACATATATACACATTCCAAGAAATTTTAATCAAATTGCTGACTCATATGCTAACTATGTGTTACATTGGCATTTGTTTCATTCATTATAAATTAATCATAAACACACTTTTTACACATGTAAATAAATAAACCGATCACCATAAAACTTTTTTATATATACATAAAAAATGTGGTAATACATAGTGTCATAATACAAAATTGGGGCTTTGAAAGCCACCATCATATACACGGTAGTACAAAATAGATACACTCCCAGGAGTCTACTCCTGTGGAGGTGGATGAGGGTTGTGATCATGATATGTCACCACGGCTCTAGCTAGCTGCCGGAATAAACGCACCCATGCGCGTGGTACACCAACCACATGTCTCTGCATAGCCTCAGGAAAGTCCTCGACTTGCGCCATGGGAATCCTGTGAGTCAGTCGCACAAAGTTGGTATGGATGCTTTGGAGCGTTCACTCCGCATCCACACCGGTGATATCGTCTCCTCTTCCCCTCCGTCTGTGACGTGGGAAGCCCTCTGGTCGTCATGGTCCCACATCTGCACATGAATGGTAGATGTCACTATGTATTGTCACCCAAAAACATGTCTTTTTGATTCCATTAATCAAGAAAACACAAAAAAATTAAATACTTCAAAAATTTTAAAAAGAGTAAGGGTCGAGATTCGTTACCTATGTCTCCATATGCTGACCCTGGTGGTAATGGCATGTCCGAGTCTCCTCGGAAATCTATCCCTGCATAAGGGTAGTCCTCTATGGCAATAATCTTTTATCGCCACCATGGAAAAAAGTCTGCTGGATAAGGGTTGGCCACCCTACCACCCCCCAGTCTGCGCATCGCATCTGCCCAACATCGTTGGGCCGGATCTTGAACCCCGTGGAGAGGAACATCCACTCTAGGGCTCAATCCTGGAACACGCTCAAAGAAAAATGTGCTCAAGATACTGCTGAACCCAAAGTTCCATATCCTACCTGCCTTGCACTCACTGAGCTGATGTTTCATGTTGCTCAGTAGGGAAGTGCTCCAATCATCGATGGTCGGTGTCATGCACTCCACCGCATAGAACATCAATGGCCGAGAGGCCTGATGAAGTGATACTAAGCCTGCTATCCTTCCCAGCATTAGTAGTATGGCCTTTAGGCCCAGTACCTGTATAGCGTTGGTGGGAACTTGGCTCCCCACCTTCTCCATCTCTGGGTAGCAGTACACAGCTATGTACTCATCAATAGTCAGCCCATGACCTGGCCCTCCGCGGGCACGAAGGTTCACTGTCTCACCTCACCGTGATAGACCTGTGATAAAGTAGATATCCTCCACCTCAATGGTGAGGGACATGCCGTCTAGCCGGAAGGACTTTGAGTCCGGATCCCAATAGTCTACAAGCATCTGTAGTAGTCCTGGTTTGGCCCTCAAGCCTCCTAGGCACCAAAACTTGTAGAGTCCGCATCTTCTTAGAGCTTCTTGAGCCATTCTGTCAGCCCTTACTGCTTCCTCTACGTCACCATGCTTGCGTTCTCGCCACTCTAGCACCATCCTGCATGAGAGTTTGACCAAAATGTCCATTAGATTCATGTAAATCTTAGTGCGCGGCGTCATACACGGCTCTTTTGAAAACAGCCGCGTATGTATGCGGTTTCTGGTCCCTTTTCCGCGTATAGCCAGCCCTATACGCAGAAAAATCCTCGATACCCGCATGGGCCGTAGCGCTCATGTAAGTTTGGCCTTTAAAAATTCATTTGACCATGAAAAATCATAAAAATTGTATTGAAATGCATGAGTAAATACCTGGAAGAATCGGTTGTGAATTCCGCCGGCTGGATCTCCTGGAATTTGCAGTTGAATATCAGAGCTCAAATGGGTAAAAGTTTCAAATGATTTCTATTTTTTACTATTTATAGAAAAATTTTCAAATATTTGAAATTTTTTACCCCCTTTCCTATAGTTTTGACCATTTCTAACCTTTTTGGACCGTTTCTGACCTAATCTGTGATGTAGAAGACCGTTTTCAGCGATGTTTCATCCTTTGGATTGACCTGTTCGTACTGATCTCAGGTATAACGTCTATACTGGCATATAGGTTAGGTTCACCACCGTTTGCCTTTTGCATGGCCTTATGACCATGTCACTATATCCTTAGGTACAAACCCACTCTATTATGTAACGGAACCTTCTTGCTGCTATAGAAGTGGCATGATATGAGTGGTAGAGCCTCACCTTACATGGGTACCCTAGTTAGCGCCTTATTTTCATTTGGTGCCCATGCCGATGTTTCCCCTTTAGGGTGTGGGATTCCATTGTATAGTATTGCCATGACATTTAGCAAGAGCCTCATACTCCTCTTGATCTTATGCTGGCCATGACCCCCCGGACTCCCCTTGTATCAAGTTGTGGATGCATTATCATGAGCTTTGCCTTCTTATTGAGCTTTATGTCGGCTTCCCTGACATTGCGTTTCATCCATATAGCCCGAGCTTGTCTCATGTCTAGCCATGAAGAGCCTTTTCTTTATATCCTTCGCAGCTTGATTCCCTTTTACCGGGAGGGGATTTTCCCCCGAGTGTCGATATCTTACACATGTATCCTTGCATTGAGAATAGGTATGTTCCACTGCTTGGAACTAGTTTGTTTGCCCTAAATGACACTCGTCTCCTCCTAGTTTGTAACTATAAAGCTACTTTATTCTTTTTTCAAGCTTTTCAAATAACTGAAAAAGACCAAAAAAATCAAAAAACCAAAAATCCGGACAAGAAAAGATATTATCTTTGGCAGCTTTCGAGTCGTGTCGCCTTCGAACAGAGCACTGTATATCACATCCATTGGTTGGTTTTTAGTTTGACTTAGGATCTGTACTCGTTATCTAAGTTTTATCTCCATCGACTGGTTAAGCTTCCAGTCCCTATGGAGCCTCTATTGATGCCTCCTGCATCATAGAGATGTCCCAGTTTGTATATCGATTCTATGCTACCTTCATTCAGTAACCATATGCCGTTATGCTCTTGTTCGAAGGAAGTTGAAACCTGAGTCGGCCATTCCCAGTACAGTTACTGGTTCGTGCACCTTATGATCGAGTTCTTCCATATTATAAATCCTTGCTGAGTACCTCGTGTTGGATGATGGGGGATGCCCTAATGCCCTCCTTCCAGCGGATTTCATCCCATCGACTTCAGATCATTTATTCTGGGATTGGAGTCTAGAGTCATTTTGAGTGCCTTGAGACTTGCAGTCATCAGTGGCAGGTTCTCTCGCCATCGACAGTTTTGGGAATACATCAATGTCCCCTGATCGATGGACTCTCTCAAGTGTTCAACCTCAACACATTTATTCACACTTGTTAGTTTGCGCTCTAGTACCTTGATTCCCATTTTCATTATTGGTGGGTGATCTCACGTCTGTTAACGGTATACATCAATGACCGGTAATCAGATGATGGACTACTATGTTCGACCTTGACACCTCTATTCGCATAGTAGGACATGTACTCGTAGCGGTTTGTGTAGAAGACCTTCCAGATTAGTTGCATCCACTATATGCTACCTCCTTGATCGTGCCAGTGTTCATGAGATTTCAGCTCTCGTGACTTGTTCCAGTATATGTCAGACATTTCCAGCCACTATGGAGATCTTGATCTGTTATATATCTTCAGCCTTTGTGGATATCATTGTACTTTGTATATCTTCATCATGGAGATTCTGATCTATGTATATTGTACGTGGCGATGACCACATATGTTCTATCATGTTTCATACCTATTCATGGCCAGTGTACTCTTATGTATCCGGGACTGCTATATGTACTTGCAGTTATATGCAGAGTTGTATTATGGTATTATGCTGATTGGGTGGCTGGTCTTCCATTTGGGTACCTTCATCACTTCACTTCTGGGATGGACTTATAATGTATTTCGGCCATCTCATAACCCCTCTGATCTCATACATTAGGGGGCATCTGTTATAGCGGATTTCACCACACTAGGTGAATCACACATTGTATGGCCTTCCCTTGTCCCGCTGCAGACTCATTAGCCCCTATGGACCAATTGTTGTCTTTTGATGTATCATTGACCATCCCTAAAAACATTAGAAAAATGATATACGCGGCATTTTCCTCGATATCTGCGTACATACGCGGATATTCCCTCTATAGTCGCATACATCGGGATGTGTACATAATCCAAAATCCTTTGGAGCGTTCCTTGACTTGGATCCGACTCATATGACTCCTGGCCTTCCATATGCCTTGAGATCGCATGGATTCGACCTTTCAGTATCACTTTGAAAAGCTATATAAGGAACCCTTGAGACATTGAAAGCATAAAAGAGAATTGAGAGCATCGAAACTATAGTCCATTGTTGCCAGAACTTATGCTTGAGTCTGCATCCCTTTGTCCCTTGGAGCACTGTTGTGTTCTTCCCAAGCTTGCCTTTTGCTAGTAAGCTTGCTATCAAAGTGATGGAGGATTGAGGTGGTGGAGGCCCAAGTGGGGGATTCAGTTTCTCCGGTTTGCAGACGCGCCGTCAGAGGTTGTCACTTGTAATCTCTGATTCATATTAATAGAAATATCTTTTCTTGTCCAGTAATGTGTATTTGAATGAATATTGTTTCCATTGGAATATGTCAAATGCTTATACATTATTGATTTATATATGCTAGAATAGATCTAACACCATGAAATATAGTATGCTTGTATTGTTTACTTTTTGTTGAGGACGTGCTATAACAATTCAAGCTGAATATTGGAAAGATCAACGGGGATCTACTTCAATCGTCCAGAATAAGGTACGAGGTTCGATCCTTTAGTGTTAGATGTTTTTATTTCTATTGCATATTGGGAAAGATTGATTTCTGGAGTCTAGCTGTCTGTTGTGGTACCCCAAGCCATAGGAATTTCTCTCCATAACAGTATACACATCTTACACCACGCGTACATCAAGTTTTGTGGTAAGAAAAAATGGAGTTTTCTGTTAAATTTCATGAATCATAAATCTACAAGCCAAAATGAGAGCTATCTGAAAATAAGTATGCGGTGGAATTATCAAATCAATGTAAACTGAACAATAGATTCATGACAAAAAATTCACACAAATCAGCCAAGCATTGATCAGATTGTCATAACGCTAATATTCATTAATTAATCAGTAATAAAATAGTCATACAATAAATATAATTCTAATATTGTGGATAAGATCCGAATTCACCAACTCAAACTGATTGGTTATCTAACTCAATGTGGAAATAATCACAGCTGGAGCTCACTAGTTAAATTCGGATAGCCAAATCAGTCTACAATTAGTTAGCTGATGATGGTAGGTAAATAATGGCACCACACTCCCATGAATCATGCAAATTGATGCTAATTTAACTGATTGTGATCTAAATGACGGTAAATGAAGCATAACTAAGCATGGCTGATTACCTAACACAGGAATCTAAAGGTGATTATTGGTGGCACTCATAGTGGGTTCCTTTAATGAAGGGATTGGTCCCTAGGGATCCTAAGCTTATGCAATGAGGTGCAGTAAGTGGCATATGACCCTTAGTGTTGATGTATTTATAACTTCGGAATGTATTCACTTGTATATATTATGTATTGTACCCTGATGTTTATTTTGGGAAGTGTCTATAATGTATTTGATTCATGTCATGCCCCGATGTTCCTATCAGGTGATTCAATAATGTAAACAAGTCATGTAAAGTCATTATGGGTAACCCTCCTATTGATCAAGGGTTAAAGTCCCCATAGTTGTGGGGCCCTAGGGTTATTAGAATCTCTTAGAGAAGTCGGCCCTAGTGAGTTATTGTCAAGTCAGGAATTAGTATAAATAGAGAGTGGGCCTCTCTATTTACCGCACATTCACTCATAATACTCAGTTGTAGCGCATAACTGAGAGAGAAGAAGTTTTTGGGACAAGAGAGAGAGAGTCTACTGCTGTCGGATTATCATCTTATTATTTTGGGGTTTTGATTTTGGTGCTAATTCTATCTCTGAGGAAGTTGCAGGGTTTTCTCCTTTATGGTTTCCCCGAGGAAATTTTTTTTGTTCATTGTCTCTTATGTTTGATTATTATGCTTGTTATTCTCTCAGTTAAATATCCTAAGATAATTCTAGCTTGAATGATAAAAATCTAACATGGTATCAGAGCTAACCTGAGAAGAAGACACTGTACAGCTGCGGAAACTAGGACTTCCTACTTTTTGGATCTCTCTCCACAGATTTTCAGCAAAAGAAGGTTCGGCTAACTCTCCTCTCTAGGGCGCATCTTTCTGTCGAAGCAGAATCTGATTCTGAGCATTTTTAGTTTTTGACCTGACACTGTTGCTGGAAATTAGGGATTTCTAGAAAAGTGGAATTTGTGAGTGAGCCCAGGCCTGGATTGATATCCTCCCCAAAATTGAAGTTTAGAGATCAAGATCAAAGTTTTTGGTTGGACAGAAATCTGGGAAATCCAAACCCTCATATGCTCCTGAACCAGCTCTGCAGAAATTCAGCTCCAGATCTAGATGCAACATCTTAACTTGGTAAGATCTAAATATTTTTTATTTCCATTTGAGGTTCTCTATTAAGATGTCTCATCATACCAATATTGATGAAAAGCTTGAGGGAGTTTATAACTTCCAAGCCTAGAAGTATAGGATCTCCCTGGTCCTAGAAGAAAATGAGTTGGACTCTTACATCAATGAAGAAGTTCCAGTTATAGAGGGAGATGAGGCTAAGGATTTACACAAGAAGAAATTGGTCATGGCTAAGAGGATTATTGTTGATTCAATAAAGGATTACCTCATACCACAGGTGTCCTCCCTAAAGACACCTAAATCTATGTTTGAATCCCTGACCAAACTGTTTGAAGGAAAGAACATAAACCAGAAGATGACTTTGAGGAACTAGTTGAAGAATGTGAAGATCTAGAATGCGAAAACCATACAATCATACTTCAAAAGGGTCTCCCAGATCAAAGAACAACTTGAAGTAGTGGATGAAGAAGTAGAGAATGTAGAAATTGTGATGACCACCTTGAATGGTCTCCCTAGGACATGGGACTCTTTCATTCAAGGGATCTGTGCTAGAAAGAAGCTAGTCAAGTTCAACAGACTATGGGAAAAATTCTCACAAGAAGAAGCTCGAATAGCAGCTTGAGAAAAAAATATGGGAAGTGAAGATTAAGCTCTCACAGTACAATCCAAGAAAAATAGAAGGGACTATCATCATTCTAAAGGTAAGTATCCTCCCTCAAGAAAAACTCAACTCAGATGTTATACTTGTGATGAAATAGGACATTATGCCAGAGATTGTCCTAGAAACAAAAGAAACTCCCATACGAAGAAGAATTGTAAGCAGGAATATTTCACCTTCTACGGACAGAAGTTGTTCCTCTGGTCTGAATGGTTCAGATCCAGAACAAATGAGTGAACGACAAAGGATGAAGACCCTCCCTAGATGTCGTAGATACTTGGAATGCTGCTTTGATAGTAAACCTGTGTACCTGCAATCAGATCAAACATGCAAACACATCAAAGCTACTAGAACATAATCTATTTATCCATGTCAGTGACTAAGGAATCCAACAACATTTACATGCGAAATCAAAACAACAGTTATGTGGGACGGAAATCAGCTTTGCATTAAGATGAATGGAGAAGTTTACAACCAATTAAGCCTTAGTGTTGACGTGCATCTCCATGAAACCAACACTTCATCCCCATAAGCTCCAACTTTACTCTCTATGCTCTCAAATGGCTTGGTCGAAGTGGTCAATCCAATAGCATAACAATACCTCTATGGTTCTCTCCCTCAACCATGGACATGAGGTTGTATTTATAAGGGTCAATGGATAGGAATGGTTGAAATATTTGTGGATGAGGTGGCTTCCAAGATCCTATGATGGGGGATCTCAAGCTCAACTGACCCACAATGTTAGGGATAAGAGAGGACACAAGACTCATGATCTAGAAGCCTTGAGAAACCTCTATTTTTCCCATTTTACCCAGGGTACCACTTTTTGCCTCTTATGACAGAGCAATTCAGGTTAAAAACGCTTATGTACCAAAGGCTATAAGCGGTGGCACTGCTTATGGTAAACAAGATACAGGCGGTGCGAGCAAGGTACCGCTCATGGATAACAAGGAAAGCGTGGTGCTAATTTTTTTCATGAAAAATTGACAAACAACATGGGTTTTCTCTCCAAGTGTTGGGATTAAGGGAAAATATGTAAGTCAAGGGTCTTATCACATGGTGGTGACAAGATTTGGGTATAACAGGATGTCCCCCAAAGCATGAGTCTTAGAGGGATACGATAAATGAGAGATTTGAGAGAACAAGTTGTCACTTTGAGGTGAAAATGTCAGCTCGGTTGGAGCATGTTGTCAAGTAGGCATCTGTAGTACATCAATATTTTTTGACTCATAGACACAAGTAACCAACTCATGGCTATAGACCAATACAAGGCAGATCCATGGGAGGAATAAACAAGCATGGCTACTAGAATACAGCTTAGATCCATGTGATAGAGGACTCAAACTTGGACATATCTACCAGACATACAATGTATATCTATGTCATACAGATGCAAATTTGAGCATAGCCACGACCATACAAATGTGGATCCATGATAGATATACAAAAATCCATCGCAACCTGGGGAAAAGCAATGAGCGCTTTAAACAAATACCCAGGGTCTTCGTCTCGTCTTTCGCAAAGTATGATTCTAGCCATGTGATTACAATGATCTGAAGTCGAACATGGTAGAAACCACTTGATTACCAGCCAATGATGTGAACTGTTAACAAGTGCGAGGGATATCACCATTGATGTCAATGATTCCCAAGGTACCCTAGTACAATCTACTAAGTGTGAATAGATGTCCTGATGTTGAACACCCAGTCGATTCTATCGATCAAAGATCAATGATGTGAACCTATGTCGAGAGCAAGAGAATCTCTCATTAAGGCATGCAGATCTCAAGGTACTAAGTTTTTGTTTCTAAGACTATTTCTCGGATGATGAGCTGATGTCGACGGGGATAGCCTCGTCGAAGGAGGGCCATGATGAGTACCACATTGATGACATGAAACTCGGAACATAGTTCTGGAATGATATGAATGTAGTAACCATGGGACTGACTCAAAAGTACTGACACAGAGACTATTTTGACTGCAGAGGAAAAAATTATTCAACTTCCCTTTGAACATCGGGCGGCACGATAAAAGACTTGGCAGCAATGACTAAATGGGACAAATACACAATGCGACAGTGGACAATGCATTCTTTTAAAAGACTCAAAGGAGTGGCATGACTCATGAAAGTGGATCATCACGGAGATCAAATAAATACCCAATTGACTGACCTGATATGAAGACAAGTGCCATGTTCAAAAGTAACGACAAACTACTGCCATTTATTTGCAAAATGATTCCCTTCCCATTTTCCCCATCATGATCGATGAATGCCCCTTTTCGGTTTTACAAGTTCAAAGAGGGTAACAAACACTTAGTATAGCTTTTCCGAAGACAAGTACAGACTCATATGTTTTACGAACCTGAGAGAGGAGGGGTTCGTTCCCAAAACAGGTCTCTCAATGTTTAATTTAACGAGTCCAATGAAAGAAAACTCGGTATCGTTCATGTTTAGAGAGTCTAAATGATTACGGAAGAAGACTCCAAAGGGGTCCTTTTTCGTACGATTTTGTCCCTAAGGCCCGAAAAAGTGTAAAATCATACCTTAGAGAACTCTTCCAGTCATGATTGGCTGGAGTGTTCCTTTTTCGTAAATAGTCTACCTGAACCGAAAAAGAAATAACCTATCATAGGAAAGATGACTCTTCAAATGCTTTAACGAGCATGAAGAAGACAAGATTGCTCAATAATATTTTCATATTTAGGGAGCCTAAAAAGAGTTTAAAGAGGAACCCATGAGGTTTCTTTACACAATGTCAATTTTTACGAGCCTAGAAAGAATCGAAAATGGACTCGAACCTTTGATACTGGGTTTAAGGAGCGTGATCAAAGTGTCGTAAAAAACGCTCATCGAATTTTTCTGTTTTATGGAAGTACGAAAAAGTCATAAACAAACTCCCAAAGCTTTTTTCTATCATTCTTCTATCCTGCAATCGACTCAAAAAACAAGTGTTAATTGCACTCATGACTAACTAAGGGATTACGATAGATAAATTTTGAGAAAAAAGTGATTTTAAAACAAAACTATAGCATATCAAACCCAAAAATGCCTATATAAGTCATGTAAATAGTAAAAAATCAAATCATTTTACTATTTACCCATAGTGGGGAGCATTTGGAGCACTTTCCTAGTCAGATCTTCAGTGGCTAATACTGGGAGTTCCCACCGTCAGATTTGAGCGCCGTCAGTTCTAGGTAACAGTTAAAACCCTACTCTTTCTTTTCATAGTATTTATTTTGAGTTTTGACAATGTTTTGGGCTTGTATGGCAAGCCCTAAAACCATGGAAACAGGCACCGTGCTTACCCCTTACGGGATACGCGATACCCCACTAGAACCACGGCTAAAACAAGGCTCACAAGCGATGCCACTGCCTGTCTCCAACAGCGCACAGGCGGTGCCGACCGTGGAGATTTAAAAATGGTAGCATAAGCAAAAACAAATCATTCTTTTGAATTTAAATGATTAAGGATGACTCTAATATGTCCTATGATTGTTTTTGGCAGGTCTTTGCTGATTAATCATGGTGATATGGAAAGAAAGACAACATGACAATGATGACGCTTTTGCTGAAAGGAATGCGGGTTGTATAGCCGCATTACGAGACTGTGGGCTCATGAAATTCTTCCAAACCCCAAGCATGGTATCACATGAGTGGTTGCTAGAGCACATACTTCGGATGTGGAATCCGGAGCAGCATCACTTTGAGGTTGGGGCCCATATTCTGACAGTAGAGGTAGAGGAAATATACTTCTTGACTGGTCTCTCAAGACAGGGTGCCCCCATCTCGCTGACAGGTTCTTGAGGAGAGGATATTACCACGTGAGAGTTGATAAACTGTCACTATATCCCAGGGACGAGGACATCGAGGAAGAAAATCCCTATCAGAGCAGACATGGATGGGCCTCTATGGACTGTCCTATTTACTATGCAGAGAGTGGCCAGGATTCAGGGTGTGCACTAGGCTTCTAGGGCACACATGTTATATTCCATAGAGGCCATGGCACCTATAGTGTTCAACAGGGTGGAAGACATGCTTCCAATATTCAAAGATCAATTGACTAAGTGTCGGCAGGGAGAACTGAAGCAGTTTGGATTTGGTTCCATTTTAGCCTACTTCTTCTTCGAATGGGTACCACAGATGAGACCTTAAGGTGGTTTTCACAAAGCTGAGAGTGCGGGACCCCCGTACACTGAAGTGGGTCAAGATTATGGATCGTACTGGAGCGGGTAGAGGGAAGGTGAATTTCGGTGACCTGTTCTTCAGATGGCTCTGAGATCAGATCCTCATGGTGGAGGATTATGCTTACACGGGCGCAGACTTCAGCGGAGATCCTGACCTACCGCTCCCACCTGGCGGATAGTGGGGTGATATTGGTAAGAAGCAATAAACCCTAAAATGGATGAAATGTTTTTATGTTTTTTGATGTTTTATACTTTTCATGTTAAGTAACAAGACCTAGATATTTTCATGCAGATGTTGGAGTAGCACAACCTGGGGGAGCTTCCCCATTGGATAGATGAGTTGGAGCTCACTTTGTACCGCAGGGCGATGATATCACTGGGGAGTTAGAGGAAAAACTGGAGAGGTTGACCTTGGATATCCTTGATGCTTCCATTAATGACCTCCCTCTGAGGTATCAGAGACCCACAGTGGGTGTACTGAGTCGATTTAGTAGGTTGCTACATAGAGTAGCCAAGGCAGTGATGTGCTACCACGAGCATTACCAGTGTATGAGATGTCTATTGAAAGCTGACAACTTTAGGATTTTGTTTGGTGATTTTTTCCTAAAATCCTATGTGCTTCAGATGAGGTCTAGGGACCTAATTTTGTAAACTTGTTCACATATATATATATATATATGTATATACAAAATTTTACTTGGTGTTTATATGTTTCAAATTATGAATGTATTTTACATGAGTTTTATGTGTCTTTAAATGTTTATTTACAATGGACCATGTTTGATTTTAACGTCATGAATGGGCAATATGCCAATCTAGGATGTAATTAGCTAATGAGTCAGCAACTACATTATGTTCCCTAGGGATATGCCTATAAGTGATGGTTTCAAATGATATTTCTAGAAAGCATACTCTTCAGAAGAGGCAGAGAAGCACAGGATTTATAATGGTGTATACATGGTTTAGACGACAAACCACGAATTGTGAGTCCATCAAGACTACCAGATTGCAAACATCTTGGGAGGCGGATTCAGTCAGAAGACCGATGACTGCTTGATACTCGGTGATGTTATTGGTAGCAGTACCAATACAAACCGCTCCTGAACTGACCAAATCTTCAGCCGGGGAATAGAGGACCCAAGCAGCCGATGCAAGATTCAAGGTGTGGCGGCAAGCACCATCAGCGAAGCCGTAGAAAGCCATCTGCTATGCATGACCAAAACATGGTATAAACAGATGCAGACACTAAACTCAAAACCATCTTGAAAATACTAAAAGCACACTGAAAGCCAAGAAATATACATATATACAAGATACCATCCAAGAAAGACCTAGGCATAGTACCTTTTCAGGTACAACCCATTCTGAGGTTGCCCCAAAGGGATTCCATCTTAGTCAACGAGCTTGTAGGCTCCTTTCTCTAAAACCTTAGAAATGACGAAAGGTCCGTACCACATGGACTTGAACTTACCCTTCCCTAGTTTTTCATATCTCTGGTCATAAGTCAAAACTAGGTTACCCTCGTTAAAGGCACAAGGTTGGATGGATTTATCATACTGTGCCTTGACACATTTCTTATGTGCCTCATTATCCAAGGTAGCATCTCTCCGGGTCTCGTCAAGGTTATTCAAGTACAAAAATATTTCTTCCTCTGCGGAAGTGTCTGGGAGAAGTTTGACAGCAAGTTGTAAATATGGAATCTGACATTGAATTGGTAAGATAGCTTCGAGTCCATAGACAAGCTAGAATGGTTTGAAACCAGTGGTTGTTTTCACCAAAGTACTATAAGCCCAAAGTGCAGAGAAAAGAACACGGTTTTAGTTGGATTTATGGTCTCCAACCATTCAATGAAGAATAGTTTTTAAAACTTTGTTAATGGCCTCTACCTAACCATTAGCTTGTGGATAATATGGCATAGAGTTTTCATGGTGAAAACCTAGCTTGGCACTCAGTTCCTCCATCTTTTTATTACGGAAATGTGATCCATGATTAGTAACGATGGACTGCGGGACTCCAAATCTAGCTATGATATGATTGAACAGGAAGAGAGCGGCAGTCTTACCATCTTCTGCATATGTAGGCATGGCCTCAGCCCATTTTGTAAAATAGTCAACGGCTACGATGATGTAACCATGCCCCCCGACTGAGGTAGGATTACAATGCATAAAGTCAATCCCCCATTTGGAAAATGGGCTAATGGCAATGACGGGGTGGAGCAGAGCAGGATGTGTGCGCTTTTTAGGATAAAAGTGTTGACAAGGTGGGCATTTCTTAATAGCCTCATGACAGTCTTTAAAGACAGAAGGCCAGAAATAGCTAGCACGAAGGATTTTCTGGGATATAGCCATCCCAGATAAATGACCACCACATGCTTCAGAGTGGCAATCATTCAACACATGTTTAGCCTCCTCATGGGTGAGGCATCGCCGGAGAATAGAATCAATCCCACGTCTATACAAGGTATCATTCAGGATGAGTTAGTATTTCACGTGGTGACGGATACAGCGACGATCATTACGGGATAAATGCACCTGAAATCGTTGTGTTTGGAGATAAACAAGATAATCTCCATACCATGGATCGGTAGTGCTAATCAGGAACAGGAATTCATCCAGAAATGAATCACTGGGCTCAAATTGCATCGAAGCACAGGGAAGATCACACATGAGCTTGGCAAAGACCAAGGATTTCTTTGATGTGGCTTTGGCAAATTCCAGATCAAAATCTTGAAGTATGACTATCCTTCGGGAGTACTTGCCCCTGAGCACCTGACGAGTTAGGATGTAATACATATGGTTCTGGTCTGCCAATACACTGGTTGTGCGCAGCAAAATGTAGTGACAAAATTTTTGTACAGCAATGACCGTGGCCAATGCTAACTTATCCACGCATGAATATCGAGTTTCAGAGTCCATGAGATTCTTAATAGCATAGTAAATCACGTGCTCCTAATCATTGGGATTTTCCTGCACCAAAACCATAGCGATGGTAGTAGTGGAGGCAACAATATACAGGAGAAAGTCCTTTGAATAATCTGGGGGGTGTATCATGGGTGAATGAGTCAGAGTGTGTTTAAGATTAGCAAAGGCACGTTGGGATTGGTCATCCCAAAAGAACGGAGTGTCCTTTTTAAGGAGACGCATATAACCGTGTGTTTTCTTTGTGAAATTGCATACAAAATGACGGAGAAAGTTTGTCTTCCCTTGCAAAATTTAGAGTTCAAAAAGATTAGTTGGGGCTGGTAGAGCTAAAATGGTGGCAATTTTCAAGGGATCAATCCGGATGCCATATTTAGAGACCACAAAACCTAGCAGACGCCCCATTTCAATGCAGAAAACACATTTATGCAAATTGATCCATATATTATAATGACAGCATCTTAGGAATATGTCTCTAAGATGACCAGGGTGGTTTTCCCATCGCTGTGAATGAGCAAGGAGGTCATCAAGGTATGGTTCAACAATATGTTTAATATCGTGAAACGCATAGGACATCACACACTGGAATGTGGCTCCAGCATTTTTCAAGCCAAAAGGTAACTTCTTATATGCAAAGGTTCCCCATAGGAAAATGAATGTCGTCTTGTGCTGATCAGTGGGTAATATCTCAATCTAATTATAGCCGGAGAAGGCATCCATAAATGAGAAGATGACACTTCTAGCATAGTTGTCGATAATCTGATCGATGTACAGAGTAGGAAAGTTGTCCTTGGGACAAGCTTTATTCAAATCCCTAAAGTCAATACAGACTCTAATGGTGCCCTACTTTTTATTAACAGGGACAACATTCAATACCCATTCCGTCAGGGGTAAGGGATAAATAAACCCAGCTTTGAGAAGTTTCTCTATTTCAGATTTAATAGCTGCGGCCTTCTGTGGATGGACTTTCCTTGGTTTTTTCCTGACAGGTTTGGCCGTGAGATAGGTTTTAATCTCATGGACCACAATGGACGGGTCAATCCCTGACATCTCTTCATAAGACCAGGAAAAAATATCACGGAATTCTTTGAAAAGTGCCTTGTATGCTTCAGATTCATCTACCGAGCAGTTCTGCCTAACATGAACATGCTCGATGGTACCAGGCTTAGCTCATATGTCATTCAGATTTGTCTGAGTAATGTTGCAAAGGTTTCCTTCAGAATCTGTCTTGCAACAATATGGGACTTTGGGGTAGATTAACAATATCAGTAGGAAACAGGGATGCATAATCATGGTTAACCAAACTGGTGTTGAAGAGGAACATAGATCTATGATGGTGATCCTCCCAAATGGACTCATATGTACTCATGATCTCCAGAATAGACTCGTTAGAAGGAAAAATCTCTGAGAGATAATCTAGAATAGGAAGAGAAGGTTATAACCAGTAAGGTAAATGTTAAGGATCTGAAGCCACTAGATGAATTTCATCAGTGTGATCATCGGAAAAGGTTTGAATGGTGTCATACATTGCTTCGTGTGAACTCAAAGAGGTGGACTCAACAACTTGTTTTCCCTTAGGCTCACAATCAAATGAGGTGATCATATGGACTGTCATGGTATCCGTGTTAGGAGGAGTGGATGGAAAAATCCCCATAAGGGATGAATCCTTCAACATGCCTACCCTAATCGATTGGTAAGGAGGAGGGGACTGGACTAACATGGGGATGTTATTAGCCATAGAGGTAGTAACATCCGGCGTGCAGAAATCAAGCTGGTCAATGGTAACAATCATCCCTAGATGCAGAAATTGGACTGTGCGGAAACCCCATCCGTTAAAGGCCTTGAGAGTCATAGGTGATGTTACAAGCTTAGGAGAGCCGAGAGATTTCCAACAAGACAGAGACAAAATCGAGGTTGAAGCGCCTTCATCTAGTACCATTCAAAAAAAATTCTTTCCAACTACTTTCGTAATGATCTGAAAAGCAAGTTTATGAGGTAACCTAGACTTATAGTTCTCAACATTGAAATGAATCAAATTAGTATTATCTGGGTCTAAAGCTCCTAATGCTGTTAACAAGTTTTTGCGTTATGTAGGAAAACGTTGGAGTACTTCTAAGGTAGAAATTGCACAAGGTACCTGAGCGAGATCTTCAACTACATTATAAAATTGAGCATCTCGGGCATTAGGTTTAAATACAACCTTCTGAAGAGTACTCTTGGGTGGACACAAAATCATGTCGAGAGTAGGATTCTCGATGGATAGGGGGACAGTAGACAAGGCTTCAGGAGAACTAGTAGCGGGAGCTTTCCCTAAAGAAGAATGATCTTCTTTCTTGTCTACAGGTTTGTCATAATTATGACTTCGAGTTTGCAGATTAATGGTATCCGAAGAGATCGTATGAATTTCCTCTGACGAACTAGAGTTACCCTGATTAGACATGTGGTCTATTAGTTGTTGTTGAGAGGGAAAAGGATCCGTGAGTACTGCGAGTGTGGGATTTGATTTCATAAATTGGGATATTTCGTCTCGACGGGGACACTCTTTTGTGAAATGGTCGCCTCTGCATAGCAGACATGGATATTTTTCTTTTCTCTTCCCTTTATCGTTATCATTGTTGGTTGGTCTTGGATTCTCCTATTGGTTTCTGGGTTTTTTATTCTTAGTTTTACCCTTCTTTTTATTATTTCCTGAGGTTTGAGTACTCTGAATAGAATTGATGTTGTTGGAAACTTTAGGAGTCAAAGGAGTAGGGGTGGCAGTCTGGGGTTGCTTGGTAGGTTTCGTTGCTAACGGGGACTGGATTGAACCAACAATCCCATCAATAGGTACTTCTGCTGGTGGCTTGGAGGGATCGGTGCTTGGGCGAGGAGCTTGAGGAATCAAGTCATAAAGAGTTCTGGACTAGGAATAGACCAAGTCTAGATACTGGGCTCAACTAATAGCCTACTCTTGAGTAATGGCACCACCCATAGCCACATCTTGGGAAATTGGAGGAAACAAAGATTCGGTGAACCAATCAGCTAATAACTGGTCCAAAATAGGGGCCTTAATAAGCCTTCTCCACCTTTTCCATTTATGGATATGATCAGATATGTGGGTGGAGGTGTTCTGTCATAGATAAGTTAAGATATCAGTACCCATTTCATAACATATAGGAAGCTAAAAGTGTGTAAGAAACATGGTTGCCAATGAGCCAAAATCCACAAACGAATGTTGTGGAAGTTCAATGTACCACTTCGCGGCTGTACCAGTCAAAGTTCACTGAAAAAGTCGTAACCAAACTGAATCATCCATGAGGGAGTTTGAAGAACACCACAAATGGAAAGTCATGACATGGTTTTTCGGATCATCTCCCTGCTTCCCATCAAACTTTGGGATGTCCGATGGTAAATTTACCGGAATGGGAGGCCACGAGGGATTGTGTCGAATGGGGTCATTAATCAACTTGGACAAATTAGGTAAGTCCAAAGTTGCAAGGAAAGGTAACTGGTGGTTAGGTTGCACATACTGGTAATATTGATATGGCATATAATTACCAGTAGGATTGTAAGTGGACTGATAGGCAGGTTGTTGTGACAAAGAACTAGCGGAAAATCCACCCACAAGGGGTTGGTTTCTAGGATCAGGACTGTTAGGACCACTAGGGCCTCTGAGAGGATGACCACTAGGGCCTCTGGGACCACCAGGACCATTGGTACCACCAGGACCACCAGGAGGTGGACCACCAGATCCTCCAGGGCCGCTAGGAGGTAAACCTCCAGCGCCTCTGGAACCACTAGGAGGAGGGCCACCGGACCCTCCACGGCCATTAGGAGGAAAGCCACCAGGCCCCCCAGAACCACTAGGACCAAAAGGAGGAAAAACACCAAGCCCTCCAAGACCACTAGGACCATAAGGCTGAAAGCCACCAGGCCCTCTAGGGGGAGGACCTCTATGAGAAGGTCTTTCGGCACCTCCTGTAGTATGTATAGGTATCCCCTCCAGAGCTAGCATGTAAGACCAGGTAGGCTTCCCCCATGGCGTGAAAGTATTACTAGGTTATGGAAATCTGGCATAAGGAATTCCTGTAGGATTAGGTGGATAATTAATGTTCCCTACATGTATTTGATAACCATAACCTCCAGAATATTGAATGGTTGTAGGTTGTGCCCCCAAGTGCTGACCTGAACTGGATGGGGGATTAACCACATTAGTATGGGTGGGAGGGACATAAACTATATATGGTTCTATATTAGAGGTATATCCTTGACTAGGTACAATTTCGGTTCTAGATAACATAGGTCCTACCGGGGGTTGCCCCCCCAGCACTACAAGGTAATGACGACACGGGAATTGAAGGTTGGGTCCCAGGTGTAGAAGACTTGGGAAGATTGGGAACAGACATAACATGGGAGGTGTTGGGGTTGGTATTTTGACCTGGGTTGTGTGGTGTTACTGTGTGATCTATAATTGATTCAATGGGTTTCATAGAATCGGCAAGTGAACGGTATCCCATAGGAACAACTGTGGAACGTGCTGGTGGCGTGCTCAATATGTCATCTATTTGTCTTTCAATCTCCAGTGCATGGAGAATGGCTTTGTGGTATTGTCTACATTCTTCTTCATCTGGAGAAACTTCTCCAGAAGGGTTTAAATGGGTTCCATATGAGGCAATGGCCTGTCCTATAGAGGTATCCCAAAATGGAGCATTGGGACCATAATCCGGATGGGTAGTATCATCAACATGACCTTCTTCGGGAGAATGGGACGAGGTATTTCCCCAAGAAGTTTGTTGGACCAAGGGAGGCAAGTGTGAAGAATATGGTCCTCCACTTTCTGCAACCACATTATCTCCCACTTGGGAGGTGGTAGCAGCTCCTTGGTCGATAGCTTCCATTGGATTTTCTCTTCTCCTGAACTAGGAATAAAATCAGGTGGCAAGCCCCGTACTCTTCTGGACTATCTTAACTCAGCTAGTTTGTATAGTTCCTATCTAAACTAGGGTCTGAAAAAACTAGAAAACACACCAAAAAATTTCCCTACATAGGCTATAGGTCAAACAAGCACACTTAAAATGATAGGAGGGGTTCAGATAGTCAGGTCTCTCACCAAGATTGTCAAGAAGGTGCCACTCGTGATATACCTCTAGGGTACGTGCGTAGTAATCTTCTCGAATGTTTTTTTTGGTGTATGGCTCCAAGAAAGACAACCAAAGGCCTTTTCTCAGATGGATAAGGTATCCTAGTGGGGTCTTCCGATATACTCAAGGTATGTGGGAGCTCGAATCAGTAGTAGTGTTGTCTAATGCATAATTGTACACAAGGGGCCTTCCGATATACAATTGAGTACATGAAGCACCTTTTTATATACCTCAAGGGTACGTGAAAGGCCATTCGATATACTGACGGTACGTGGAAGAACCGCATGAGTCCCGGGATGTAATGCGGACAAATAACAATAGCTCCTACGCTTAACGATGCCCGAACACCTCTCTAACCTATCACTCCAATTGCTATGTAAATTTTAACCTAGAACTACCGTTAATTTTAAAGTGGATGGTTAGGTGAATGCATGGTGTTTTGACAGAAAAAGTAAAACCATGCAATATGCGTATGAAAATGTTTCACTTTACCGTTCAGTATGCCTACCTGCGGGAGGGAAAGAGAGTATTTTCTTTTGTTTCAAAACCAAAAATATTTCCAAACAACAATCTTGAACACGAATTCAAAGACAAGCAGCACATTCCAAACTGATTTCTCTTTTCTGAAAGAAATAAAAAGGGGAAGAGTCTCTTTTCCTATAAGAAAAACAAGAAGCACACTACATGCATATGCACTCTATTTTTCAATTTTTCTTAAAACATAGGAAAATCTAACTTAAAACTACCATATTTTTATTTTGATGAGATAGTACTAAATGCATAAGAGACAAAAAGAACATAAAGAGCCTAAAAGCTTGTGAGGCCAATCAGAGACCCAATGTCTAATGCTCAATACTGGTAACCTAATCTCAGTAAAAAAAATTCTTTTTTAAAGGAGGAAAAAGAAGTTCTCTATGCAAACAAGAAATGAAACCAGATGCTAATCAAATGTTTTTCTTTTAGTCTATATAACAAAGATGAAAAGAGATCTTACTAACAACCTAAGCTTTTCAAAAAACAAGAAGTCCTTTCACAATCACAACCAACAAGCACAAAAGTGAATGAACAATCAATAAGCCTAATCCAGCTTTTGAATTTTCCAATCAAACCAATCTTTAACCATAAAATTTCAAATCACAAGCATCGGATTCTAACACACAAGCCTGACAGTGCAGGGTAAAAGCAAATCAACTCAATTTTTTTGCAAAAAATGAGAAAAAAGAGGTCTTGGAATGATGCCTACCTGGCACTGCGCTACAGGGGTCTTGACAGAGAGATTATGGACTAGCATTGCTTCTCACCAACAGGACTTAGGCGGTGGCACCGTGTGCTGCTAACTGGGTTCAAGCGATGGTACCGCTTCTCACCAACTGCATAAGCGCAACTACCTATATAAATCCAAAACACCAAGGAGAACGACAGATCAAGACAAAAAAATATCAGATCAAGATAAAAATGATAGATTGAGAATAAAAAAGAGCATAAAAGATCAAAATAATTTAGATCTAGATAGATCTGGAAGTTTCAAACCAAAATCCACCGAGTCAGATAGCAGATCTGACTGAAGAGAGTTGGAGAAGGAGCCTAGATTCAAACAAGAGTTGAAGAACTGAGGAAGATCAGATCAATTGATACATATATGTCCCTAGTGGAGTCACCAATTTTGTAAGCAGGAATATTTCACCTTCTGCGGACAGAAGTTGTTCCTCTGGTCTGAATGGTTCAGATCCAGAAAAAATGAGTGAATGACAAAGGATGAAGACCCTCCCTGGATGTCATAGATACCTGGAATGCTACTTTGATAGTAAACCTATGTACCTGCAATTAGATCAAACATGCAAACACATCAAAGCTACTAGAACATAATCTATTTATCCATGTTAGTGACTAAGGAATCCAACAACATTTACATGCGAAATCAAAACAATAGTAATGTGGGACGAAAATCAGCTTTGCATTAAGATGAATGGAGAAGTTTACAACCAATTAAGCCTTAGTGTTGACGTGCATCTCCATGAAACCAACACTTCATCCCGATAAGCTCCAACTTTACTCTCTATGCTCTCAAATGGCTTGGGCCAAGTGGTCAATCCAACAGCATAATAATACCTTTATGGTTCTCTCCCTCAACCATGGACATGAGCTTGTATTTATAAGGCTCAATGGATAGGAAAGGTTGAGAGATTTGTGGATGAGGTGGCTTCCAAGATCCTATGATGGGGGATCTCAAGCTCAACTGACCCACAATGTTAGGGATAAGAGAGGACATGAGGCTCATGATCTAGAAGCCTCAAGAAACCTCTCTTTTTCCCATTTTATCCAGGGTACCTCTTTTTGCCTCTTATGACAAAGTGGTTCAGGTTAAAAACGCTTATGGACCAAAGGCTATAAGCGGTGGCACCGCTTATGGTAAACAAGATACAGGAAATGCAAGCAAGGTACCGCTCATGGTTAACAGGGAAAGCGTGGTGCTGAGTATTTTCATGAAAGATTGACAAACAGCATGGGTTTTCTCTCCAAGTGCTGGGATTAAGGGAAAATATGTAAGTCAAGGGTCTTATCACATGGTGGTGATAGGATTTGGGTATAACAAGAACAATAAGAGAAGACATCATGCTCATGTTGCAGAAGATGATGAACCTTCCACAAAGAGAATCAAGCAAGAAAGTGATGATTCTTCAAGTGATGAAGAATATGTTTTGATTTCTGCTCTCATGGAAACATCACACATGGAAGCAATGATTGGATTATAGACAGTGGGGATTCCAAACATCTGATAGGATTCAAAGAATCCTTTATGAAACTATCAGAACATGAATCACCCCACAAGGTGAAACTTGGAGATGACTACCAATATCCAATAAAAGGCAGTGGGGAATCCTCCTATAAGCTAGACTTTGGAAAGTCTACGAAGATGATGGATGTCTTATTTGTACCAAGACTAAAGAAGAACCTCCTCTCCATATCTGCATTAGATGCAAAAGGCATGAGGGTTGGATTTGTAGATGGCCAAGTCCTTATGTGGCCAAAGGGAAAGACTATAGATGATGCAGTAGTAATTGGAGAGCAAGAGGGAGGACTATACAAATTGCAGGGCCAACCAGAACAAGCTTTGGTCCATGAATCAGTAGAGCCAAATGAACTTTGCCATAGAAGGCTTGCACATGTGCACTAAAGAGCACTACCACTTGCAAGCAAATATGTTGAAGGACTTCCTGAAATTCAGACAAAACATGATGGCGTCTGCAAAGGATGTGAGAAAGGAAAGAACACAAAGAAGACATTTCCATGTAGCGAGAGCAAGGCAAAAGGAATCTTGGAAATCATTCACTCCGATTTATGCGATCCGATGTCATCTAGTTCATTAAGTGGGTATGTATACTATGTTTCTTTTATTGATTATTTTTCTAGGAAGACATGGATATACTTCTTGAAGAACAAAGATGAAGTATTCAACAAGTTCAAGGAATTCAAAGCCTTGATCGAGAACCACACAGAAAGGAATATTAAGACCTTTCGATCAGATAATGGCAGAGAATTCACATCAAATGAATTCAAATAATTATGCAAAGATTCAGGGATTAAGAGGGAGTTAACCACTCCATATAATCCACAACAGAATGGGGTTGCAGAAAGGAAGAATAGAATGATCATGGAAGCTGCAAGGGCCATGCTTCATGATCAAGATATTCCCATGCATCTATTGGCAGAAGCTTCCAGAACAATGGTGTATGTATAGAACCGTACTCCACACAGAGTACTCGAAAACAAGACACCTGAAGAAGTCTTTTTTGGCAAGAAACCAAAAGTCATCCATTTCAGAATATTCAGCTGTCCAGTGTACATACATATTATAAAAGAAAAGGGGGGAAAGTTAGATCCTTTAGGAAGGAAGGGTATATATGTGGGATATTCTGAAAGCTCTAAGGCTTACATAATATACTTCCTAGGATTCAAGAAGGTTGACATCAGCAGGGACGCAACATTTGACAAAGACTTAGCTTACAACAAATCCAGAAAGAAACCTGCTGAAGAACCTGAAGAAACAGAAGTACCCAGAATTCATGACACAACCATGAACAAAGAAATTCAAGAAGAAGATTGAGAATTAGAAGAACCTCAAGAACATGTAGATCCACCTCAGGAGGAGAATCCTCACAAGATGAAACATGCTTGGGTACGAGAAGCTATCCAAGGTGTAGAAAGATATGGGGCTACAGAAGAAAATCACAGAGAAAGGAAAAGAACCAGGTCCTGCTCCGGTTATGTAGCCTTATTATGTGAATTCATCGATAAAGAACCTTCCAACTATGAATAAGTGGCAGAAAGGAAAGAATGGAAGGATGATATGATCGAAGATTATCAATTGATCATGAAGAATGATGTCTGGGATATTGTCCCAATACTAGAAGGGAAGTCTGTTGTAACTTCCAAATGGATCTACAAGATCAAGCATGCTGCAGATGGTAGCATAGAGAAATATAAAGAAATATTTGTGGCTCATGGATTCTCCAAGAAAGAAGGAATATATTATGAAGAAACTTTTGCACCTGTAGCCAGATACACTTCCATCAGATCGGTACTTGCTCTGGCTACAGTGAGGAAATGGAAGATACACCATATGGATGTCAAGACTGCTTTCTTGAATGGTGTAGTGTAAGAGGAAGTGTATGTGGAGAAACCACTCGGTTTTGAGACACATGACAGGGAGTCTCATGTGTGTAAATTGAAGAAATCCCTGTACAGTTTAAAACATGCACCCATGACATGGTATGGAAAAATTGGTAGCTTTCTATCCAGTTTTGGATTTACCAAGAGCAAAGCAGATTCCAACCTTTACTACAAGGTTGAATATGGTAACCCAATGATACTCCTACTGTATGTAGATGATCTGTTTGTAACAAGTATGGATGGGTTGATTGCTGATACGAAGAGGAAGCTTGTTGTCGAGTTTGAAATGAAAGACTTGGGTATGATGCACTATTTTATAGGTATGGAGGTGTGGAAGAGTGCAGATGGAATCTCCCTCGGACAAGGGAAGTATGTAGTAGATATCCTGAAGAGATTTGGGATGATGGACTGCAAGGCCATGACCACACCTATGGCATCGAACCTGAAGATATTGAGTGATGCTTCATTCGATTCGGTTGATGCCATGATGTATCATCAGATGATTGGGTCCTTGATGTACCTGACAAATACGAGACCAGATATTTGCTTTGCTGTGAACACCTTGAGCCAGTTCTTGACAGATCCAAGACATGTTCACTTGATTGCTGCAAAGCATATTCTGAGATACCTAAAGGGTACAGTTGATTATGGGCTCAAGTATAAGGCTGATTAGAAGATTAACCTAGAAGGTTATGTTGATTCAGATTGGGCAGGCAGTGCCATCGATAGAAAGAGCACTTCAGGGTGCTGCTTAAGTATGGGATTAGGTGTGATCTCTTGGTTTAGTAGGAAATAGTCTTGCGTTGCACTGAGTACAGCTGAAGCAGAGTATGTCACAGCTTGTTTAGATAGTTTTGAGGCAGTATGGATAAGGAAGCTACTGTCTTATTTATTTGATCTTCAGTTGGATGGTAATTGTATATATTGCGACAACCAGAGTTGCGTGAAGTTGTCTGAGAACCTAGTGTTCCATGACAAGTTAATCGAGATCAAATATCACTGTATCAAAGATATGGTGCAAAGGGGAGTAGTAAAGCTCCAGTATGTTGCGATGGATGAACAGATATCTAATGTGTTGACTAATCCATTGGCCAGAGTGAAGTTTGAGTACTTCGGGGAGAAGCTTGGTATTCTCCAGATCGAGGTCCCCTTTAAGGGGAAGTGATGAGTCCGTGAGCCATTCTGACATGGTGAGAGGATTGGTTCCTTCCATGGTCAGATGTAAGTGCTGAGCCATCATGAGGTGATTGTGGGATGTGTTTTCACATGATCAGATATAAGCGTTGAATGCCATTCTCCAGGAGAATGGAGGCACCTAGTCAGTTACCAGGAATACTCATCTTGGAGCTGAGGGCCATTCTGATGTGATTGTGGGATGTGTTCCCACATGATCATATGTAAGGGCAGATCAATTCTGACATGGGGGTAGGCTGGGTCCTCCCATGGTCAGATGTAAGGGTAGATCCATTCTGACATGGGGGCAGGATGGGCCCTCCCATGTTTAGATGAAAGGGAAGAGCCATTCTAACATGGGGGTAGGCTGGGCCCTCCCATGGTCAGATGTAAGGGTAGAGCCATTCTAACATGGGGGCAGGCTGGGCCCTCCCATGGTTAGATGTAAGCATAGATCCATTCTGACATGGGGGAAGGCTGGGCCCTCCCATGGTCAGATGTAAGGGCTAGGCCATTCTAACATGGGGGCACGCTAGGCCCTCCCATGGTCAGATGTAAGGGCTGGGTCATTATGACATGGTGGTGGATGTGTTCCTCCCATGGTCAGATGTGAGTGTTGGGTATGCCATTCTGACATTGGGGCAGGCTAGGCCCTCCCATGGTCAGATATAAGTACTAGACGGGCCTTTCTAAATGGGTCAAATATAAGTGTTGAAGAAGATGAATACCTACTTGGAGGTTAGGCCTACAACCAGCATGAGAAAGGGTTGGATCTATAGAACTTCCTGTGATGAGAAGAATCAAGAGATATCACCAGTGATGATGATCCAGATCCAGTGATGATGATCCAGATCCAGTGATGATCCAGATCTAGTGATGATGATCCAGATCCAGTGATGATGATCTAGATCTAGTGATGATCCAGATCCAGTGATGATGATCCAGATCGAGTGATGATCCAGATCTAGATGAAGATGACTTGAAGATTAAGATGACTTAAATATGAATATGACTTAAAGATGAAGATGACGAGAACTCGATGATGATCTAGATGATACAGAGAAGAAGACTTGTGCTGATAAATTGTGTCGAGAGAATACCTTCCTAGTTAAGAGGGAGTGTTGATGTATTTATAACTTCAAAATGTATTCACTTGTATATCTTATGTATTGTACCCCAATTTTTATTCTGGGAAGTGTTTGTAATGTATTTGAGTCATGTCATGCCCCGATGTTCATATCGGGAGATTCAATAATGTAAACAAGTCATGTAAAGTCATTATGGGTAACCCTCCTATTGATCAAGGGTTAAAGTCCCTGTAGTTGTGGGGCCCTAGGGTTATTATACCCTCCTAGAGAAGTCAGCCCTAGTGAGTTATTTTCAAGTCGAGAATTAGTATAAATAGAGAGTGAGCCTCTCTATTTATGACACATTAAGTCACACTTAGTTGTAGCACATAACTGAGAGAGAAGAAGTTGTTGGGACAAGAGAGAGAGAGTCTACTGCTATCGGGAGATCATCTTACTGTTTTTGGGTTTTTCTTTTGGTGTTGATTCTATCTCTGAGGAAGTTGTGGGGTTTTCTCCTTTATGGTTTCCCAAAGGAAAATATTTGTGTTCATTGTCTCTTATGTTTGATTGTTATGCTTATTATTCTCTCAATTAAAGCTCCTAATATAATGCTAGCTTGAATGATAAAAATATAACACTTAGGTGTGTCCCCCATGCACTGGTGGGTGATGATGAACTCATAATCTAGGCTAAATGAATCAAATAGACTATGTGGGTAAAGGGAGGATCAACTAATCCTAACATCCCCCCTTAATCCTAACTTTGGACAACTTGGGCCTTGGAAATTGGGTCAAAAGTCACCCATACAATCTAAATGAAAATAAAAGATTGCTTAATAAACAAGGAAAATGGGGAAAACCTCATGGAAATCCGCCTGCTCAAAATAAGTAGGAAATCAAGAAACAATGAGTCAATCCTTTACACCAAGAAGAGATATGAGGTAAACAAATCTCTTTTCAATGAAGGACTTGGTAAAAATATCTGCAATCTGCTCCTTTGTAGGGCAGTAATGCAATGTGATAGTCTTGTCATGCACTAGTTCCTAAATTTAATGCATGTGTACTTCAATATGCTTTGTCTGTTACTTCTGAACTGGATCACCAGATATCTTTATGGTACTCTAGTTGTCACAATATATGTCTACTAAAGGTGAAGTGTGAATCCCAAATTCTGTCAAGATGCGATGCATCCAAACTTCCTGAATAGTTGCATTCATATCCCCCCTATACTCTGCTTCTGTTGAAAAGAGTGCAAGAGCTGCTTGCTTCTTATTGGACCAGATCCCAACATAAACAAAAAACTTGAAGTGGATTTCCTATCATTCCCATATCCATCACATTTTGAATCTATGAAGCCAATGAGATCTAACTGTGCATCAACTGTATAATGGATCCCATAGTCTCTAGTACCCTACACATAGTACAAGATGCACTCTGGTGCCTTCTAGTGCAAATCATGTGGCTCCTGCATGTATATGGTAGAAACACTCACAACATAGGATATATATGGTCTTGGATTTATGAGGTATAGAAGGATCCCAATGATTTTTCTGAAAAGAGTGTTGTAAACCAATGGTGTAGAACCACCTTCTTCTAGCTTGATTCCAGATAGGAAGGGAAATTGGGTTGCTTTACAGTCTTCCATGTGGAATATTTTAAGAAAATATGATGAGTATCTAGACTGTGAAATCATGATTCCCAGAGTATTTTGAATTACTTCAAGACTAATCAACTGTCTCAACAGTCCTAGATCTTCCATAGCGAATGCTTTAGTCAAAGCTGACTTGATGCTTCTCAATCCAGTAGCAAAGCTGCTAGCAATGAGAAAGTCATCCAAATATAGGATAATCAACAATAATGAGCCCTCTTTCTACTGCATGTAGACATTACAATCAGATCTGTATCTCTCAAATTTCTATGATATGATAAAGGCATCCATCTTGGAATACCATGCCCCTGGGGCTTATTTGATCCCATAAAGAGATTTCTTCAATTTGCACACTAAGGATGAATCTTCAATGTAGCCCTCATGTTGTTTCATATAGATCTCCTCATTCAAATCACCATGGAGGAAGGCACTCTTCACATCCATGTGATGTTTCTCCCACCTCTTTGAAGCTGCAACTACCAAGACTAGTCTGATGGAGTCCATTCTTGCTACTGGAGTGAATGTCTCATTGTAGTCTAGCCCATGTACTTGTGAGTATCACTTTGCCACAAACTGAGGCTTGTACTTGGTTGTGGTTCCATCAGATGCTATCTTGGTCTTGCAGACCCATTTGCACTGGAATAACTTCCTCCCAGGAGGCAAGGTGACAAGTTCCCAAGTTTTGTTGTCCTGTAGAGAATCAAATTCCTCATCCATAGCTGCTTTCCATCTTTGATCATGGAATGCCTCTTTGAATGATTGAGGATCTGATCCCATCATCACGAAAACACCTCTCTGGGAGAAGTGGATCTAAATGGGAGAGTGCAACATGTTCATTCTAATATTGGGACCTCATTCTTCTTCTATCATCTGGATCCCCACCAACATCCCCAATCGCTTTAATGAGATTTTGGGCCCATTTAGGATTTTGAGTTGGAGTAGATACTAGATCTGGATCTGGATCCTCTTGAGGTGTAATATCAATATCAAGATCATGTTGATATTCTTCCTCATCTTCTGAATATGAAACATTAGACAATAAATCTATATATGAACATGGAAATAAAGGAGATTTTATACCTTCAACTGCTTGAAGGATAGTTGAGATTGTATTGGATCTGAGTATGGCATAAAGTGTGAGAATGCATATGCTTTGGAGGCATGGATTGCAACACCCTTATCTATAATATTCCTAGCTGATATATCTGATATCTCCACTGAATCAGGGCCAAATACCACTTTCCTTGGTGGGCCAATATGTGTCATATGATATATAGTTAAGAAATTTGCTTCAAGAGAGGGCGCATAGAGCACATTTTTGAATGCTCCATGCTATATTTTAATGGAATCTACCCCTACAAGTGGGATTTGTGAATTATCCCCACTATGAATGTTAGGTCCTCCTAAGAGATACATAGAGGTGAAGGATTCTTTGGAAGCAACCATGTGGTTGGATGCTCCTGAATCAATCAGATAAGCCCTTGACCGAGACAAGCTTGCTTTCAAGGCATGGTAGCTCTCATATTATTTTGTCTGTTTTCCAGCTTCAGACTTCTTTCTACCTTGTGGAAGGGAAATATTGTTCTATTCAAGGAGCTTTGACAATTGGTCAATGGTATTCTTCATGCACTGGCTCTCTAGATGAAAGCCTCTCATACAGTAGGAGCACTTAGCTTTCTCAAATTTCTTTTCATTTTCCTTATTGGAACCTTAGGCTCCATCAGAAGGATTATGATTTTGCTTTGACTTCGAATAAGAATTTTTATTTTCCTTTCCTTTTTACTTCCCTTTATCTTTCGCATTGCCAGAGTCTCCATCTAAGAGGGCCTGATTCTTGGAGGAATTGAGCACTCCCTTATGAATCAATTCGTCTTGCTCATGGATCAATGACTCTACAAATGTATCTAGAGAAGACATTTTCCAATTTGGTATGGATACTCTTCTAGAGTGAAATGTGGATACAAATACTAAGAATTATGAGCTAATATTGGTCAGAATTGATAGTACAAGTCGCTCATCCTTCCTCTCTATCCCACACTGCTTGCATTGCAAGACTAGGGATTTGTATTTCAATAAGAACTGTTGAATTTCCTTGAAGTTGTTGGGATGGAGTGCAATGAGCTCATTCTCCAAAATATGGCCTCTAAACTCATCTTGTTTTCCAAACAAAGATTCAATCTTGTCCCATAATTCCTTAGGAGTTCCGAGTCCATCAAGGTGGGACAACAACTCCATGGAGATGTGGATGCACATGAAGCTGAAGGCTTCATCTAGCCTATTTAGGAAATTGTATTTCTCAGTGTACTAAGGAGGCTCGAATTCTCTTCCCATTTTCATCCTAAATATTCCTTTGTTGTGTAAGGATATCTGCATATCTTCCCTTCAATCAATGGAATTGAAGGTTGTGAGGATTCTAGGTGGTAGAGGAGTTGAATTATCCATTTCACTGAATGATGAACAACAAATGTTCAAGAGCTATGCAGGTACCTACAAAATCACTACAAAAGAAAATTTAATTCACAAAAAAATGTCAGTTCAAACCTTTCCACCTCGATAAGTGCACTTTTTCAGAGTCCATCACACCTAGATAGACTTCTCTGGACAAAATCCGGAGGGAGCAATGCAATGATTCTAGGAATTATGTGGAAACTCATATGCTTTTGGTGCAAACATGGAGGTTTCTAAGGTTTGTTGTTGGCCTGAACATAGGCTCTGATACCATGTTAAATTTCATGAACCATAGATCTACAAGCCAAAATGAGAGCTATTTGAAAATAAGTATGCAGTGGAATTATCATAGCATTAATATTCATTAATTAATAAGCCATACAATTGGAATACAATAAATAGAATTCAAATACTATGGAGAAGATTCGAATTGACCAACTCAAACTAATTGTTAGCTAACTTAGTGTGGAAACAATCATAGCTGGAGCTCACTAGTTAACTCCGGATAAACAAATCAGTCTACAATCAGTTAACTGATGATGGTAGGTGAGGTTAGGTCAATAATGGTTCCCACACTCACATGAATCATGCAAATTGGAGCTAGTCTAACTGACTATGATCTAACTAATGGTAACTGAATCATAATTGAGCATGACTGATTACCTACCATAGGAAACTGAAGGTGACTATTGGTGGCACTCAGAGTGGGTTCCTATAATGTAGGGATTGGTCCCTAGGGATCCTAAACTTATGCAATTAGTTGCAGTAAGTGGAAAATGACCCTTAGGTGTGCCCCCAATGCACTGGTGGGTGGTGATGACCTCCTAAGTTAGTCTAAATGAATCAAATAGAATATGTTGGTAAGGGAGGATTAATTAATCCTAACATTTTCCTCATCAAATAACGAGTAGCTTGATCCTTGGCCTTCCATATGCATGGAAACGCTCTAATCCAACCCTCCATTTCCCATTTATGCACTATATATTGAGCCATTGTGAAGCATTGGAGGATGGGGAGAAACTTTGAGAGTAAGGAAACTGTAGTAAAATTTTCCCCATTGCCATATGCTTGAGTCAACATACCTTTACCCTTGTTCATAGAACTCTTTATGTTCATCTCCCAAGCTCTCCATTTTCTTTGTGAGATTTCCTTGCTATGGAGGATTGAAGTGGTGGAGTCCCAGGTGAAAGAACTCGGTTTCTCGATTCCAACAAGATGTCGACAGAGGTTGTAACATTGTATCTCTAATTTTATATTAATAGAAATATCCATTTCTCGTCCAAATTTCATTTGAAATTGTTTATATTTGTATCCATGTGTATAATTTATTTATACACAATTAAATAGATTATTCTAGTTTGAATTCTAACATTTAATATATTTTATGCTTCGATATATATATTTCTTGTTGAGGGAAAATTGTAGGGAACAAACATTTGATCATGAGATTAATACTGGTCTTCTTCGAACATATAGTTGAGGTATGGACTCTATCCCTTAGTTGTTAGCTTATTTAATATATCTAGCATATTTGAGAATGGATGTGATTTCTAGGCTCATCATGTTTGTTGTGGTCCACCCCAAGACATAGGAATATTTTCTTCGTAATATAATTGGTGACTCCATTGGGGAAGCCTCCTTTTTGTTGGTGTTTTTTGGGTGCATTTTTGCTTAAATTGCTCTCTATTTCTTTTCTTTTGTGTGTCGCATTTGGTATTGTATTCATATGTTGATATTTCCTTGGAGTGGTTTGGCCCTAAGATTGATTTTTTACCTCCTTTTCTTTGTATATGCACATCATAGTTTTGACAGTCGCATATATATGCAGGATTCCCTTTGGTAGGTCACGTACATACGCTGTTATTCTCTGAAAAAATTGCGTACACCTCAAGTTTTGATTTATATATTGATTTGAGGGATTTCAGGGTGGGTTGTGAGTGTTGTTGAGTCTTCTATGGTCCCTACACTATCTTTTGATTGCTTTTATTATGACTGGAAAATCCTTTTTAATTAATTTTTTAGAAAATTTGTTCTTGTCATTTTCTCCTTTTTGTTGTGCAATTTTAGTGCATGAATACTTGAGTCTTGGTGTCTTTCTTGGCTTGTGTTTTTATACTTGCTATAGGGGCTGAGATTTTAGTGGTTCTCTTTTTCAATTTCATTCATTTATTTTGAAATTCAAAAATATTTGCATTAATGCATATTAATTTGCATTTGGAATTTGCATTGAAAGAAGCACTTGCATCGGTTTTCCTGGAATGGAATTAGTATAGGATTTCATTTAGGAAATATTGTACTTGCATTTGAAAGGAAAGGAATTATCTTTGCATTCCATTTTAGTGGCATACCATATTTTCATTTGGAAAATGAGTTTTCACTTTGCACTATCTCCAATGTACATATTTACTTATATTGTTGAGTCATAATATCACTAGTTTCACGACCATATCCCTTGAGTAAGAACATCCTATTAAAATTAACACTTGATTTAAAATTGATTAGAAATTTTTTATTTTATAGGGTGCACCAACAAACTTAGGTTTTAGAGTCTTGGAATAGGATTGTCTTAGTAAAATTCTCCAAGACCTTAAAATAGAAACAATTAGGTGTCTGACCAAGGAGAGGAGAAATCCTTGATATAATTGGTGTTCTTAGGAGGCTCCTCTTACATAGGAGTTAAGCACAAGGAAACACACATGTTGATGGTTGGGATATCCCTACACTACCTTTAGTGAGCAACAAATATATTTCTAGAATCCTGATCCTATATGGGGGATTTTGAGGCACCTTTTGTACTTTGGAGCATCGGGCTTAGTTACCTTGCCCATATGGTGGATATCGCCTATGACTGTCCTCCTAAGCATTGGTTATATTGAGCTGACCTTAGTTTCTTTTCCTAAGTACCACAGGGGGTACTTGCAGTGGTTATTCTATGGGTGTCTCGGTCAGGTAGGGGTCATACGGTACAATCACTTTATGCATTGAAGATGAGGGTCACTATAATTGGTCACACACCTCCACTTGTAGTGTATGGGAGTCTCAGGCCTCTCCTATACGAGGCATACCTACTTTATTCGATAGCTTATTTATCCCCATTCCTTGCTAGTGTGCATGTGTCCTAGTTTATTTAGGGGTGTGCTCTATGTGCATTAGCTGTACTTAGGGATCATGGTTATTTGAGTCTATTTTTGTAGAGACACTATAGATCAAGTTCTGTCTCCTTGTCGGTCTCGTCGTTTACCATATTTATCACCTTTTGATCCTATTCAACCTCTTTACAAGAGGAAGATATGTGAGACCAGTCCTCTTTTCCATAGGGGACTTATTAGACTTTTAGGGATGAGTACTCTATATAACACTCCAAATCTCCTTTCTTCCCCGTCATCTGTGTTGGGAGGATAATCCTATGGGGATCCTTATACCACCTCCTTATGGATCCTAAGGACTCTGGCCTACGTCAATGCTTATACAGTTGGTACTTCTCACCTCATAGGAAAAAACCCTTTTTAATTCACATGGTATTATGATCACATACCGAAATTTTCCTCTATATGGTCAGGTACTGAGCATCAGACCGTTCCCCTTACCACGAATCCTTTTACTTTTTGCATGATGAATGTTTCATCTTATATACCATCATCCATCCATGTTCCTAGTAGTAACCCTAGTGTGGGACTGGGGGGCACACCATCTTCTTACACTGCATATCAGTTTGGAGGTGGTCATATCTTTCCTTCTATTCCATTCATCGAGGGGTGGACACTCCCTTTGTATGCTCCTCACACAACTGTTCATCCTGTTAAGTCAGTAATTTTTCCTCCTTTATTGGTTTATTTTTTCCACTTTTGGTTTGTTTTCCAATCACCCTCAGTTAAATTTTTGGTTTGATTTTCAGTTTTGGGTCTCCTTAGAAATTCTATTGGTGATTGAGTAGTTTTTGAACATAGTCTTGTTAGGTTTTATTTAGTTTTTAATGGTTTGTTTAGATTTTAAAAAGGGTAAAGAAAGTCTTATGTTCCAAGGTTGATTCAATGATATGTTTAGAGAGCAAGTAAACTTGTTTTATAAGCCTAACAATCCTCTAAACCTCCGACAATTTGACAAAAAGTTGTAAAATTGCGAGAAATTGGCTCAGGAAATATTCTTGTAGCGCTGGTGGAAAAGTTAATAAAGGAAGCGCTACAAGAAAATCGCGCCTCTCTGTTTTTCAAATATTTTTGCAGTTTTTCATCATGGGTATCATCTGGAAGTGATTGATTGTCTTTTGCAAGGTATTTTAACACGTGTGACTGCAGTTTAGACACGCAGTTCAGCCGATCTCAGTCACGCAGCCAAAATGGGTTCATCATTGCTAAAAACATGGAATTAGTTGGACAAATCATCAAATCTCAGTTTA